>CM022675.1:6820831-7053331 GCA_012295275.1 Chrysomallon squamiferum
GGACAAAACTTTTGTTATTAATTTTGTGTAAACTGCCATGTAGAGATGTTTGTTCCTCATAGATATCATTTTATTATTTATTTATTTCATTTATGTGTTGTTATTAATATTATTTTTTTTTTCATCTGTTTAAAGAAGCACCTTTAGCAGTGCTTTTCTGGCTAGAAGTTTTGGTCAAATTTCATGTTTGTTTGTTTGTTTGTTTGTTTGTTTATTTAAGTGCACATATATACTAAACAATTTGAAACAAAATGTTTTTAAATTAAAATGTATGAACTGTTGTTTTGTTCTGTTTTTGTCTTTTTTAAAATTATTTGTTTAACTTACTTATTTATTTATTATTTATTTATGTTTGTTTTTTTGTTTATTTATTTGTTTATTTGTTTATTTGTTTGTTTAATTATTTGTTTGTTTATTTGTTTATTTATGTGTTTGTTTGTTTGTTTGTTTGTTTGTTTATATATTCTAAGGTGGTTGTAACAAAAGCCTAAATTCACTTTGTATGCATCCAAGGAACTGCTCTGTTGCCAAATTTAAACAAAACATTTTTGATAATAAAGTAAAATAATAATATAATAATGATGATGATGATATTATTATTATTATTATTATTATTATTATTATTATTATTATTATTATTATTTTTTTTTTTTTTATTTTATAATTTTGGTTTTATTATTATTATTTTTTTTTTTTTTTGGCATTTCTTCATGGCAGATACTTGCTTTTGAAGCACAAAAAAAAAAAAAAAAAAAAAAAAAAAATCCAATTTTCTTGACAGCCAAATAACTAAGTTGTCTTGGTCCAACCAAATACCAAGGGTCAAACAATCACATTGTAATACCTATTGATTTTTTATCGATCTCATTATTTCACCTGTATTGGGTGATAATTTCATACCTGTGTTCAGGTGAATCTGACATTTTTGTGAAAATCAATGGCTGATGCTTTCAGACTGTCTAAGACACAAAGACTTTGTTTATTTATAACTTGATAAAAGTTAATATCTTCTTTGAGTAATATGGAATGTGTGGAGTTTTTTTTTTTTTTGAATTTCTTCATATATAAAAAAAATAACGTAAAAAACAAAATATTTCATTTATTTAAAAATAATAATAATAATAATAATAATAATAATAATAATAATAAAATATAATCTGATTAATTTTTCAAATATCTATAAATAAAATTTAATAAATTTATCTACTTAAATACTATTCATAAGAATGTCAGTCATTATTTGTTTTGAAATTAATTTGAATATAAATTGAAATAAAATCCTCATCAACTAAAATCTACTGACAGGTGAAATGAAGCTTTTGCTTTTAGTATTTTGTATTAAGATTTAAAAAAAATAAATAAAATAATAAAATAATAAAAAAAAGTGTTTTTCCTGGTGATAGACTTATTTCTATAAATCAGTTATACTGTTTTTATCATACTTTGGCTTCTGTAAAACTTTTAGGGTTTATCATTGGTGATAATGTAGTTTATTTGTTGTTATTACTGTTATTATTGTTGATGTTATTTGTTTTAGTTATTATTATTGATGTTGTTGTTGTTGTTATTTTATTAATTTGTTTTAATTATTATTTATATTATTATTATTAGCCCTTGTTTCTTTATTTATATTATTATTATTATTATTATTATTATTATTTTTATTTTCATTCTTGTTATAATTATTCTTATTATTAAAAAAATTCAAATTAATACCACGATAAGCAATAATGTTTTGTATTATCCATGTTTTTTCTATTTCAAATATTTCACTGTTTATCATAAAATAACCTTTTAATTTTTGATTTTACATTTTATTTTATTTTTTTATTATTATTTATTCATTCATCGATTCTTTAATTTTATTTTTTTATTATTTTTTTTTGTCTGTTTGTAAGGCTATTGATTTCAACATTTATTTATTTGTTTATTATATTTACTTACTTTATTTATTTATTTATTTATTTATTTATTTATTTATTAAAGTTTATCTCACTTAACAACACACTAATATTGCTTATAAACTGGATACTTATCATCATTTACATACATTAAAAAAAAAAAAAAAAAATTTAATTTTTTTATTTTATTGTCTTTTCAGATGAAAGACGACTCACTCGGTAATTAAAATGGTGAATTACTTTGACCTGGGTTAAGTCTTCGCCACTCAAACAATGCCAGTCATGTCATTATCTAGTCCTCAACCAATACCACCAATCGGCAGCAACCCGGCAACCAGGCGGTTGGCCAATGCCACAGTCTCGCAGTCTCACAAGGACATTACCGATGACCGTTACAAGGATTTACGACGATCGCGAAAAGTGAAATTCTTCGTCAATGGCGATCGCTACTTCAAAGGGAAGAAAATGTACATCACGCCGAACAGATACTTCAACTTCAACGACCTTCTGAACGACCTGACGGGAAAGTTGCCGAACAATCTGAACCTGCCCTACGGGGTGAGGCAGATATTCACGCCCGTCGATGGGCAGAGAATTACGGATATTGAAGACATGGTGGATGGGCAGTCCTACGTTTGTGCAGGCTTCGAAGGTTTCAAGGGAATCAAGTACGGAAAAGCTGATTTAGAGCCATGGTCTGTTGGTGAGTTGTTTTTCATTATTATTATTATTATGCAGTAATGTCTGGGAATAGACAAAAAAGAGAGATAAAGTCAGGGGAAGAAAGAGGGAGAGAGAAAGTCAGGAGAAGAAAGAGAGAGAGAAATAAGAAAAGTAGTATACAAAATGTGTAAAGCTGACTGTGGAATATTGGTCTATATGCTTTAATTATTATTATTGAGAGAGAGAGAGAGAGAGAGAGAGAGAGAGAGAGAGAGAGAGAGAGAGAGAGAGAGAGAGATGACAATTAAGGTCTGAATAAAGATGATGGAAATGTTTAAAATATAAAAACATTTAACATGGTATATAGTCTATAAAAGTGTTTAAGATAGACAGTCTGGGAAAATAGAAAGAAAAGAAAAGAAAAGAAAAAGTCATTATTATGTAACAGAATTTGGAATGGGTAGGTAGACAGACTGTAGGTAAACACATAGAATATCTAAGAAAAGTGAGAGAGAGAAAAGACAATGAATAAAACAGAAGCCAGCAAACAAAATTTTCAAACATTTAACATGGTACATGGTCTAGTTATTATATAACAGAATTCAAACAGATAGATACACAGACATACAGACAAACACAGAGTCATGATAAATCCAGACAAACTGAAATGAAGGCAGAAATTTCAAGATGGAGACTGTGGAATAAGGCAAAGCAGAATTTGGTGCATTGGTATATAATCTTAAATTGTTGTGTAGGATAGACAGACAGACAGACAGACAGACATAATATGCAGAAAAAAATGAACACTGATAAAACATAGTTTAATTATTTTACAGTGAACTTTGTGATTAGTACATTTAGCCTACAGACAGACAGACAGACAGACAGATAATGATACAGACTAGGAAGGAAAAGGAAAGTACATAACATGGAATAAAGCAGATTGTAATAAATGGTACATATACTTTAACTGTTATGTAGCACAGTTTGAGACAAACAGACAGAGAAACAGACAGACAAACAAGCAGAAAGACAAGACAGATATGAAATGAAAGGTGGAGATTTTCAATTAAACTAAACAGAACATGGTACATTGGTCTGTAAACTTTAATGTTTATAAAAAGTACAGTACAAGATTAAGGCAATGTATCGTTGCTTTTAAGCGCTTTACAAGGAACTGAAGATATTTTTGGCACATAAAATATAATAACAATAACAATAACAATAACAATAACAATAATAATAACAATAACAACAACAACAACAATAACAACAACAACAATGGTAAGAACAACAACAATGGTAAATAATAGTAAATACTACTACTACTACTGTTACTACTACAACTACTACTACTTCTACTACTACTACTAATAATAATAACAACAATAATAATAGTAAATAATAATAATAATTCATAGCTTCTGTTATAATTTTTCTACTATATATGCAAGCTTATTAAAGCTTAATTCTGTTGCTATATATCGACTAAATAGGCTGCCTGAGTGTGTCACAAAAGTTATTTTGGATCCTTTCCAACATATTTATTCTGTACTTGTCACCTGTCTTGTTTTCAAATGGAATGGAAATGTAAGATGATACTGTAACAAAATTTAAAAAAACAATAATAAAAACATATTTTTTAAATCTTCGTGGAAATGAATCATGGTTTAATGTCATTGCATTAGATCTGCATTGTTTAACATAACAGCACTTCAGAAATGTTTTATTTTTTATTCTTATTATTTTTTTTAAACTTTTCTGCTGTTTTTTTTTTTTTTTTTTTGTTGTTTTTTAAAAAGACCTAATATATTTTTTTTTTTCATTTTTTATTTATTCTGTTAAAAAATTTATAAAACTGAGCAGTATTATTAGTATTGTTGTTTATGTTCATTGTTTGAGAGAGAAAAAAAATTCCGTTATTGTTTGATAACAATAAAAAAAAAAAAAAAAGAAAAAAGAGAGAGAAAAATCGATAAACTTAAAGAAAACAAAAAAGCTTATCTGTAATTTTTTTTTTTTCAGTTTTGTAGCTTAAGCTCATTGTTTTAATGAAATATAATAATATATCATTCTTCATCAAATTATGTATGAATCCAATCTGCTGTATTCTGGCTACCCTAACAAGCAATTCTTATCAATATTTACCAGTATTTTTTTATTTTATTTTTTAAATTTATTTTTTAATGACTCATTTCTTACTGAATATATTTATACCCACCAGAAAAATTCTATCCATCTTCTTTTCTTTTTTTTTCAAATATTTTCTGAATAAGCCCCATAAATTTACTGATAAGATTCAAAGGTTTTAAAAACTAAGATAATCTTTGTGTTTTTGATAATTTAAATAATAAGATATATTTTTAAAACAATTGCAGATCTGTCCTGGTAAATGTGCTGGATGTAAATCCTATTTATAACATTGTTTTATTGATAATCAGAATGAGAAGACAATCTTTGCTAAACCTCTTGATTTGCTCTAGTAAAACTGCTTATAAAACTTGTTTTTGTCATAGGTTTTGTTCATAATCTGTATATGAGGATATATTTTTTAAAATAAAATATCTTGAACTGCTCTGGTAAATCTACATGAAAGAAAGATTTAACAAGTTGTAATTTCTGAGTATAATACTGTTTTATTGATAACCAGTATTAGAATACTGCTAAGAAAGATTTAACAAATTGCAATTTCTGAGTATAATACTGTTTTATTGATAACCAGTATTACAAGATACACACAATGGGATGCCATGATGAATTCTTCTAAGAAAGATTTAACAACCTGAAAATGCTTTCTGTGATACGTTTTTCAATGATATTTTAAGACATTTTTTTTCTAAAATTCCCAAAAAGCTGAGATAAATCTGCTGCTAAGAAAGATTTAACAAACTGCAAATCCTTTCTGTAATATTATTTTTTTTTACTGATAATCAATATTATACGATATTATCACACCTGTAATGAAGTTCATGTAATTTGCATTGAACTTGATGTCACCTGTACATACAAGCAGATCAGTTAGGTTTATTCAGCTTATAACAATTAGATTATAAAGTTTACTGTTACACCAACCATAATGGCTTATTGCTTAAGAGTATCTGTGCTAGGATGTATAAATAAACGTAATAAATATATATGCATCCGTATAACTGTTTTATTGATTGCATATTAAGGTGTGTAGTTTGAATAAAGAAAGTTTATTGTAACACCAGCTTTAATGGGTTATTCCTTAAAACAATATTTTTGGTAGAATGTATAAATAAACTAAATAAATTTACATACCTCCTTATAACTGTTTTATTTACGTCATATTTATAGTTTGAACAAATAGAGTTTGTCGTCAGATGCATTATGATGGTTTATTGCTTAAAAGAGTATCTATTGCAGAATGTACAAATAAATGAAATACATTTATAGACATTCATATTACTGTTTTATTTATTTTATGTAGAAGTGTATAGTTTGATATATTAAAAATATATTTTATATAATTTTTATCTGATTGTTATGTTTTGGTTAATGTTGATATAGATATGATATTAACCTAAATGTATTTTGTATACATCTTCATATAACTATTTTATTTCTTATTAATATATACATGTTATGGTTTAAAGAAAGATAACTATATTATTTTTGCTTCCAAGTTATCATTCTACTTCTTTTGAAAATATCTAGATACAAATGAATAAAGTAAAAAAAAAAAATTATTATTATTATTATTAATTTTTTCAGAATTATAATATAAAACAAGCTGTTGTTTACGAAAAGCTTAAATATATTATATATACTTATAACTGACTGATTTATAGTTTTACATTAAAAGTGTACATTAGAAATAATTAAACAAAGATCACTTTGTAACTTTTTAATACACATTTTCACAATTACTGACAGAAATATCTGAATTATTTAATAATACTGTCAACCATGTTAAATCTGAAAAAGGAAGAAATTAGAAATCCATTGTTTTTTATACAATTTATTTTAATTACCTTGTACATTTTTAAAATAATAATTAATAGTTATTAAATATTCCCTCCTCAAATAAAATAAAATAAAAAAAAAAATAAAATAAAATAAAAGATTTTGAATAATAAAGACAAGTTCTGTGTCTGGTTAACAGCATTCAAGGATGTTTTATTTGCAAGTTTCATGACAGTTCAAACCAGATCATTTGCTAAGCTAGTTCTAGAGCATTAGTTAGAACTGGAAATATTTTAGTGGTGTTACAAAGTATGTATTATTTTTTTCTTTATTTGTTTTTCATAATTTATTTATTTATTTTTCTCCTTTTTCTTGTTGTTGTTGTTGTTATTTATATTGCATTACAAAACAGCAATATTCTAAAAATGACTAGCTTAGCATTTTTTTTTTCTTTTTGTACTACACATAAATATTTTTTAAAAAGATGTTAGGTCAGCATTTTTTTTCCCCTCCCTGTCTTACAAACATTGCATACTGTAAGACATTAAGTCACACAGACACGAAACTACAGAAATTTGATCTCTCCATTTCAAACATTTTGTTTATTTAATGGATTAAAAAAACCAGGCTTAGGATTATCATTTGAAAATCCCTTAAAAAAAAAAAAACAGCAGAGAAAGTAGTAAAAAGAAAACAAAACAAAAAAAGGAAAGAGGAAAGTTGATAATTTTGAAAAGAAAGAGTAAGAAAATGGCAAAACATTTACTGGAATAAAAAAATGTATATGTTTTTTGGGGGTGAGGTGTTCATATTATTATTCATATTTCTTCTTTTTCTTTTTTTTTTTTTTTTTTTTTTTTTTGGAGGGTGGTCTTGTTTTTCTTTCTTGTTTTTTTCTCTTTTTTTTTCTTTCTTTTTTTTTACATATATTCTTCTAATCTTCTGTAACTATATCTTACCTTTTGTTAAATTTGTTTTTTTTTTTTTATATATAATTGAAAAATGCCTTTTATAGTGTTTTTAAACGCTGGTTTCATTTACAAATACCTGTGAACTACAACATTCCAACACATGTTAAATAAATATTAAAATATATAATATATATTCTGTTTTCTTTATTTATTTATCAAAGAATAAGCACAAGGAATCCACTTGTCTGCTAGATACACAAATAAGATTCATTCATTTTGATATCTGTCCTTATTACAAATATACCTTAAGTTGACACCTTTGAAACCTATAATATTTTGTAAGGAACTGGTAATGGCTATCATTTATTCTCATTTTTGAGCTGTCAGAGATTTAGTTTTGGCCTGACAAGAAATTTGTAGACAAATAAAATTAGCATTAATAATAAAAAGAACTGACGTAAGTAAGTACGATCTTTTTTGGAAATTTCTGTTTAGTTTTTCCCTGGCAAAATTCCAAAAGTATTTTCAATAAGTTAGTGGTCTTGTTTGTAATTGGATTGGTTAAGAATTTATTAAAAGTATAGTAATGTTTGTTTTCTTTCCTACTTTTTGCACAAAATGGTGTAGTGGTAAGTTAATTGTGTTCAGTTAAATGCGAAGAGTACCTTTAGGCGAACAAGGGAAATCACTCTGATCAAATGCTAGTTATGTCCCTTTACAAGTTTTTAGGGCTGTATGTTAAAAAAACTAATATTATTTATTTATTTATTTATTTATTTAACATTATGCCTGTTATTTGTTAGTATCATTAGTATTAAAATTATTTATTTATTTAACTGATAAGAAAGAAATATCACATACAGACATAGGTTTTGTGTAATTGAAATATTTATTTGTTTATTTTAATTTTAACAACTGCAGCAACATTTATTTCTTGAAACCCACTGGTCTTTAAAATACAAATAAATAATAATAAATAAATAAGCCCACATAGTTAGAAATTTTATTATTATTATTATTATTATTATTACTTTATTGTTTAACTGATTTTTTTATTATTATTATTGTTATTGTTTTTTATTATTATTATTGTTATTATTTATTATAATTTTTTATTATATTTTTATTTATTTATTTATTATTATTATTTTATTATTGTTGTTGTTGTTGTTATTATTGTTATTAACACATCTTCACTAATAAAACAAATGGAAAACTAATTTCATTAACACTGTAGCTGATCATGAATTTATAATAAAGACAAAGTCATCTGGCAGTGTTTTCTGAATCTGTTTTCAACATTAACAGAGCTGAGAAGCAAATTCATTACCTTTTTGCATGCAGTAGGCTTTTTGTGTTTGTCCTGGATGCTACTAACACAGTGTTGTAAAAACAAAAGTTATTTAATTAATTAAACAGTGTTGGTCTTGATGTATGTATGTATGTATGTGGCTGTTTGCTTTGCTAGGGCTATTGTAGCAGTATGAGCTATACTGAGCCGTAATGAAATGAATGAGAAGGTATTTATTTAATGATTGTGAAATCTAGTTTCCTTGCTGGTTGATAGATTAAACTATACATCTGATTAGCATGCACACATGCACACACACACAAAACACACAACTATATATTAAGAACATTAGAGTAAAGGAATGTGTTGTAGAAGTGGTTTGGTATGACAATAAAATTTAGAAACTACCAAAATAAAGAGAAAGAAAAAAGAAATGATGAGTTAAGAGATAAAAAAGATGTTTATAGAGAGCTTGACAGACAGAGAAATAGAGAAACAGACACACACATGCATATTTATATAAATACTTACTCATAGAAATACACATACATACATACACACACACACACATTCACACACAAACACAAAGAGAGAGAGAGAGAGAAAGAATCAGAAGGAGTGAGAGAAAGAAAGCCAATGACCCATACACACATACGCATATATATATAATCAAAATAAATTGTACTGTTTCTATTAATATCATTTGTCACCTCAGTGCTTACTTAATTATTAAAACAAAATTAACAAAACAGTTTAGAATACAGTTATTTTGACACCTCTTTATATTCAGAATCATATATTTGCCATTTTCTGGACAATATAATGGAATGTCTACTTGTAGGAAATATTCTCTTCACTGTATCAGGTTACGTCCATTCACAGTTACCCACAAACACACTGTTCAGCTTTACTGCTTTCTTACTCCTGCAAAGTAAATTCCTCTTCTGGCAGAAGAGCACCACAGTTTGTAATTAATCTCTTTAATTCAAACCAAGAAACAGTTTAAAGACAAGCTCCACTGGTTTTTTTTTTTTTTTTTTTTTTTTTTGACTGATCAATTTAAAAAGATATTTTTTTACTGTGTTTTATGGATCATTAATTATATTGTGAGTAATAATTTGATCCTGTATCTGAACGAAATTCTGTATCCAAACATTGGTTTGTTTTTAAAAAAAACGTAAAAACAAGTCATTAATTATAAGTGCCATGGGTGTGGGTTACTTGTCAGTTAATAAAAGGAATTTCGTGACGTGTGTTAGCAGGATCAAATTTAAATAACAGGAAATCTGTCATCTCTCTCTTTGTTATTTACCAAAGGTGTTTGGAGACATGTTACGTACCAGGTTCAAAACCAAGCAATAGCAAATTTGTTATAGGTTTTTTTTGTGTTTTTTTTTTTTTTTTATCATTAATCAAATGATTTTTGAAGAATTGTTATATATGTACCAAGTTCAAAACTGAATAGTAGCAAATTCATTATCTCTGTTTCCTTATTATTTAAATGAGTTTGAAGACATATGTATTATAGTATTATTATATATATATATATATATATATATATATATATATCAATAAGTTCAAATGAAAACTGATAAGTATAAAGATCAATTGAACATTTGTCATCTGTGTTTACTTTAGACATATTACAGTGAAATATGACTAAAGTCAAATTCATTATGGTTTTCTAGCATAACACCCTATAATCTTAATATGTAATTGAAACTGTCATTTAGCAAAGTCTTTTACAATGAAGGGCAAATTTATCAATTTTGTAATAAAAAAAACAAAACAAAATTTAATTAATGAGTTTTCTGAGTTTGAAAGTAACCTAATACATCCTCCAATCAGATTGAAGTAAAATCAATTTTATCTTTTGTAACATCTGTCAAACAAAATGTACTTGTTTTGATTGTAATGAAAATTGGTAGGCTCTAAGATCAAATCCTTGTGGTGGCAGATTTGTAACCATTAATTAATGAGTTTTGGTTACATGATAGAATTCCAATATGATTATTAATAACTTATTACAATATTATTTGTATAATAAAAAAATAAAAATAAAAATAAATAAGTAAATATGTTAGCTTAGCTAAGAGAAAAAAGTCTAAATATACATCATTTTAATTTTAATTTTAATCGAAATTGTTGGTTGTTGTTGGTATTAAATTATATAATTATTATGATTATTATTATTATTATTATTATTATTATTATTATTATTTTATTATTATTATCATTATTATTATTATTATTATTATTATTGCCTGCATTAATATTTCATATTATGTTATTATGAATAAAATTTCTGGGGAAATTGTCTTACTAATAATGATGTGTACAGAAAATTGACATGACTCAAAAATGGATCTTGTTTGCTTGTTTTCCCAATCCAAACCAGTAACCTTTATCAAAACTTTAATATGTGATTTTTCCTGTCTGTGAGAAGGTGCACAATTTAAAAAAAAAGTAGCCGATGTGTGATACAGTAACAAATAATATCTATATAATCAGTAATCATGTATGTAAAATGCTGTAGAAGAATAAATAAAATATCTAATAAGAACCTGTAACAAGTCTGTTAAATAGAAAGTATAATAACAGTAAGATGAAATAATAACAATAACAATAACAATAATAATAATGGTAATAAAAATACAATAATAATAATAATAATAATAATAATAAGATAAATAATAATTATAACAACAACCAATAATAGTAATTATAATAATAAATACAATAATGATAATTATGATAATAACAATAATAATAACAACAACAACAATAATAACAATAATAATAATAACAATAATAACTATTTATAAATTAAATAAAATCTATCATATGAAATAAAAATGAAAAAAAATAAATAAACAATTGGTACACTTCACATTAAGGCCAAGACAAAAAAGATATTTGTTTTTAATTGTAAAAATGCCTTTCTTAATAATAAATAATTATTTAAAATGTAGATATAATTTTTATAATAATTTTGATCCTTTAACTGTTAAAAAGAAACATCAAAGACAATAAATGCATGGAAATGAATTTAATTGATCATAAAAATAAGCAGTTTATTTTATTTTATTTATTTTAATTATCTCATTTCTTTAAGTTTTAATTTTAATTTTTTTATTTAGTTATTTATTTTTTTATATATATATATATATATTTTATATTTATATATTTATTTATTGTTGAATTTTTTTTTGTTGTTTTTTTTTGTTGTTGTTGTTTTTATTATTGTTAAATGCTAATTTGCAACAGGTTTTGTACTTTAACATTTTTAACTTTATTGTTTGCTTATATAATGAGAAACTCAACTACATACATGGCTATGCTGTAACTTAAAGATTACCTTTATTTACGAATGACCTCAGTACCTGCTTTTTTTTTATGAAACCAAATCTTAAACCGTCTTTACTTATTCATTTTCTTGTGCATTGAAATGAAGTACCGTCTCATATTATAAAGTTTTGAATAAATCCTTTTCAATTGTCACTCTTCAGAAATATACTCAACTACTAAACATTTCCTTATTCAAGTAATTCTATGAGGTGTCATCGTTATAGCAACAGTAAACAATGAAGAGTCCTTTTTCGTTCCTGTCTCTTATCATAAAGCTCTCTTTCTTTTTTTTTCTGATCTTTGAAATTTAAAACTTTCTGTCACAGAGGAAAGAAAGTTGGTTACTTTTACCAGACAAGAACAAAAAAAATATGAATTGTTAAAAAAAAAAAAAAGAAAAACAGAAAACAGAAAAAGAGAAAAAGGAAAGAAAAAGCAAAAAAGGAAACAGGGGAAAAAAAGAAGACGCAAAAAAAAAGAAAAAAAATGTTTACTTTTTTTGAAATTGTTTGTATTCTTGGAAATGGTTTCTGATTTATAATCTGTGTGATTAATTTATTGTTGGAAATGATTTTTTTACTTCTGATTTGAATTGATAATGTATGTGGAACTGATTGTGTCATTTTTGTGGGTTTTTAAACATACTTTTTAATTTCCAAATGGATATTTTGTTCTTGTTTCTTTGAACTCAGATTATGGAACCAGTTATTTTTTTTTGCTTTTATACTTTTGTTTTCTTTGGAACTTGTGTTTTTCTTTTCTTCCAGAAAATGAACATTGAGTTTTTAATTTATAGATTACAAATAGATTAAATTTAAAGAAAAATTTTAATATGAATTTTAACACTGACTGAATGAAAATAAGATATTTTATTATTATCAACACAGAAATTTCCTTTGAGTGAAAGTTTAAAAATATTCAAATATTTTTCAAGATTGTTTGTAAATTATTAACTTTAAGGTAATTATTGTTTAGGTTACAAATTTGTTTATATACAAATCAAGTAAAAATTTATTATATTTTTTTTAATGGTGATGAAATAATGTGAATAAAATAAATTTTATCAAGTGAGAAATTTACGGAAATTATATTGAATAATTTCCTTGAATGAACTAATGTTTACAGTTTTCTTCATCATTTGTTGATGAAATGTGGAAGTTTGTTTTATTTGTATTTAATCTCATTACCAGAGTTAATCAATTGTAACAAAAAAAATCTCAAAATGAAAACAATATTTACATTCAACAGACATTTTCTTCAGTGAATTCAGTACTGAGTTGCAGTGTTCTTAATCAAATACAAGTTTTTACATAACAATGCATTTCCCCAACATTAAAACAGAACAAGAAGACAGCAACTACCTCAACATACATCGGCAGTTTTATGTGTACAGAAGTTATGATCCCAGTCGAATACTGCAACGTCACTTAAAAAGACTGGAGCTATACAGAAATGATATTAAGAATGAAAAATGGCTGCAGACAAAAGATCTGTTTAAAAAAGAAGTTGTTCCCAATGATAAAATTAAGGAAAATAATAATTTGGAGGGAACTTTCGCTCCTTTAACTGTTAAGAAATATACCTGGGCAAGAAAACGTAAGTTTTAAGGGTTTGGCATATGTGTGTCTGTGTATATATATGTGTGTGTGTGTGTTTTGTGTGTGTTTGCGTGTGTATTGTGTTTGGGTTTACCTGTTTGTGTAGTATGTGCATAATGTGTATTTGTGATGGGGTGTATTCCAGCATGTGTATGTATTTGTCTATTCATATAATTTTATTTCTCTTTGCATGTTTGTGTCTGTATGTATGTGTATATGTTGTGTTTTTATGTTTTATACTTTAACGAGGAGATATAACACAGTATATCTGTATACACTGACATACATTTCCCACACACACTTTCTTACATTCATACATTTATATAATATTCAGCTTTAAAATTAACAGTATTAAAAATCTAAATATTAATAACAGAAATAAAAGGGCACATATTCAGCATTGAAATTTCTTTATTACTATTATTATTATTATTATTATCATCATCATCATCAAATTTAAATGTTAATATATTTGTGAAAGTCCTCAAATATAACAAACAATTTCTCATTTAATTTTTTTTTTAACATTTAAATTTAAAAGAAAACATCTTACAATTAATGTTTTATTTCTTTTGTCAAAATGCTATTTATTATTCTTTGTGTTTAAAAGAAATCTTGTCAAAGGGATATTTATTATTCTTTGTGTTTAAAAGAAATCTTGTCAAAGGGATATTTATTATAATTCTGTCTAAAAGAAATCTTGTCTAAATGATATTTAGTATACTTTTGTTTGAAAGAAACCTTGTCAAACAAATATTTATTATAATTCTATTTTTTAAAACTCTTGTTAAAATGATATTTAGTATATGTTTGTTTGAAAAAAATCTTGTTTGAAGTTTAGTCAAATTATGGTTACTCATTCTGCGTAATGAAATCAAAGCTCTATGAAAAAAATAATAAAAAAATACAGTCATAAATACAAGTATATAAGCACAATTCATGAAAAAAAAAAAAAAAAAAAATATTTTTTATTGATATATGAACAAAAATCCAAAGAGATTTTATTGCTACAAATACAAAAACATGAACAAAAATCCAAAGAGATTTTATTGCTACAAATACAAAAACATGAAGAAAAATATACAGGACATTCGCACTGTACAATGTTGGTCCAAAACTTTGTAAATCACATTTTACACCGAATATCAGTCATATTAAATGTATGTAAGTTACAAAACATTTTACTATAAATATAACTAAGAAGAATAGCAGTAAATATAACGTTTTGTGTTATAACACAAACAGCCTGCTTTTAAAAAACACTTTATACCACATAACCTGAGTCATAAAATATGTAAGAACTCAATATATACACCTGGCTATTTTTGTCTGGCTTCCAGAAAAACAGATTAATCTGTATCCATTAAATACAATTTTGTTCTTTACTATTCATTGTTTATTTTATATTTTATGTGTATATTAAACCTTGGTCATGAAAATCTATAAATTCAGGTGGTCTCCTATTTCCAGCCTGCTAGATAAATGTTTAAAAATGTAATTAAAAACAGCAGCTTGTTCTAAATGTGATATAAAATTATTTATTGTAATCTAACATGTCTGTTTTTTAATTCACAGTATGTCATGTAATATTAGTTCTGGTATGGTTATGTGTATGTTTACCAGATAGTTCCTACAAATATAATTATGGGTGGATTTAAATGTTGTAAATTATGAGTAAATGTTATAAAATTAAACTTCACATATAACATCTGATAATACCTTTTGTTTACTTAAACAAATAATAAAGCATTGATTGTAAAATTTGTGTGTTTTGATACCATTAACATTTTGAAATAGCTCATATGATAGAAAATTGAGTAAATTTCTGTAATTTGAATGACTATGAATGATTTTTGTCATCACCATCACCATCATCATTACAACCACCATCATTTTCATTACAGCTATTACAATCATCATAATCATAATTTTTGTCATCATCATTATCATCACCATTACCGCATCATCATCAATTTCATCAGTATCAGTATCCCATCATTATCATCACTACCACATCATCATTATTGTCATTGTCATCATCATCATAACCACCACTATCATTCTCATCATCATCAGTATTATTTTTGCAATAGTTTGATAATCATCATAATCATCATAATCATTCATCATCATCATCAACAACATCAATCTCAGCACCAGTATTATTTTAACTAGTAGTACTGGTTCAGAATCCCTTACTTGAAATTATTATTTTCATCATCATCATCATCATCATCATCATCAACAACAACAACATCAATATCATCAGCATTATTATTTTTACTAGTAGTAATGGTTCAGAATCCCTTACTTGAAATACCTGGAACCAGAAATTATTATTATTTTCATCATCATCATCATCAACATCAGTATCATTGTTAGTAGTAGTTCTTTCTGAGAATTTCCTTATTCAAAATGCCTAGGATCAAAAGTCCTTAAAATTTAAGAAATTTTGAGATTTTGGAATTTATGCATAATAACTGAACCCAAGTCTAAACCTGATTTATATTTCACATACAGTTTATACTCTTAACCTGAAGGCATTTTTATTTTAATATTATAATCTTCATCAACACCATCATCAATCCTTTTGTGTGTATATTAAGCCTTGGACCTGAAAACTCTAGAAATTATAATAAAAATTTTCTTATGATCATCGATTTTTAGGAGATGAACAAACTGTATTTTTGTCCATTTTTATTTTTTGATTTATTTTATTATTGTTATTATTGTTTTTTATCCTCAGCCTTTAATACTGATGGTAGTGTTAATTGTTTTGGTTTTACTGTCTATTTCTGATTCAGCCAGTATGAATTGTAAAGGTTTAATTGCAACAATATTAGATAAAACACAAGGGAAAAATATTTGAGCCAGCAAATAATTGGTTTCTCTGTAATACATGAAATGTTTGTTCCTGACTCTAAACTCTTATTTCATTGGGATTGTGAAAAATATTGTCAGTGCCAGAGATTCTGTGATCCAAGTTGTTTAAATATGTCAAACAACTAACAAAACAGCTCCGTTTTGAAGTTTTAGTTTTGGTTTATGATCTTTACATAAAAATTGTTATATTTTTTCATTGTCTCAAATGTAACAGATAATGCTGATGATATGACAAATATAATATAGGATTTTCTGATGATTAGAAATAGAATGTGATACAGAATGTCCTGATAATGTGTTATATAACAGATGTGATACAGAATATTCTGATAATTTGAAAAATAACAGAGGTGATATAGGATATTCTGGTAGAAATATAACATTATATAGGATATTCTGATAATGTGAAATATACCAGATGTGACATAGGATATCCTAATGATCTGAAATATACCAGATGTGACATAGGATATCCTAATTATCTGAAATATAACAGATGTGATATAGGATATCCTGATAATTAGAAATACACTCTGATGTAGGATGTTATGATAATTAGACATATGTCATTATATAGGATATTCTGATATTTTCAGAGTTACAGCTAGAAATATAAGGATGTGATACAGGATGTGATACAGGATGTAATACAGGATGTAATGAAATGTTTTTCTTGTCACAGGATATTTTAAATGTAGTCAGAAGTATAACTTGTTAGAGAGGATAGTGTTTAAATTTCAGTTAATTAGAGTTAATTAATTGGTTACATTATTGAGTGTATGAATCAAACACAGTATCTGTGTTTTGATATGTTACTGTGGCAGAGTATTAGAGTTTTGATAAAGAATATAATATCAAATCAAATTATAACAAAAATAACAATAATTTTTTCTTTTTTTCTCAGCTAAAGCTCAGAAGCTTGGAGAGAGTGAAGATGGAACCAATCCACTTGGATCTTACAAATATCGCGGATTTGCCAGCAACAACGCATTCCATCCTGGCCGGTACTTCCGTTCTAATGCAGGAAATCAGCATCGTCGCTACCCAGGGCCATTTGGCATGGCCACAGGCAACGCATACCTCACCCAATCCGACTCCCTGCCCATGAAGCCGAAGGTCGTCACCATTGTACGGAATGGTCCCAAACCTCGAAATAACGTCCGGATTCTGTTGAATCGACGAAGTGTTCAGTCTTTTGAGCAGCTCATGGCTGACATTTCCGAAGCTTTCGGGCCAAAGTGGAAGAACAACAAAGTGAAGAAGTTGTACACGATGAAAGGACGCGAGGTTCAGAGTGTTTCCGATTTCTTTCGCCAGGACGATGTGTTTGTCGGTGTCGGAGACAACGAGACCTTGTCTGCGACTGACGCGCAGGACATTTTTGAGGAGCTTTTCCCCGACAGTCCGTACTCGAAAAACTTTCACAGGAACTGGGAGAGGTCGCAGAAGAAGAAGAAGCATTTGGACAGGCAGAAAGTTGAGGTTTTGAAGGACCACGAGCCAGACAAAAGAGATAGTGGGTTTGGCGAAAGCACTGACGGAAGCAACAGTAATCGCGATTCTGACCACGAGCTCGGGTACGGTCGGAAAAGCAAGCTTCCCGAAGAAAACAGTCCACAGTTGAAAGATTCCCTGTTGAGAAATGAGAAGGAGAAAGAGCCTCCTATTTACGAGGAGAACGAACGGACAAAGAAACGACAAGCCAAGATGGCCGACGCTGAACGAAGAGCTCTGGAAGACGAGAAAAGAAAGAGAGGATTAGTCTCGCTGAAGCCAAGGGATGATCCACTTAAGAGAATGAAAGACCGCGAGAGAGAACGAATCGAAGCAAGGAAGAGGAGGGAGAATGAGAGAAGAAGGCTGCAAGAAATAGAAGAAGACAAAGCGAGGGAGAAGCTGGAGGAGGCCAAAGCCAAAGCTAAAAGACAGAAGGAGGTGGAAGAAGCAGAAGCCGCGGCAAGGAGAAGGATGCTTGCTGCTCAGCAGGAAGAGCAGGAGAGAGCCCAGGTGGAGGGGAGCGTGGCAGCCAAGGAGGAGGAGGAGAGTCCAGCAGCCACAGAAGAGAAGAAACCAGAAGAGAAAAAACGCGAGAAATCAAAAGAGGCGAGTTTGGTAAAAACGGAGGAGAACGGTTTAAAAAGCAAAGAGGAAGAAGAAACTGCAAAAGAGAAAGAAAAAGACAAAGAAAATGAAAAACCGCCTCCGAGAAAGAGGCCGAAAATGAAAATTGTTCGAAAGTCCAAAATGGAAAGACAGGTTGACAGTGACGACTATGTGCTTTCGAGATTCGACCTGGGACGAACTTTAGGAGACGGAAACTTTGCAATTGTGAGGCAGTCTAAGTCCAAGGTCACAGGTCAAGAGTTCGCAATGAAGGTCATCGACAAACACAAGTTGAAGGGAAAAGAACACATGGTGGAAAATGAGATTGAAATCATGAAGGACTGCAATCACTCGAATATCGTCAAGTTATACGAGGAATTTGAAACTCATGACAAAATTTATCTTGTCATGGAGCTCGTCAAGGTAGGTAACTCTAACACATTTATATTTATTTAATAATTACCATTTTGAATTTTAAAGAACAGTTTGGAAACAGTGTTTATATTTTGTAGTTTCTGAATTATGTAACATCTGAAAAAGACTAAAATTGACTTTTTATCACAGTTCTTGGTTTAATTTTTCACCATAATTGTTACTTAATCACAAATATGCTTTGATTAGGTCATAATACACCTAAAAAGGGTTACAGTGTTTATGCTCACTAGTCATATGTTCCAACAGTCACATCCAGTAGTCATACAGACAAAAAGACAGACAGGTGAAATAATGGGTGGGGCACACCTATGCTTAATTTGACAGCCCCAGAGTAGTGAGATAGGCTACATTAGTTAATTCATTATGAAAAAGTTATTTATGATAAAACATTTTAATCATATATGTGACCTGAATATATATGTGCTTTAAAATATTATTTCTATTTTATATATCATCCTGAATAAATATTTTTTTTATATATTATTTTGAGTACTGAATCCACTATTTAGATATTATTAAATATATTATTAACTAAGATCAGATGATGAATTCTTGTAATTTGCAATAAAATCTTTATAAAACTAATATAATATTTAGATAGTATTCAGTTTTTCTACACAAGTCCTCCATTCATTCTCAGATCATATCATTATATCTGTTTAATATGTCACCCAACCTTGAACTTTGTTGTTTTAAACTGTGTGACTATTAGGGGGATTCTGTGTCTCAGGTGTGTCCTAATTAAATCACAAACATGACTTAATTAGGTCAGTTTGACTTAATTAGGTCACGAGATCAGAATGTAGTTTTAATTTTATTTTATTTACAATTATTTTCAGCCAGATAAGATTAAGCTAAAACATGCTTTATAATAATTTTGTTAAAAATGTATAGTAGATGTTCAAACACTTAATATTAATTATTGTTTATTAAATCTGCTAAACTGTTCTTTAATTTCACACTAGCTATAATTCAAAGGAATTTCTAGATACTTTACATAAATATAAATACATAACTGGCAGCATGTACAAATATGAATTGAATAATAAATATGGTCTAATTAATTAAATTTATTTTAATTATCTGAATTACAAAGTGCATAAGTCAGACTGCATAAAATTAAAATGATAATAATTAATTTGTGATGACAAATTAAAAATATGTATTAGTTTATTAGTTAATAGCATCTAAACCACAAACATTAACTATGTAACCAAATCATGATACATAGCATGACTTTAACATTTAATTAATTAATTAAATAATTAATTAACTTAAACTGCTGTACTTTCTGACAATTTCTGTAAAACAAGTATTAATTAAAAATAAACCTACTCAGACCTCATTTTTGATGATCATATATTAAACACCACTAGAGGGTATTTAAACCCAAATATCTTAGCATGAGGTATTAAATGCCAGTGTTTAGTAGTATATCCATAATACTCTACCTCAAAACTGAAATTGGAGTAGGTATACATCCATTCTACCATGACTGTAAAGTATTCAGACTTAAAACTGTTTTCAATGTGCTGTGTCAATAAGAATAAATTGGTAAAGCATTTCCATTGAAAACAGTCCTTTACAAAACTGACAGCTATGAATGATCATAGATAAGATTATTTGGTGTGAGTCGAAGGGTCGTTCGATACTTTAAAAATTAAAAATAGATCAAGTGGTTAACACCATTTTCATCTTAGATTAAGCTGTTTTAACGAAATTTAATTTTGTTAGTATTTAAGTGTGATGAAAATGATGAAAACCCCATACATACTGCTAAGTGGATATACATTTCCATACTTTTATAAACAGTTAATGATTTAATGATTTTTTTTTAATGATACACAAGCATAAAACAGTAATCAGCTGTTGTATGTTATTCTGTATTCTTAGCAATGGTAAAAGAATATTTAAAATAAAAATTTATCTACTCCATTTCTACTATGTATCTACCATTTCTACCATATATCTACTATCTAGAACTTTGTCTAAACCATGATTAGTAGTAGTCCCCATCTAATGTCAGCCATTGTTAATAGCCAGTACAAATTAACATTTTTCCTGATGTTTTTCTTCTTATTTACATCATTGTTAATAGCAATATATATATATATAAACACACACACACACACACACATATGTGCACTATCCCACCAACAGGAAAACACATAGCCTTTTATCTAATATAATGAATGTCCTGGAAAAGTAAATAAATCAGATTCCAGTTAGAAGAATTGAACCCCTGACTTAGAACTCTACCACTGAGCTCTGATTCTACTCACAATCAGAGATTTAAAATAATAAATAAATAAATAATTATTAAAACACTTAAATATATATATATATTATATATATATATATACGAGACAAAATGTTATTTCTTAAATCCTTTTCTTTCTTTCTTATTGTTATTGTTATTGTTATTACCATTGTTGTTGTTGTTGTTATTGTTGTTATTATAATTTATTATCTTTATTATTACTTTTTTTTATATTTATTATTTTTACTCTCTGTTCATTTTATTTTATTTTATGCTATTTTATTTTGATTTTTTTCTTTTTCTTCGTCTAATGAACAACATAGCTTAGAAATATGTCAAGTGTTTTCCAAAAGATGTATTTTATTGATTTTGGCAAGAAATGGATAGGTCAATATTAATAATTGATAGTAGTGAGTTTGCTTTGATTTTTTTTTTTTTTGGTTGTATTATTTATCAATAACTGTAGAAATTAATCAAGTCAAGTTAGTCTAATGTCCTTTTCAGAATTGAAATGATTAATCTTTAAGACTAATTAAATGCAATATTGTTGGTTATTGATTTGTGTGTGTGTGTGTGTGTGTGTGTTGTATGTGTATATGTTACATTATGTGTTTGTGTTTGTACATGTTTGTGTATGTGTGTGTTTTTATATCAGTGTGTGTATATGATATATATTTGCTTCTGTTTGAGTTTGTGTATTGTTTATATATTGTTTGTGTTTGTTGTTTGTTGTTTGTTTTTTTTGTTTGGGATTTTAAAAAAATATAAAAAATAATTTCTAAGTATATAATCTATTTTTGTGTATGTGTATGTATCTGTCATTGTATGTGTATGTATCTGTCATATTGTATTATAAAAGTAAACAAATGAAATAAGAAATGTTTTAAAATTTATATATATATATATAAAATATAATTATTTTTCTATAACAACAGGCAAAACTCAACAACTGAACTCACAGTAGACTGTTTTTGTATTACAAGAAACAAAACTTTGAAAACCTCCAAAATTGTTTTCCCTTAAAAATTAAAAATGATAAAATACAATTAACAGTTCTGCATTTAATGGTAGTGGTTCAAACTGAGAAAAGCAATGAGATATGTTTGCTTGATAAATCACGAAATAATATAAATTTTGGTCCTTTATTCCAAAGCTCTCCACCTTTGAAACCCAGGAAGTTATTTTGGCATTAATACCTCTATAAATAATTAAAAACGTAATAATTTTGCTGTGTTATAAAAATTATCCAGACTTTGAAATCCATTTAGCTATTTTAAATGATGAAACAATTAAAATATTTTGTATTTTATAAATGAATCAGTGAAACTTTTGAAACCCTGTTAACTATTTACATTCAATAAATGATGAAATAATTTCAATTTTTTTGGGGGTATTTTGTGAACATGGTGTAAACTTTGAAACCCATAAAGGTATTCTGAGGCTATAATAAAGTTGTAAATGTAATAAAACTGAAGACAGAAGATTAAAAAATGTTTGTTTTTTTTTTTTTTAGGGAGGAGATCTGTTTGATGCTATCACTCAAAGTGTGAAGTTTGGGGAAGTTGACTCTGCAAACATGGTAAAAGATTTATGTAGTGCTCTGTTTTATCTGCACTCTCGTGAAATTGTACATCGAGATCTGAAACCCGAAAATCTACTGGTATGTAGTCTAAATATGATTATTTTATATTTTCAGTGTTAAAAAATGTTCAACGGTTTAATTATTGGTGTTGTTTTTCTTATAGTTTAAATTATCATTGATGTTTAATAGTTTAAATTATCATTGACGTTTAATAGTTTAAATTATTTATCTTATTTTTATTTTTTTAACAGTTCAAATTATCTTTGTCATTTTTTTTAATATTTTAAATTGTATTTGTTTTCTTTTAACAGTTTGAATTATTCATTTATTTTTTGTAATAGTTCAAATTGTTTGTCATTTTTTGACAGGTTAAATTGTATTTGTTTTCTTTTAATAGTTTGAATTATTATTTATTTTTTTTGTAGTAGTTCAAATTGTCTTTTGTAATTTTTTGAACAGTTTAAATTGTATTTGTTTTCTTTTAACAGTTTGAATTATTCATTTATTTTTTGTAATAGTTCAAATTATCTTTATCATATTTTAAATAATTTAAATTGTATTTGTTTTCTTTTAACAGTTTGAATTATTCATTTATTTTTTTTTTAATAGTCTTTTGTCATTTTTTGAATATTTTAAATTGTATTTGTTATCTTCTTAATAGCTTAAGATATCTTTGCAATTTGTAATTATCAATAAAACAATTATTTTTAATTATTTAAATTACGTATATCAAATCTTCAGTGTATATTCTACATGTGTGTTAAATTTTCTGTATATAAAATTTTCTCTTTATTTATTTATTTTATTTCTAGGTTCACAGAAACAAAGATGGAACTATATCCTTGAAGCTAGCAGACTTTGGTTTGGCCATGGAGGTCAAGGAAAACATTTTTACTGTATGTGGCACACCCACTTATGTTGCACCTGAGATTCTGTCAGAAATAGGTAAGTTATTTTTGTCCTCAATTAAAATCAGAAGATTCGGAAAGAAAATCTTTACATTCTGTTTGTGGTACTTCAGAATATGTCGCAAGTGCGATTTTTATCAGAAATGGATAAATTATTTATAATTTTGGTTTCCAAATTGTAATAATATCAAGGAAAATGTTTTCAAGGTTTATGGAACTGTATGTTGCATCTGGAGTTTGGTTACAAGTAGAAAATGCTGTCATCAAAATGAGAATTTTATTAACTAAAATGTTTTCACTGTTTTTGATTTAGTCTTCATGTACATAATATTAGTTTTATAATTTATATTTTTGATATTTCTTTGTTTCTTGAATGCCTATTCTTTTATAAAATTGTCTTTTTCAACAAGCTATGAGTTCAATTTTAGAATAATAAAAATAATAGTTTTAATAATAATTATATAATTTTTAATAATTATGTTAATAATAATGTTAATAATAATAATAATAATAATAATAATAATCATAATCATAAACTCTAGCACATACAAAAGTAAATATATTTATCATGTAATATAATAAATTATTTCACTGAATAATGAAATGTATTAATATTTTCTTGGTATTATTGTTGGGTTTTTTTAATTATTTTTTTTTTTAACAAATGTATTTTTCTTAACAGTAGACATTTTGCAAATAAATAAAACATTAATACTTAGCCAGTGTTTAAAACTATCTGAAAAAAATTAAAATTAACTGTCTGCAGTTGAAAATAAAACTAATTTGTCTTTCTGGTGTAACTTGTTGATAAGTGTTTTATGACAAAGAAGCTGCAAAATGGAGCGTTTATTGGAACTGTAAAAGCAAAGGTCATGATGTCTTATGAAACAAGCAATTTTTTATTACCTTTCAGATTAATATTCTGTCAGCTGAACTTTAAACACACACACTCACATGAAATATTTCTTGTCAGTTTTATTAATTTAAAAAATTTTATACTTGTTTTTGTTGTTTTTTTTTGTGTTTTTTTTTTGTTTTTTTTTTTTTTTTTTTTTGTTTGGGGTTTTTTCTTTCTGTAGCACAATATTTTTTATTTCACTGAGTACAAAAATGTGGCTTCAAGATTTTTATTTCTTTTCCTGTGGCTGATACTGAATCAAAATTGAGTTTAAAAATCTAGAAATGAATTCCATGATGAATAATATATATCTAAAAGTAAAATGGAATAAACAGTGCAACCATTGAAAAACCTTAAATCCCGTAATGAATAATAATTTTATTTATTTTTTGTTATTTAAAATAAAATGGAATAATATTTCCTTTAATAAATCTATGTTGTCATTGAAAAGCCTTAAATTCCATAGAGAATAAATGTTTATTTATTATTTATTATTATTATTATTTTTTAATAATTGAAAATAGTTTTTCTTATTTAAAAGTAAAATGGAATAAAAATTCAATTATTAAACAAAGCTGTCATTGAAAAGTATTAAATTCAATAGTGACAAATGAGTTTTGAAAAAAGAAGGGAAAAATGGTTTTTATTATTCAAAAATAAAATGGGATAAAAGTTTAATATAGCATTATGTTGGTCAGATTATTTATCATAATGCATTCAAAATGGTGATCTTTGGAAATTTTAATATTTTTTATCTGGAAATGTTTTAAGATTTAATGTTCATACAATATCAAAGAAGTATGTTGTTGTTTAATTCAGATCATGGTTTCTCAAATGTTTTTGTACCCATAGAACCCATGTTATTTGGCCAAAAAAAAAACACACGTGTAAATTAATGCTCTAAGATTTCAGAATACATTTTTGTTTTTCCAGGGTTTTTTTTTCTTCATATTTATGTCTTTGTTTTTACATTTAATTTAAGAAAGTTAAAAGGAATATTCAGTTTTTTCTTTTCTTTTTTTTTTGTTGTTGTTGTTGTTGTGAATGACAAAACTCTGAATAGTTTATTTCTCTGAAATTGGGCACAGAACCAACAACAGCTCATACAAAATCTTCTGAGTTCTGTGGAACCTATCGTGATATCACTAACCTAGATCTATAACTGCTTAATTTACATTGATGTTGTTATTACCAGACCAACCTGGCTATAGGTGAATGTATAGCTATTATTATACACACATAACTACAGAGATATCACACAAGTATCTTCAGATCCTGGTCATATTCGTTGTCAAACACAGTATTACTCAATGTTGTCTGTGTGTGTGTATATATATATATGTATATATCTTTGGCTTCTCGCCTGCATAAAATTTTGTATTAAAAATCTCATTAATAATTGGTAGCTGTCAGTTCCTTGCTGATACATGTTCCCCAGCCATTGAACTTTCAGTAAATAAAGCCACCGTGAAAAATATGAAAAGGAAATTATTCGTGTCTCGTGAAATTAAATCGCAGATCACGTAATGATATTAAAATATTCCTCAACGGGGCCCCCCAGCTGTGTTTTCCTGTCGTCTGACTGACACAGAAATGACTTATCTCTGTGTTATTCTGCATTGTTTGTTTTCACAGCTTTGTTTCTAGTTTATCTCGAGGACAATACGTTGGTTATTTATAACTCTTTTATGTGCATTATTTTCCTTTCAGTAATAAAGTCAGTGATTGGGATGAGAAAAAGAAAAATGTCATCAGTATCAGATTTAGCTGTGTTTATACCTTTTTCTTTTTTTTTTTTTTTTTTGTTCTGTCTATTTCTTTCTCAGTTTTTGAATTTATCTGTTTCTCTATAATTCTTCTGTCCATTGTTAATTCTCTCAATGTATTTTTCTCTTTCCTTTTTTTTTGTATGTTTGTTTTGTCCTTCTTTTTCTCTCTTTCTCTCTCTGATTATCTGTGTCTCTCTGTTTATCCATTGCTTTCTTTGTCTCTCTCTGTCTCTCTGACACTCTTTCCATCTGTCTTTTACAACCTGTCTTTCTCACTGTCTTTCTTTTCATCTGACTTTGTCTGTCTGTCTGTCTGTCTCTCTCTCTCTCTCTCTCTCTCTCTCTCTCTCTCTCTCTCTCTCTCTCTCTCTCTCTCTCCCTCTCTCTCTCTCTCTCCCTCCTCTCCCCTCCTCTACCCCTCTCTCTGCCTCCCTCCCTTCTCTCCCCTTCCTCTACCCCTCTCTCTTTTAACTATTTTTCACTGACTTCACAGTAAATGTTTCACACTGGACATCATACAAGATAATGCATGATGAGACAATGCAATATGCACAAAAGTAAAGAGTACAAATACAAGACAACAGTATAATAACATGAGATTGTATTTATTTGTTTGTAACAGGGTATGGTCTGGAGGTGGACATGTGGGCAGTGGGTGTGATTACTTACATTCTACTGTGTGGATTTCCTCCATTTCGCAGTCCTGACCGGAACCAGACAGAACTTTTTGAATTCATCAAAGCAGGAGAATACGAGTTCCTTAGTCCATACTGGGACAATATTTCACACAGTAAGTCTGTCTGTCTGGCTGTCTGTGTGTGTCTGCTGTGTGTGTGTGTGTGTGTGTGTGTGTGTGAGAGAGAGAGAGAGAGAGAATTTCTTAGTCCATACTGGGACAATATTTCACACAGTAAGTCTGTCTGTCTGTGTGTCTGCTGTGTGTGTTTGTGTGTGTGTGTGTGAGAGAGAGAGAGAGAGAGAGAGAGAGAGAGAGAGAGAGAGAGAGAGAGAGAGAGAGAGAGAGAGAGAGAGAATTTCTTAGTCCATACTGGGACAATATTTCACACAGTAAGTCTGTCTGTCTGTTTATTTGTGTGTGTCTGTGTGTGTGTGTGTGTGTGTGTGTGAGAGAGAGAGAGAGAGAGAGAGAGAGAGAGAGAATTTCTCAGTCCAGACTGGGACAGTATTTCACACAGTAAGTCTGTCTGTCTGTCTGTCGTTTGTATAAGAGAGATTCTTAGTCCATTATGGGATAATATTTCACATAATAAGTATGTCCTTCTATCTCTGGTTGTGTGTGAGTGAGTGTGAATTGTTTGTATGTATTTGTGTGTGTTTGTGTGTCTGGGTATGTGTGGTGTATATCTGTGGGTGTGTCTCTGTGAGTATGTGTTAGAGAGAGAGTTTGTCAGTCCATACTTATAATATTTCACATAGTAAGTCTGTATGTCTATAGTCTGTGTGTTGTGTGTGTGATAGTGCTTGTTTCTTTGTTTACATAGCATGTCAATTCAGCTTGTTTATTAGAATATTTAAGTGTGTGCGTGCATGTGCGTGTGCATGCTATACACATGTATGTGTTGTGTATTTGTTATTGTTACTATAACTGTCCATGACACTTTTTTGACTGGAATCAGTAAGAATTGATTTGTCTGATTAACATCATACAAATTTATTTCTTATTTATACTAACATTTACTAAAATATTAATTTATTTATTTATTTATTTATTTATTTTTATAATTTATTTCAATTACATTTTTATATTTTTTTTTTTTCACACATTAAAAATAGTATTAATAATTTCTAATTTTAATTCATTTCATATATATATATTTATATAAACACACACACACACACACACACATATATATATTCAAATTTATTAAAAATCATATAAATATAAAACTTTTTTATTCTCAGTTGCTAAGGACCTCATACATCGGTTGCTAGTGGTTGATAAAAAACGACGATACACTGCAATTGAAGTGCTCAGTCATCCATGGATTATCTTCGGCGGCGACTCTTCGACACCTAGGGATACAAAGATGGAGGAATTAAGGAGAGAGAGAAGAAAAGAACTTGAAATTGAAGCAAGAATGAATCTTGAAAGTTACCTGAAACTGAAAGAAAGACGAAAAGTGGTTCGAAGTGAATGATGATAAAATGAAGAAGATTTTGAAATGAAGAATGTGAAAGATATTTTTATTTTAATTATTTTTTTAATTTATTATTATTATTATTATTTTTTTTTTTTTATTTCATTTATTTATTAGTTATTTAAAAAACTAAACTTTTCTGAACAAAAAAATTTAAAATTAAAAATTAACTTGAAAAAAGAAACAAAAACAAAATACAAGAATATAGCTCACAACTACAAATGATATTTGGATCTGTGTCTCTGTACAGTGTTTTTAAAAATTTGTTTTTATTTACTTATTTGTTTATTTTTAAAACAAATGAGATTTTAATTTAATATTTTCTCAGAAATTGACCAGTGATGTTATTTACAGCTCTGAAAATGTAAATCATGAATGGTTTAACTGTATCTTCATTGCATTTTGTAAAAATTAAAAAATCATGATTTGACCACAAACATCAGATTATTAATTCTCATTAAAAACTATGAATTTGTAATGTTTCTTTTTTTAAAATTTTTAGTTTTATGTTGGGTTTTTTTGTTTGTTTTTGATTTTAATTTTATTTTTAAAATTTTTAAATGATTTAAATTTATTGTTATTTTTATTATTATTATTATTATTATTATTATTATTATTATTATTATTATTAATTTTGTTTTGATTATTATTAATTTTATTATTATAAATTTGTATTATTATTAATTATTATTATTATTATTATTATTATTATTATTATTATTATTATTATTATTATTATTATTAAATTATACAATATCTGTGATATTATCATAATATAGTCAATCATTGCTTTTAATATTAAACCCAAAGCTTTGAAAAAACATTTTGGATCATGTTGAAAAAAAAACAAATTCATTTTAATTTGTCGTATTTTTTTAATAGTATTTGTGTTTCTAATAATTTCTGCACCTTTTTACTTACATAAATACTTAATTACTGTAATACCATTTAATAATTTCAAGTATTTATTCCTAATGTTATTCTTGAAAGTTACGACATTTTTTTTTATTGTAAATAAAATTTTAATTATCTGTTTTTATTTCTTGTAAATCTGTACAATAAATAAAAACAAATATATGTTTTTGACTCTGTTAATGCTGCCTAAACCTACACTGAATTGTAAACCTGTATGCAGAAAAGATAATATATTTATAAAAAAATATATATAATAAAAAAATGGAAGGTACATTTTTTGGAATGTTTTTGGTAGTAACTGAAATAATGTGATACCAAATAATAAAATTTTCATGTGACCCAAAGCAATTTTTTAAACATTTGAAAACTAAGTATTTCCAAAATACATTACCATTGACAAATTTTAAAATCTTATGTATTATACTGTATTGAAAGAACATATCAGAATTTCCTAACTTTATTCATATTTGAAACCTAAGTGGTTTAAAAATACATACCATTGAATAATTTTCAAATCTTACATATTATGCTATATTGAAAAAACATATAAAATGAAGCAGTTTTGAAATATTTGAAGCCTCAGAACTTGCAAAATGCTTTACCACTGAAAATTAATTCAAATCTTAAATATTATATTATATTAAAAGAAAACATCAGCTGAAGTAATTGCAAACCTCAGCATTTCCAAAATGTCATAAAGTGACTTGTCTCTTGCATGCAGGTTTTTAATTAATATTCATAATTAATATTCCGAATTTAGGCACATTCGTTTTGGCTTTACATTCAGCAATGTATGTATGAATGAAATGAACTATCATGTATTGTGATTTTGAATTAACAAATGACATTTTATTTGCTAGATTTATTTATAATTGATAAAATTGGTTAATATACGTCTTATCTGGAGAGAGAGAGAGAGAGAGAGAGAGAGAGAGAGAGAGAGAGAGAGAGAGAGAGAGAGAGAGATAAGCATGTATCAAAAATATATGCATTTGTTAGAGTATGTGATAAGATAACAAAATGTTTCTTTATAAAGTTTTAGAAAAATGGTATTTTACAGATACATTGATTTTTTATTTTAATATTTATTTATTTATTTATTTATTTATTTATTTATTTACTTACTTACTCTCTTATTTAAACTGTCTCAAAATATCATTCCATCCATTCCTATCAATTTCCTTTGTTATTAAATCTTCGATATTCAAGAGTTAATTGTTTTTTTAAAAATACTGTAAATTGTTTTAACTAATTCTTTTAAGTACCCTTGCTGAGGATTGTAAGAACAATTGATACCTAGTTGCTATATTAAAAGAGTAACTTAGATGGAACATTCCTGTATAATTACTAATGGTAGACATATCTTCTTTTTTTTTTTTTTTTTTTCAAATAATATTTCTTTTATCACCTTAAAAGATAATTTGCTGCCAAGAGAAAAGAGTAACATATGTGATAGTCTCTATAAGAAAAAAAATGAGATCTTGCTGCTAATTAAAAAAAACAAAAAACAGCCACATAATTGGTTTGTAGTTTGTTGCTGTTAAAAAGATATAATATTTAATATTTCAGTGCTGTATTAATGTATATTCTATATTTAGAAAATCAAAATGTTATATTTTTATTTTAACACTGATTTTAGATTTTGTCCTATATTTTAAAACTGTTAATGTTTTCCTCTGAATACTCATGAAAGAACACAACACTCTTTTTAGATAATCAAAAATACACACACACATACATATGTACATACATATATATTTTATTCATACATACATACATATATACATATATATTTTTGTTTTCATATAAACATATACATAAACAAACACACACTTACATACATATACAAATAGACAAATCACATAATATCTTAACAAGTTAAATATACTTTCAATATATTAAATGCATACAAACATATAAACCATTTATAGATTGTATAATGTTTTTTTTTTTTTTTTTTTTTACAAATCTTTAAACTGACATCCTTTCCATAACAAAAACCATTAATTGATTCATTCCTAATTTGGATTTAATTTATTTTAGATCAGACTCAGTTTCAGAAAGTTTTTGTATGAGGTGAAGAATAAGCATGATAATTAGAAGAAAAAAATTATATTAGCTATATATATATTATTGTGTGTGTGTGTGTATCAGTATGTGTGTCTGTTAGTACATCAGTGTGTCTGTATATCTCCAAAATGTAACCAAGTGTACTGCTGAAATTTATGAGCATTTATGTTGTATATATTTGTTATTTTTGTTATATAACATTGTATTAGTGTTATACTTGTTAATATTAGTCTGGCTGTTATGTAATATTGGTGATATGTATTAATTAACACAGTATTAATTAATTTTTATATTTCTCATTCCGTCCAGAAGGTTTAAAATTTTTCTTGCTTCTTTTTGTTTCTTTTTTATTTTGTTTTTATTTTTTTTACTTTTTTTTTTTTTTTTCATTTTAATTTTTTTTTTTTTTTTTTTTTTTTTGTATGTAATTTGACTTTTTTTTAATTATTATTTCTTTACAAAATTTTTTTTTATTTTCTGTTTTTTCTTCACAAATAAATATATTTAATACTTACTGAAATTATTATTATTATTATTATTTTATTATTATTATTATTACTGTTACATTTTACTATTATCATAATCATCATTATTATGATTATTATTATATTTTATCATTATTTTATTATTATAACTATGATAATATAATTATTATAATTATTGTTATTTTTCTTTTTACAACAAAAATTCATTTAAACTTATTAGATCTACAAAAACCCTTTTATAATTCAGTTTGTTTTGTTATACATAATTCTATTTTATGATATTCATGGATGTATTTTAAAACATGTATATATGTAACATATAAATATATATATATATATATATTAACATTGATAGTATTTGTACATTAAATAAAAACAAACATTATTATGTCACTTGTATGGATAATTATTACTATTTTTATTATTACAATACAGCATAAAATTTCAAGCTATTAGAATTTTTAAATTTTAATGTAGATAAAAGAAAAATGTATAAATTTTCTTATGGATTACAACAATATTTTGATTAAAAAAAAGTGGACATGAATTTCTTTTTTCTTTCTTTTATTTATTTATTTTTTGTTTTGTTTTGTTGTTGTTTTGTTTATTTGTCTTGATATCATGTCTGGGTCACCTTAAAGAAAATAAATGTGTAACAGAACACCATATATAAATCAGTATAACTTTGGATAACAGCATTGTAAAAAGTTTAAAAAGTTTGATTATTTATTTCAAAAATTAAATCAATTATGGATAAAACAAAACATTTTTTTTTTTTTTTTTTTTTTTTTTTTAATTTCTAGTTGTACTTAATAAGAGTCATAAAAAAAAAAGTTTGATGTAAATTAAATAAAATGAATTTCTGAAAGATGTGTGTGGTTTTGGCTCTATTTATATCTCAATAACATGCGAATAATAATGCAACAAAATCCCTTAAAACAATGACCAGGGTATTTTGGGACTTTATATATATTTTATTTTACAATTTTTTTTTATCTTAATAATCAAAACTAAATCAAAGTAATGATATTGTTTTTATTCAGAAAATTGTATGTGTGAGAGAGAGAAATTTAGTTAAATAAAATGTAGCTCATAAATTATTACTTTGTTTTATGTGTTTTACATATAAAACATATATATATATATATATATATGACTATGTTATGTAGATTTTGCTGTCATTAATAATTTATTTAAACAAATATGTGAAAACAAATGTTTTTCAAATGTTAAAGACTAAACAGTTTTCACTATTTATACATTTAATCTTAACATGAGTTAGTTTCCATGACTTGCTAATAATACTAAATAAGACTAAACAAAATATTTAAATATTTTCCCATGATAAATTTGTGTGTGTGTGTGTGTGCGTGCATGTGTGTTTGTGAGGAGGTGATTGCCAACCCGTTTTATTATCTATTTTTCTTTTCGGTTATTTCACTCGATTTTATAAATGGATTTCTTTTATTAATTAAATTATTTTTTCTTTGATACAAAATTCATGAAAAGTTAATATTAAATCAGAAATGACATTTAACTTAATTATTTGAGTAATTTTTAATTTATTATTATTATTTTGTTTTAATTATATTTATTTAAATATGTTTACTATTTAAAATTATTATTATTAATATTATGATAATTATTATTATTTTTTCCATTTTTTTATTTCAGTATATAAAATAAGCACATGTAGATATACATCCTATTTTTAAATTCTTGTGCATTTGTCAATATTAAATATATATATATACCTATTTTTTATTTGTTTTAATTTTCATACATTAATGTTAACATGTCAGAGTAGATCATGACACACTCACACACATACACACAAACACACAACTGCACACACACTGACACACACACACATATGTACATATGTACAGACACAGGCATAAAAGGAGCACATTTACATTGAAAAATCAAACACTAAACAGAGATCCATTTTCATCTACCCCCAAATCAGCACCACCCACAAAACCTCCTCCCTAGCCCAGTGACTAAATTTACTAACATTTTGTAGCTAATTTATTTAGTTCATTCATTTATGGCGATTTATTTCTATTATTATTCAAAATTTTATTTATTACTCTGTAATATATTTATCTTCTAGTTTGACTTGAATATATTTTGATTTGTATTTATTATTATTCTACTTGTTGGAATGGATGTTCATGGTAATATGGTTGTTCAGAATAAAGCAGATGTAATTAAATTCTTCATTCTTGTTGTTTTTTTCTTGAAAATAATCTTTCACAACCAACACCATAAAAGTTTTGAATTTTGAAAATAGAATCTTTTCTACCCAACAGCATAGAAGTTTATTTTTGAAAACAGAATTTTTATACCCAACCCAAAACAAGTTTGTCTTTGAAAACAGAATCTTTCTACCCAACACCACAGAAGTTTGTTTTTGAAAATGGAATCTTTATATCGAACACCAAAGAATTTTGTCTTTGAAAACAGAATCTTTCTACCCAACATCATAGAAGTTTGTTTTTGAAAATGTAATCTTTAAACCAAACATCTGATCATAGAAAGTTTGTTTTTGAAAACAGAATCTTTATACCCAAACCAAAGAAGTTTGTTTTTGAAATCTGAGAGAATCTTAGAGATGGTTGTATTTTGGAAGTAGAATCCTTTCTACCCAACACCATAGAAAAAAAAAGAAGAAACATAAATTGAACAATATCTTAAAATGACAGGCAATAATAAAAAAATAAACAATAATAAAATAAATAAATAATAACAATAATAATAATAATAATAAGAATAAGATTCTCTGCATGCATCTGTTTATATTTATAAAACCTTTGTGTACTTGCCATTATATTGATAATAAATAACTAAATACAGGATATGGTTGGACAAATGGTTTTCTCAAAAAAAAAGAGAATTCCCTTTAATTATTTCTGTACTTGTCCACCTTTTACAATAAAGATTTGTTTTAATAGTTATTATTATTTTATACTGATTAAACTTCCAGTTTTTTAACATTTGTCCTTGTTTAATATTTCAGTCTGCAAATAATATGGCAAAATCAGCTTGGTTTAAAAAAAAAAAAAATCTTCTTATGGTGTATAATATTTAGATTTATATTGAAAAAATAAAACAGTGTACTTAATGTTACTTATTATTATTATTTTTATTTTTATTACTTTTTTTTTTTACACGTAAGCGCTATGTTAAAAGAACAGTAGTTTGCATAAGTTGATTAAACTAGGTCAGATAGTGTATGTACCTCAGTGCGTTAGTGCATGTGTGCGTGTGTCTGTTTGTCGTTAAACATTTGATAAATCAGTCGTACAAAAGTGAACTGAACTACGATTAGCCACATGCGCGCTAAGTAGGATTATGCTTTAGCGACAATAATCCGATGGAAAATTAAATCATTTTTAAGAGTAAATAGTTATATCTAATCTGCTCGCATAATGGTTGTGGTTGAAACCTTAGCAGATATTAACACGAAGGAATTCATGTAAATAATATTTAGAGACTGATGCTCTGTACAGAAGGGCGAAATTATAAGTTCAGTAACAAAACCAGGAAATAAGGGTAACTTCCGTCAAAATAAACATGGAGGGTGATACAGAATCTAGTCCACCCTCAGCCGATGTAGAAAATAACCAGAACGAAATTATAAACGACACAAACAAGAAACAAAAACCAACGACAAACACACACGTAATTAGTAATAGTTTACATTTTTCGTAATATTTAAGTTCTGTATCATTGACGCCAAAATCGATCTAGCGAAATTTGCATAATTTTATGTTTTGACGTTTATGACTTTTAAATCACGGATTACTAATTTACTGATAACAAGCTAGCTTCATATTTATATTAAATTAAAATTTTAAGGAAACGGTGCTTTCAGAAATGTACTGATAATAAATACACAGTTTGCGTCATCTGAATTAAAAACGGCAGTAATTAAATTGATATATTGATCAGGAAATGTTGCTACTTAATATTAATTTAAGTAAAATAGTAATGTATATAAATACAAAAAAATAGAGTTACAATTCCCAGCCTTGCCTTTATGTTATTAAAATTCTTACAACTAAATTATCCCAGTCTTTAGCAGTTATTATTATTATTATTATTATTATTATTATTATTATTATTATTATTATTATTATTTTTTGACAACTCTTCTACAATGGATGGACATTACAGTTTCAGAACCAGAGAAAAGGACAAACACATCCATGAAGATGCAGGACACATTTATTGTATATCTTGTAGAAACCAGGTATTATATGATTTATTTATTTATTTTTGGGAAGAAATACATTTTCATTCTTTTTATTATTATTATTTTTTTTTTTTTTTAATAAAGATATATTCTGATTTTCAAAACACATACATAAAACAATTAAAATAAATGTAAGAAGTATAAATTCGAAGGTTTTCTCTCTTTTTTTTTGAATTTTTCCCACCAAGAGTGACAGATGAAAACATGAAGGGATATGGAGAAAGAACAACATCGCTATGGCGACGGTATAGCGAGTTTGAACTTCTGAGAAACTATTTGGATATCATGTATCCAGCCATTGTTATTCCTCCACTACCTGAGAAGAAGGTGACTTTTTAACTACACTTTATTTATTCATTTCTTTTTCTTTTTCTTTTTTTTCTCATTATTAATGAAAAAGAATAAATAAATAAAGTATGTTTGAATTATTATTTATAAATATCTGTTTTTGATTATTTTATATTTATTAGTCTATTATTGTGTTTTTAAATTTACTCAAGAATATAAACAAAATGTTTTAATTAATTTTTGAATTTTTGTATTTTTATTTATTTATTAATTTTTTTATAATTATTTTTAAATTATTATTTTTGTTATTGTTATTTTCATCATTATCATTGTTATCATCATCTACATTATTATTATTATTATCATTATTCTTATTTTCATTATTATTGTTATCATCATCATCATCATTACTATTATCATTATTATTCTTATTATTGTCATCATCACTGTCATCATTATTGTTATAAATGTTGTTTATATTTTTTTCGTAGGCAAGTTACACATGGCTGAACTCTCCAACTGATAAGTTAGACCCAGAGTTTGTGGAAAGAAGAAGAAATGCTTTGGAGGTTTTTGAATCATTTATTTATCAGTACTTAGAAATAGCTTAATGCATTTAGTAAACTTCTTACACGATTACAGATAATTCATTTATTTGTATTTACAAAAATAGCTTAATACAGTTAGTAAACAACTTACATCATTACAGATAATTTATTTATTTGTATTTACAAAAATAGCTTAATACAGTTAGTAAACAACTTACATCATTACAGATAATTTATTTATTTGTATTTACCAAATAGCTTAATACAGTTAGTAAACAACTTACTTGATTACAGATAATTTATTTATTTGTATTTACCAAATAGCTTAATACATTTAGTAAATAACTTGAATCATTACAGATAGTTCAAGCATTCACTTAGTAGTACAAACAAACAGTCACATAAAAATATCATACTTCCATGTTACTATTTTATGTGACCCATCACATCAAAACAAGTCTTAAGTCACAAGACCAAGTATTCAGCATTAGACAACACAAGAACATTAATGAAGAGGACACAACATTTTTTTTATTTTTTTATTTGTTAAAAATGGGTTTATATGTACCTTATCTCTTTGAATGAGTGACACAGTTAATGGATATATTAATCCTAAGGAATCCTATATTCACTCATAACAAAGTATGGCAATAAAACAATACTGTTACAAAATATCAGATCACCACAATTTTACCTCATTATGACTACAGTCATGATGTTGTCATTCATATTATACATGGTTGAGTGATAACAGTTGTTTATAAAAGATGGAAGAAACTTTATACCAGTGACATTATGACATCATAACATTGAGATATTTTTAAATGTCACTCTTTTTTTTTTATTATACTTTATTAGTAGTTAAGCTTGGACAGCACAAAATAGACAAAAACATAATGTGGAAGAATGTGAGATGTAATTTAGACTATTTCTTCTTATCTCTCTACTGTTACACTTTAAATATATATCAGTGATATCATTTACTATCACCAGGGTATATATCAGTTTGTGGACAGTCTTTATCTGCTTGTTTTTAACTGGTTCACTGCTACATTATCTATGCTATAGTGCAGGCCAAATGTACACAAAGGCATTTTCCATGATAACTCTTAATGTTTGAAGTTCAAGGAACCTGTAACCAGCCAACCCAGGAAAACAGTGTCAGATAATAAATTTCTTTTTAAATTTTTTTTCAGATTTTTCTATTACGAGTGGCAGCACATCCTGTTATTTGTAATGATAAAATATTTATGGGATTTTTACAGCAGGTAATAAAAAATGTTTCTGTCTGTCTGTCTGTCTGTCCATCTCTCTGTATTTTTTTTTTTTTGTAACTGTGTAAATTTCAGTTTATCAGTTTATTTATTTGATGTTTATCATTCTGTTTGTCCTGCTGCTTACTGTTTTGTTGATTATTAATCTGTTAATTTATGTGTTTGATTGTCAGTGTATATATTTATTTTTATACTTCCTTCTTTGTCATTTTTTCTTTAAAAATAAAACTATTTATTTTATTTTTTTCTATGATTTGTATAGTTTTTGTAATATTCTTGTTACTAGTGATTAATAGAAGAATATTTTTAAATGTATATTTTATTGTGTTCTTAAAAATGAGCACTAATGTGTATTTTGATTTCTCTTTGAAGTATATTAACAGAAAAATCATAGTTTTCTTTAAAAACACATTTGATGAAATTATATTGAACTAGATATTCACATTAATTTTGACAAAAACATCCATTTTGAAATATCTTCAGTGAATGCTGAATTGTTGTTAAATATCTTTTTCTAAAAAAATTGATCCATTAATAAAAAATACATTTTAAAAAAGTATAAAAAATATATATAAATTATTATTTCTTTTGTTGCAGGAGAATTCATGGAAAGATTTGGTTTATGCTACAGATTTTCAGAGTAAAGTAAGTTTTGCATTTATATTTTACATATATTTTTATTGTTTTAACAAAATCTAAAAAGGTATTTAATTTTACATAATTTTTTTAAGCTAAGTGATATCTAGAATAGTTTTGTTGAGATAATTTAGTTTTATTTATTTTATTATTTTAAAACACTGTTAAGAAATGTTTATGTTTGATTTTCAGGCTGACTCCAGGCTAAAAGCTCTCAATGCATCATTCAGACTGAAGAAACCAGACAGGTCAGTGTGTCCAGATTGACTGGACTGTCCACTTTCTCTCTAGAATGACCAGACTGTACACTTTCTAGACTTTCTGTTCTTTGTTTTCCATTTAAGACTAGAAGGACTTTCTCTAGAATGACCAGACTGTACACTTTCATTTCACCATTGTTTTCCATTTAAGACTAGATCACATTCTTTTTCACATTCTTTTTCTTTAGCTGTATCATATTCCTATCACCAGCTGATAAATTCTCTCTCTCTCTCTCTCTCTCTCTCTCTCTCTCTCTCTCTCTCTCTCTGTTTTTGTCTCTCTATCTCTTCCCCTCTCATAAAATAAAGATAACATCAATCTTTACATATTATTTAATGTTGTTTTACAACTTACAGTATTTTTATCAAAGAGATTAGTAAAGATTTGAATGTGGACTTATTATTCATTTATTATATATTTTTTAATTTCTTTTCAGAAGGTTTGAAGAAATAAAGAATTACAGTAATGAACTAGAGAACAATATTTCCAACATTTTGAAAATTAGGGCTGTGAGTTATTTATATCTGTTGTTGTTGTTGTTGTTAAAACAGTATTACTGTTATTATTGTTGTTATTGTTATTACTGTTGTCTTTATTATTATCATTATTGCTACTAATAATTTTATTGATATTATTACTATTATTGTTGTTATTACAATTATTATTAGTAGTAAGAGTAGAAGCAGTAGTAGTAAGGCTATTGTTATTACAACATGACTACTGCTGCTGCTGCTGCTACTACTACTACTACTATTATTATTACTGTTACTATTATTGTTATTGTTATTATTATTATTATTACTATTAATATTATTATTATTGTTATTATTACTATTACTATTACTATTATTACTATTACTATTATTATTATTATTACTATCACTATTACTATTATTACTATTATTATTATTATTACTATTACTATTACTATTATTATTATTATTATTATTATTATTATTATTATTATTATTATTATCATTATTATTATTATCATTATTTCAGAAAATCTGTGATAGGCAGTATGGTATACACAAGGTACATGCAAACTATGCGAGAGTGTTTGGAGAGTGGAGTACTATAGAAAAAGACATGGCTGAAGCCCTACAAAGCACTGGACACTACATGGATGTGTGAGTCTTTCATGTTTTGGATGCTACAGTATTACAGAAATAATTTGGCTTACGAAAAGCTTTGCAAATCCTGCCAATTTATTTATGAGAAAAATCATGAGTTGCTTCCCTTTGAAATTATTAATATTATTATTACTGTTGTTATTGTTTGGTGTTTTTTTTATATATATATATATATCAGATAAAGTGTTATCAATAAATGCTATATCAGAAGAAGAATTATTGTTCATATTATTTATTATTATTGTTATTGTTATTGTTATTATCTTTATTATATTATTATTATTCTTCATTATATGATTATTATTATAACTACTGCTACTGCTACTACCATCATTATTATTAATATTACTACTAATACTAACATTATTATTATCGTCATTATTACCATTATTATCTTTAGCATCATCATCATCATCATCATCATCATTATTATTATCATCATCATCCTTATTATCTTCGTCATCATTACCATCACCATCATCGTCATCATCATCATTATTATTATTACAGATATGCATCATCAATAGATGCTATACTGGAGGAGACAGAACAGTATGCTGATCAGTTGAAGGAGTATTTGGCGTTTGGCGAGTCGCTGAGGTCGGTGTGCAGGAAGTACGAGTGTCTACAGTATGACTTGGAGAAAGCAGAAGACAGCCTCTCATACAAAGCTTCACAGCGAGACATGATTGTAAGTGTCGTCCATATTTTATTTGAAGTATAATTTTTTAACGTTTTTTTATATAAAATGTGTTGTCAAAATTTTATTTGATGTATAATTTTTTAACGTTTTTTTACTTAAAATGTGTTGTCGAAATTTTATTTGAAGTATAATTTTTTAATGTATTTTATATAAAATGGAAGTTTTGTTTTAAAATATAATTGTTTTTGTTTTTACGTATTTTATATAAAATACAAATTTTGTAATGATTTCATTTCAAATATGATTTATTTATGTTTATTTTATATAAAATGTAAGTTTTCTTATCCAGTTTGTTTTAAAATATTATTTTCTTTTATGTATTTCATAAAATATAAATTTGTTAATAGTTTTATTTCAAATATAATTTTATTTACGTTTTTTAATATAAAATATAAGTTTTCTTACCCAGTTTGTTTTAAAATATAAGTTTTGTTATTCTGATTTTATTTGAAATATAATTTTGTTCTTCATTTATGTTTATTTTAAATAAGTTTAATTAAAATACGAGCTTTGTTCCTCAAATTTTGTTTGAAATATAAATTTTGTTATTAAACTTTGATTTAAAATATAAATTTTGTTACTCAAATTTTAATAAAATAAATGTTTATTTTATTCAGTTTTTATTTATATAAAAGATTTTTAATACACATTTTATCGAAAATACTAGTTTTGTTGCTCAGTTTTTATTTAAAATTATGTTTGGAATATAAATTTTGTATACCAGACTTATTTGAAAATACAGAAAATATAATTTTATCAGTCAGATATTATTTTAAAATGTTATTCAGATGTTACCCAATTTTTACTTAAAATACAAGTTTTTTGAATTTTATTAAAATATTTTTAAATATAAGTTTTGTTTACTCAAATTCTATTTAATATTTAAATTTTTATTTTATTATTCAAATAACTTGAGTACATATAATAATTTCTTTTTATTTTGTTCTTTTTTTTCTTTAATGTGTCTTTGCTAGCAGCAAGGAAAATCTCCTGGCAGTTTTTCTATCAGTGGAATGAAAAGTAAAATATTTGGAAACGACACACCTGAACAGCGAGAACAGAAACTGAAACAACTGGAGGAGCAGATCAAGCAAGCAGAGGTAGACCTGAAGCAAACAAACGAAGAAACCGCGTAAGTGATACACAGAAAATTTATTTGTTGATCAACAAGGAAATGGGGGTTTGTATTTGTTGTTATTTTGTTAATAAGTGAAGAAATGGGGTTTATATTTGTTAATAAGTGAAGAAATGGGGTTTATATTTGTTAATAAGTAAAGAAATGAGGTTTATATTTGTTAATAAGTAAAGAAATGAGGTTTATATTTGTTAATAAGTAAAGAAATGAAGTTTATATTTGTTAATAAGTGAAGAAATGGGGTTTATATTTGTTTATATTTTGTTAATAAGTAAAGAAATGAAGTTTATAGTTGTTAATAAGTAAAGAAATGAGGTTTATATTTGTTATTATTTTGTTACTAAGTGAAGAAATGAGGTTTATATTTGTTATTATTTTGTTAATAAGTGAAGAAATGAGGTTTATATTTGTTAATACATTATTAATAAGTGAAGAAATGGGGTTTATATTTGTTAATAAGTAAAGAAATGGGGTTTGTATTTGTTATTATTTTGTTAATATGTGATGAAATGAATTTTGTATTTGTTATTATTTTGTTAATAAGTGAAGAAATGAGGTTTATATTTGTTAATATTTTGTTAATAACTGAAGAAATGAGGTTTATATTTGTTAATATTTTGTTAATAAGTGAAGAAATGAGGTTTATATTTGTTAATATTTTGTTAATAAGTGAAGTAATGAATTTTATATTTGTTATTATTTTGTTATTATTTTGTTAATAAGTGATAAAAAGAAGTTTATATCGTTAGCTTATCAAGCATAGAATATATTTTTATTTTGTAACTTTTGGTTAATCACTGGTACAACTAAAATAATCAGAGAAATGGTTCTTATCTTTGATTAAGAAGTAAGTAATTGGTTTAAAAACTAAAATAAAAAACAGGCTGAGGCAGTATTGAAATAAATGAACAAAGAAAGAGCATATTTTGTCACCTTTGGTTAAATAACAAAAAAATTTGGTTTTAAGATAAAAATGAAGTTGTTTGGTACAGTGTAAAATTGTTTTTTGATTTTTTTTTTTTTTTTTATATTTTATTAATCTGTATTTTAATCTATATATAATTTTTTTTTTATTTAGCAAATTTGTAGAAGCTGCTCTGAGAGACATAGAAAGATTCAAAAGGCAGAAAGCAAAAGATTTAAAAGAAATTTTTACTAATTTTGCAATTATGCAGATAAAGGAATGCAAGAAGGTTTGTTTTATATTAGACTTTAATAATAATTTATGTCATATATAACTCATTAAGCTTTGTTCTGGGTTGTGCACTCACTCATAAAGGCTGTCAAATTTTAGCTCTGATGTAAGATGTAATTACCAGGAATTCTTATACTGATGGGTCCAGAGGATTGTATGAGTTAGATCTGAAGACAAAAAATAAACTGAAAGAGAAAATCTAAAACAAATTTCTGTTATAAGTAATAACTTTGTAGTAGAACAGATGTAATTATATTTTAACTTGATTCCAAAAAAATTAACTAATTTACAGGGCATTGATAAAAAAATATAAAAAAAAATCTGTGTTTATAATAACTTTGTACTAGAATACATGTAGATATATATATATATATTAAATTGATTCTAAAAATCTTGACTCTAATATAACATGTAATTACTGGGAATTCCTATACTGAGTGGTGCAAAGGATTGTATGAGTTAGCTCTGAAAATTGAAAATATGAAGAACCTTTGTTATAGCCAATAACTTTGTACCAGAATAGATGTAGTTATATATTAACTTGTTGCTAAAAAATCCTAGTTCTAATTTACAGGTATTGCTAAGAAAATATAAAAAAAAAAGTCTGTAATAAAATATATTTTTGTAGTTGAATAGATGTAATTATATATTAAGTTGTTGCTAAAAAATCTTAACTCTAATTTACAGGGCATTGATAAGAAAATATAAAAATTTAAGTAATACTTTTGTACTAGAATAGATATATTTATATATTCACTTGTTTCTAAAAAAAAATTTAACTCTAATTTACAGGGAATTGCTATATGGACGAGTGCAAAAGATTGTATCAGCAAGATTTGAAGATAGAAAATAAACTGAAATTTATTTACAGAATATGAAGAATTCACGAAGAAAACAAAAATATTAAATATTTAGAGAACAAAAGATTTAGCTTCTCTCAAGTCATTCCTGTCACAGTGGCTTGGATTGTGTTCATTCAGGCATGAAATTCCTCAATTCCTTTGTTTCGTTTACTTCTCTGTAGACTTTAAAGTATACCTATTGTGATGCAGATTTAGTCTCGATAATTTTTTGTTTTTTAAATCTTACGAATGACTATTTTTATTTTTTATTGAAAAAGTGTAGTTGTGGAGCTGAAAACTTACTGCATAAATACATTTTTATGTTTGCAAGTGATATTTTTAATTTTTATTTTTTATTTTTATTTTTACTTTTTTTACTTTTTTTTTTTGAAATTCACGTTGTGAAGTGAAGATGTATTCTATACACATTAGTAATGGCAATATTGTTTATTTACAATTTAGATCAGTTTTTGCTGACAATAAACTGTGGTAATGTTATGACAAGAGATTCATTATGGACTAGCAGTATTATGAATTACAGAGATATGGTAAAAAAAAAAAAAGTAATAATAATAACCAGAAAATAATACTAATAATGAAGAAAACAGAATATAATAAATATAGTTAACAGCTTAACCTCTGATAAAGGGTTATGAATTTCCTATAAGAGTCATTTATGTATTTCTTCATTTCTTTTTTTCGTTTTCCTTTATTTCTTTCTTTCTTTATTTATTACTTTCTCTGTACAGTGACAGAAAGTACACAGAACAATAACATAAAATATAAAACTTCACAAAATATAAGACATCAGAAGTATAAAACCAGTGTATTGTATTTTTCTGCCACACTTAATTCTTAGCAAAGATTGGGTTGAGGAATAATAACAGTTAACTTGGAATTTAATAGAACGTATTTACAGAGATACGATTGCACCCTATCAGGCATATTTTTAACAAAAAAAACCTTTAAAAATGACCCCAATCAGTTTTCTCAGTATATTTTGTAAAATGATTAGTTGCTGAATTCCATAGGATCACTGTAATAAAAAAAAAAACCTTGACAGATTAGGTGGAATATACAAAATATATTCAAGATGCTAATGCCCAGATGTATTCTCTATGCTAATGCCATATATACTTTGTCTCGTATACCTCATTTATTGATTTAAAAAAATGATTTGTAAATTGAAAAAAAATGTTTATAGCATGTAAAAAGAATATAAAAATATTAGCATGTTTATACCACTTGTTGTTTTCAAGCACAGGCAATATCTTTGCAAGCCAAAGGGATTTTGCCATTAGTGTTGCCATAGAGTGAGATTAGTGATTTTCATTGGTTGCTGAGATTGTTGTATTAACCAATCACATTGTTTGTTTCTGAATTCGTTTTGTTAGAGGTACTGGCATTGGTTTAATTTATTGACCATCATTTATGTGATAAATACTATTTATATTTTGAAATGTACTGGATTATTTTATAAGAAATCATTTTATGAAGGTTAATGTTAAACATAAATTTTGAATTTTACACAATACACATTAACAAGAAAAATACTACTAGATAAGATAAAAATATTACCTAAATGGTTTTTAATAAATTAAGAATCAATTGTGAATAAAAGATAAAATTTTCTATAAGAAATGAAATATATATATATGTTATTATCATATTTTACTATTAGAATAGTCTCATAAATTAATTTATTAAAGTTGTAAGTTTGAAGTATAAATTATTTTTACACTGTACTTCTATTCATATACCACAAAATCATTTCAGTGTTAACACAGTTATTATCATTATTATTATTTATTTGTTTTTTTATTTCTTTAAAAAACCATCTGCCTCTGATTTTTGTTACAATTTTGTGATTTTTATTGTCTTCTTACTATTATTTTTACATTTTGTAAAAAAATAATAATAAAATAAATAAATAAATAAATAATAATTATTATTATTATTATAATGCCAACCAAATACATTTATTTTTTGAATATATTATTTATTTATTTATTTTACATTTTAACTAAATAAACCATTGTTATGATTCTAGTCCATTCTAGCTGCATTCTAAGAAGTCTGGAGGAAATCTGGATTCTTGGTTGCAAAGTTGCAATAGGGAAAGACAAATTAATAGTAATAAAATAAGAGAAAATATTGTATATGCATATGAATAGTTTATCTAAATTACAGTGTAATGTATTTCTTTTTCTTTTTTTTTTATTATTATTATTACTATTTTTTTTTATTATTATTATTATTATTTATAACAAAAACAAATTTTTAAATTTGGCTGAATCAGTTTAATAAATAAAGTTGAAAATTTTCTTGAATAATTTGCATCAGTACATTAGTGTAATTTATAGATATCAGAGAATAATTTTCATCACATTAATTATGATATAAACGGTGTGAATTTGTGTGTGAGTGAGTGGGTGTGTGTATAAAAACATATTAATTTATTGCTATGGAATATAGGGATAAGACAAATAATTTTGTTTGGAAATTCAGAAATTGTAATTTAATGACTATAATACATTACATAAACAAAGTGCAATATTTTCTATATGTTAATGTTTAAAATGAATACTTTATGTATTATTATTATTAGCTTGGCAGTTTATTATACATGTATTTTTTTTTTCTGTGTAGAATGAGAGGGTGGGCAATCATAATTACTTGACAAACAGACTGTGGGTCTAAGTAATTAAGACTTTTATTTAGCTCTGAAATTCACTGACAAATGATGCACTGCAAACTAATAAACTGCTTTATAAGCTGAGTCAGACTAAATTTTCAAAGTTACTGTTTTTGTTAATATCATTTAATTAACTAATATTTTTTTGATTGATTGATTACCTTTATTATTATTATTATTATTATTATTATTATTATTTTATTAATATTAGTGTTATTGTCATTGAAAACAACCTCATCTGTTAAAAAAGTAATGAAAACAAAAGCAGTTATAAGATTGTTTATTATATATTTTGTATTTATTGTATTATTATTATTATTATTATTATTATTATTATTATTATTATTATTATTATTTAAATGAAAGAAAACAGAAATATTTAAGTCTTTTAGAATCAATTTGTAATAGATGATCAATCACTGATACGAAAAAATAAATAATTCACTGTTAGGGTAGTTTCATAAAATCTTCATCAATCTGCAATCATGAGGTAAAAAATTCATTATTATCGTGGGACCAGTATACTGTGTTGAATGTTGTGAAAAAATAATAAATATTTAATATGTGTCAATAAATATTATGTACCATATGAATTTTGTTTTTGTTGTTATTAACCATTTTGTGAAACTGAAAAGTGCAATGAGACCTAAAACAAAATGGAAGCAGACTTAATCGTTATGTCCCTCACAAAATGTGTTTTACAAATTAATAAATGCTGTAAAATTCCAAATATATAATAAGAAGTGATCTTTGGTTACTGTCGAATTTGAATCCATCATTATTTTAAATAACTTTTTAATTTATTTAATTTATTGGCAATTTTGATATTCTATGTTGAATGTTTGAAAAAAAAAAAAACGCGGTTTATTTCTTTTTCACAAGAACTGTTTCTGTTGAAAACCTAACCTAAATTTTGTTCATTTACCGCGTTTATACAGTTAATACACCACACTTTTGTTATCTTTTGTGGGAACGTAATTTCAACGGCAATGCCCCCGACCAAAAAAAAAAAAACAAACAACAACAACATGGGAACGTAATATTGCCATTTTTAAGTTTTTTAAATTAACAGAGTTACTTCCCTTCATCTAACTAGCCATCAGCTGTTAGAATTAAGTTCAGTCAGGTCATTTGTTTCGTTATTCATTATTAGATTTTATTGTTAACAGAACGAAATAATCATCATGAAAGTAATCATAACAAAACTGTCCCATAAAGCCTTCCAGTTAATTAGTAGCTATAAAGTTGTATACAAACGTAATAATATAAAAAGCCAATCAGAACACTATTTTAATACATAACATAAAACAAAGAGTAGAGCTTTTTTGTTTTATCCATTATCATTAGTATATTGTTATTATTGCTATTATTATTATTATTATTATTATTATTATTATTATTATTATTATATTGTCATCACCATCATCACCATCATCATCATCATTATTACTACTGTTACTACTATTACTGCTACAACTACCATTATTATTGTTATTGTTCTTGTTGTTTGAAAAAGTAATGTTTATTCACATCATTTGTTTTTCACAGTAAAAGAATCAATCTTAAGTCTGTTACAAGAATGTCTGCAGTCACTTATCCACTTTACCTACAAATTTTAACAGCTTAGGTCTGATGGAAATTTACCGTGAACATCAAAACGGTTTCCGAGAATAAATTAACGTCTACAAGTGGTAAAAGTGAATTGTTTTTGAACGGTTACATGTATCTTTTTAGAAAGATTCTTTAAGTTTTCTGCTCGAAGTTTAGAGGTAGCCCCACGCCCGGTTTATCAAAGAACTCTGAATTTGTGAAAACTGACCACATTCTCTCTCACTCTCTCTCTCTCTCTCTCTTCTCTCTCTCTCTCTCTCTCTCTCTCTCTCAAACTAATTTCATTTGAAGCTTAGAAACTCTTTAAGATATACATAAACGTCTAGATGAAAGTTTTCATGACTTATTCAAGATAATTCAGAATCGTATTTTAACTACAAAATTTCAGTCCAGTTGTTATGCGTTTCGATGTTATCTATTTTTATGTGCGTTTGTAACACTGCATATGTGTATGCTGTGTGTGTGTGTGTGTGCGTGCGTGCGTTTGTGTTCGAGTACGTTTCTAAGACTGCGACGCCCTAGATCAACTGTTATTGAAATAAAATTTCTGCCCTGTAAATATATATATTTAAATATCCGTTACCTACTAAATTCTTTCTTTTTTTCTTTATATTTATTTATTTATTTTTGTCAGAAATATTATAAAAGCTAATTTCATGATAAAAAATATAACTATTTACGAAGACTAGTAGCGACATGTGTTCAAACTTAGGGCATGTCAATACGCTCTTGAAAACATTTTTTTTTTCTTTTTCTTTTTTCCGTTTTTTCCTCTTTTTTTTTAAGCGCACTTGACAATTCCTTCCAGTCGATAGTCTTGTTTAGAAATATGTAGAATTCCTTTACAATGCTGGGTCACTGCATAATTACGGTTAGATTTCTTTTCGGCAATTTCCTTACACATGCAACTTTGGTCTCCTCCCCCTTAACCCAAATATTTATAGTTTTAAAAATCTTGAGAATCTTGCGTAGTTCACCACGTCTTTGCAGCGAAATTAAAAATTATGGTAATGGAATATCGTTTTGCACAAATAGCCAAAATATTTTTGGTGTTTGTTTTGGGTGCAATATTCTCATTGAAATGTTAATATGGAATATTTAGAAAAAAAAATATCTCTCTCTCTCTCTCTCTCTCTCTCTCTCTCTCTCTCTCTCTCTCTCTCTCTCTCTCTCTCTCTCCTTTGTTTCTTTTTCTTTTTCTTTTGTCTATTCTTTGTCGACCCTCTTGTACACTCTCTTACTATCTCTATCCTAATCATTACCGATCATGTAGAACTTAATACGGACTTGTGTATATATGTGCCATTTTAAGTAAATATTATATAATAATTTAAGCATTTATTTTGGTCTTACACTTATTCTGTTCTTCCGATCTTTCATTTAACTTTTTTAATACTCTCTCTCTCTCTCTCTCTCTCTCTCTCTCTCTCTCTCTCTCTCTCTCTCTCTCTCTCTCTCTCTCAAGTTGAATACATATTCAAATACACTGTATACACAATCAAATGTAATTAATTATCAAGTAGGACTCGACTGGTTGTTAGTTATATTTAATTTTCTATGAAACAAAAATAACATTGCGTAGAGTAACAAAAATAAATAAAATGTCACTGACTGAATTCCAGCTCTTTAAATATAATCGGTGAGTACCTGATAAATAAAATAAAATAAAATAAAATAAAATAAAATAAAATAAAATACTATATTATAAAATAATATGAAATAAAATGTATTTATTTATTTATTTATTTATTATTTTACCAAAAGGCAATTGCAGTTTTCTTTCTTTATCATTATTTCAAAAAAAAAAAATTTTTGATATCGGAATGGGTGTGTGTATGAGTGCATCGGAGGTATTCGTAAAATTATCGAATTTTACCGTCTACTGAATTGTCGTCTGCTGCAACAAAAGTGCACGTCTGCTACCCGTAACGACCTTGGCTCCGTGACGTCTGATCTAAATTGATTTTACGTAAATCTAATTTTACGCACTTGCAGAAATAGCACGCTTCAGTAAAAGTTAAATAAAAGACTTAATTCATTTATTGTCGCTTGTAATATTATTCAACTGATAACCCTAATGTTCGATAACCCTAACAAACGTTAGCATACTGGTTCAAAAGACATTCACACTGTTTAAAAACATACTATCGCTTTTTTCGAAAAGAAAAATAAATACTTTAAATATGTCAGAAACGTTCTAAATTGTTTCAGAGTGTATTTCAAGTTTGCCCCGTCTACGGTGTTATAAATCACGGTGGATCGTTTGGGTGTCCTGCAACGATTCCAAAAAGTCTGGGAAAACTCGAGGAAACTGATTCCTATTGGAACCAGCTGTCTTTATCTACGGAGTGCCGTTTGTGTCATACATACTAGGATAATGTAGCAATGTTATAAAGTGAATTAGTGACATGGTTATATGCTTTGTTAGTAGTCGCAGTTTGCTAGTGTGATGTTTTTAACAAATAATAATAATAATCATAAAATAAATAAGAAAGAAAGAATCAAACAAACAAACAACAACAACAATAAATACTTATTTATGACAAAGTATATAATGATAATTATAATAATAATAATAATAATAATAATAATAATAATAATAATAATAAACAATTATATGATGATAATGATGATGAATAATTTCGTACCATATACATCATTGCAGTTGTTTATACAGCAACCAATGTTGGTGTGATTCCTCGTTTTTTATTATTATTTGAGAGAGAGAGAGAGAGAGAGAGAGAGAGAGAGAGAGAGAGAGAGAGAGAGAGAGAGAGAGAGAGAGAGAGAGAGCACTTATCATGTAACATAAAAGTGCACATGCACTCACGTACCATAAAGGTTGCACTTGCACATACGCGCATTCACAATGTCTAGAATATCAAAGACACGGAAATCACATAATCGTGTCTAAATGCCAAAAGACATAGTTTTAATCTAAAAACACAAGAAATGCATTCGAAATGAGTTATTTTGGAAATATATGTGACAAGTCCTAATGAAATTCATCAGCTTAAATGTGTTGCCTATTATTGCATGGTGTTTTTCGACTAAAACAAAACTAATACGTTATGCTCGATAACAACTTCGCAATGTCAGAATTGTAAAAATAAAAAGGAATTTCCGATCCAGAAAAAAAAGGTGCTGTTTTTTTCTTTCTTTTTTCTCTTCATTTTTTAAAATATATTTATTTCCTTTTTATTATATATATATTTTTAAATTTCCTTATTAGTCAACTTTCATCTCTCCTTTTTTCTTTCTCTCGCTCAGAATCTGTTTATCCATTCCTGTGTTTCTGTTTTTCTTTCCTATTTTCTTTCTCAATGTTTTATTTGGTTTCATTCACTCACTCATATTGTTTTTCTCTTTCATTCATTCTGTCCTTCACTCTGTCTACCTTTCATTCTACACACACACACACATATATATATATAGATATAGATAGATTTGCCTGTCAGTCCTGTTCCTTTATCTGTCTTTTTCTTTCTTTGTCTGTCGTTCTTTTTCCTTTCCCAAAATAATAAGACAATTTGTAAACAAAAAACAGATTCTTTGTCCATTTTCAAATCTATATCAATAAATGATATTTTCTATTCATATTTAAAAAAAAATAATATTAACATTACAGAATCATAAAGATATTGTTCTGTGTTGTAAGAAAACCAATTATTTAATTCATTGTTTGTTATTCGTAATTAGAAACTAAATTACATTACACTGTCATAAAGATAAGGCTATTAAAAGAGACTAAAACGCGAGATATTTAATTCAGTGTTAATTATTGTTAATTATAATCTACGCTCTACAAAAATAAAATAAAATAGTTAAAAAAAACTGCCCGCTCAGCGTATTTTTTGATGGTCATTTGCACAGCTGAGATAGCAGAAGACATGTTTTTTTTTTTTTTTTTTTTTAAATCTTTTTATAGAAAATGTAAACAAAACCATGAACTCTAGCAAGAGAGTGGAACATCAGACCCGGGGAGGTTTGTTTATGACCTTTGGGGTCAGCACGATACGCTGCTTTGATGGCTTGCAGACGTAACCTACATCTAGAATTTTCCCGATTAGCGTTGAAGTCAAAACCAAACGATAAAGTAAAATTTGCCAAAAAAAAAAGAACCCCAAAATATAAACAACCACGGTTAGACAGACATTGCTTATTTTTGCATTACTATTTATACATGTGAGTAGTTTAATGGAAAATAATAATAATAATAAATTTGCTTTGCAAAAAAAAAAAAAAAAAAAAAAGGGACACACCAAAATAAAAATAATAAAAATAATAATAAAAACACGTACTGATAGAAGTAAACTAAAACAAACGAAAATAAGTAAATAAACGCTATTGTGCTTATCATTATTATTACTTTGAATTTGCATTTATAACTGATCGATCATCTTAAAAAAAACAAAAAACAAAAACACAACAACAACAAACAAACAAACTCAACTGACAGTAATAAAAGCAAACAGTAAACTTGACAGTAGTAGTAGTAGTTATGGCAATACTAGAAACAGTTATCGTATTCGTAATAATATTGTTTAAGCCCAGAAATAGAGAAAATTATTTATTTAAACAAACTATGTTTGTTTGTTATTTGTTTATTTATTTTTATTATCGCGATATCTCACAATATTTATTATTTATTAGTTATCAATAAATAAATAAATAATGATGATGATGACAATGATGATGAGTATTATTATCACTATTATTATTACAGAAACGCAGAGTAATGGACGGTTAGACAGATAAAAATAGAGATATAAGATAACTAATATAAATAGAAACATAGACAAAAAGATAATAAGAAAATAAATTAATGACTGAGTTTAAAAAAAAAAAAAAAAAAAAAAAAAAAAAAAAAATTACATAAAGAATGAAAAAAATCGACACCTGAACAAAAACACATGCAGTCAGTCACTTAAGAAGAAGATAACGACACAATATCGCGATATGCATGTTACTTAATTTAATTACACTGTTGGGTCTAATGAGCCGTGTAACTACTTGTTCTTAAACGAAACAGAAGAAAAAAAAAATAAGAAGCTAAAAAAGAAGAAGTAGAAGAAGAAGACAATGAAGACTCAGGAGAGGAGAAGATAATGGAAATTTCAAAAAAAAAAAAAAAAAAAAAATGAATAAGAAGAAGAATAAGAAGAAGAAATAGTAAGAAGAAGAAGAAGAAGAAGAAAATAAGACATCAAAGGGACAAAAGATTAAGAAACTGAGTAAGACGTTTTAGACAGAAACAATGAAAAGTTAATAGCCAAACTGAAGATATTATATTAACAGTATTTATAGAGAAAAAACTACAAGAACATTAATGACAGTGAAGAATATTAAGAAGAAGAAGAAGAAGAAGAAGAAGAAGAAGAAAAGAAGAAGTAATAATAAAATATATTTCTGAAAGGAAATAAAGTAAGAAAGAAAGAAAACGGAGAAAGAATTAATGCAAACGGAAAATAGATAGAATAGCAGAAAGAAAGAAAGAATAAAGAAAACAAAGAAGAAAGAATTAGTAGTGAAATTAAAAGAACAATTAATAACATATATAATATGTAATTTTAATAATAATAATAATTTTAATAATAATAATTATAATTATAATAACAGCAATAAACATGCACTTATATGCACGAAGTTAACAAAGTCAACGACACTTCAGACAATCAACATTTCAAAAAAGATAAAACTCGCCAAGCTTTCTCATGAAGCCGAACTGAAATAACAAGAAAAAAAAAAAAAAAAAAAAAAAAAAGAATTAAAATTAAAAACACCACGATTGATCAGATTTCATCTGCATTTCATAAACAACTTGGAAAATATCAGGCTAGAGAAGGAAAATAAGCAACGGCTCCAGGACAACAGCAAAGGTCAGCAAGAAAGGCGCTGATTGGCTCGGTGTTCACGCATGCCATATAAAATGGTAAGAGTCGTCTGCTTGGTATAGGCAGCTGTGTCCACAGCTAAGCCGTATCCTAGAAGAATTATTTCTTGGGAAACCTGTGTTACGCATATTAGCGGAAGCACGGTCAATCCCAGGACGGTGAAGCCTGTATTTTTGGCTTCAAAAAATCTCTAGTAGAACTTTTTTTTTCTGAAAAAAAAAAAAACAACAACTACAAAACTTTCTTTATTTTTTTTTTTATTTTTTTTTCTTGATTTTTGGATGTTGTGATAAGACGTTTGTTTGTACATTAGGACCAAATCAAAATGTGGAAGGAGGCGACATTTGCCTTCTTGGTGTTGTGTGTGGTTGCAGTGCGTTCTCAGGGTAAGTCGACATTTTCTGTTATATTTTGCTTTGCTTTTATATTTTTACGATCATCGTGAAAAAAAAAAAAGCATGCACTTGACTAAACTAAATGACACTGCTTCGTAACGTAATGCTGAACGCTTGTCTTTTTCAAACGAAGAAAAGTAATATATCTCTTCACTGGTTTTCATTGACAGTATATGCATTTATTTAACAGCAGAAATTAGAAAACTAAAATTAAAGTGTTAAATAATAATAATTTGCGCAAATCATACTATTTTTGCGATACTGTTGTCGTCTTCTACAGTCAGAAAGCTTGTTTTTGTCAGGAAATTATCATGGAAATGTCTGTCACTTAAGCCCCGCCTCCTAATTATGATGTATGTCAAAGGAATTTGGTATCCGCCCTCAGGTCAACACCCACCCAGGCAACGCCTATTCCTGAATATTGCCATCTTGCATTTTTTGGTAGAACAATGGGTTTTACTGTGTGCTGTACCAATAGAACCTGAAAACAATGAATTTTCTCAAAATTACCACCGGGTTAATGTTAAGATAATAGAACTGATGAAATCTGTATTTTGGAAGAATAGTATACCCAAGACAAGATAATTTTAAAAAAAATAAGCACTTTGTTTAATTGATTCGTTGAAATATATTTTATCAGTTCTTATTATGAAATTGTTGTTGTTGTTGTTGATGATGTTCTTCTTCTTGTAGTCTTTTTTGTTGCTGCATATATAAATATACATTTAGACACACACACACACACACATATATCTTTTTCTCCTTCTTTCCGAATCTCTCTCTCTCTCTCTTTTTTCAGTCTGTTTCTTTCTTTGTTACTCTTTGTTCACACACACACACTCACACACACACACACACACAAACACACAACCAAAAAAAATGCATTCACTAGCACACTGTACTTAATTTATAAAAATTAGCAATTAACTCTTTGTCAAATTTTTATTTTATATATTTGTTGTTGTTGTTGTCGTTGCTGTTGCTGCTGTTATTATGTCTTTATTATTATTATTTTGATTTATTACTATCTTTTTTGTTAATAATAACATAAAATAAAGTGAGACTGAAAGGATGTAATGGTCACTGCAAATTAACAAATACATTTTCAACTTTAGCAAGTTGATGTCATAGATCCCTGTGAAGAAAATCGTAATAATGTTGCAATCTATTAAGCAGAATCGATAAATAGTTAAAACTATAATTTTTATTTTTTATATATATTTTTTAAACTGCAATAAAATATAACGATAGAACTTACTAGAAACTTACTTGCATTCTCATAAATAAATGAACATTTATTTTTAATTTAGTTAAATGATTATAATTATCATCGTCATCATCATGATTATTATTATTATTATTATTATTATTATTATTATTATTATTATTATTATTATTATTATTATTATTATTATTATTTAAAGTTTGAAACATTAATTGTCAGAAGATTCTCTCAAAATATCTTTTTTACGGAAACAAGCGTACCCAGTAAATAAACTACTCGTACAGAATTTTCAGAATGAGATATCCATATCTTCTGTTTTCGATATCTTTTGGAACGTTTAGTTATCAACTGCTGCCTCTTCGAAACTGAAAATAAATCGAAGGCAGTGAATTAATTATATTTCAGGCACAGAATTTAAAAAGAAATTATATTTATTTAAGTATCTTGCCGATATTAGACATTTCATAGAGTTTTAAAATCACAGCACTGTTCCATTTTGCAACACTGGAAACTAACATTAATCTTATTTCTTAGACATGGAACTGTTTCTAATTCTGTCTGTACATACACAGTAATGCCCAAAATACCTTCTGGGCATATATAGATTAGGCATAAGGACAACCTCTAGATAAAAAAAAAAAAAAAAAAAAAAAGAAGAAGAACGTTATTTTCATCTCGTATGCGCAGTGCCATGTTTCCCTTTTGGCGCGGTGACTTCTAACATTGTTTTACATATCTCGCTGCGAATCCAAACATTTGTATCGTCTGCATCAACATAACTGATATCAGAAGAGCGCTCGTCTGCTCAACAGGTGCGCAGTGGAGAAAAATCAAACAGATATGTCCGCTGTATGAACCTTCAAGGTTAAAATAACAAGAATGCTCTTGTCAGATCATTAATTTCGTTGTAGATGTCCGAAAAAAATTAAATAATAACAAACAAAGCAAGAGTTGCGGCCCTTCCTTTCCTTTGTTTCGTACGTTATCCAAGGTTTATGAAAATAAACAAACTTTTTTTTTTACTTTATATATGTTTAGGTTTAAATATGGTGGTATGAACAAAAATATGCAACGAGTATGATATTAAGTGGTTTCGTTAATTTTACATTTTCTTAAAACTTTATGAATTCCAAATAATGAAGAATATTGTTCATAATTACGCTGGGATTACTTTTTACTTTGATATACTTTTTGACATCTTCAAAAAACAACAACAATATCAAAAATATTTATAAAAATAATCAAATTAAAAGAAAAACAAAATACATAAGTACAGTTTATTCTAGCTAAAATAAAATAACTGTTTAATTTTTTTTCTTTCTTTTTTTCTTTTAATTTTAAAATTAATATATATTTTTATATGCAGAAAAGAGTGGTAATAAATATTAAAATATTCGTGTCCCTTATGCCAACTTTATATATATATATATATATATATAACAATATTGGCTATTTATCAGAAATATATCTGTAAATCAAATAAAGGATTTGTATATAGTCAGTTTTTATTTCTGTCTCTCTCTATATATATCTTTTTCTCCTTTCCGAATCTTTCTCTCTCTCTCTCTCTCTCTCTCTCTCTCACACACACACACACACACACACACACTTTCACACACACACACACACATGCTCTTTTTCACTTTTTTCAGTTTTTCTTCGTTGCTGTTTGTTTTCTCTCACTTCTTTGTCTCTTCCTGTCTCTTTCGCTTCCTGTCTGTATTTCCCCCGAGTCTCTTTGAACTTTTGCAGTGCATATTTTATATTTCTTCTACATTATCCTGTTTTTATTACATTTATTTACCCCTATTCATAATAAAATTCTCACTCTTCAAAATAAATACGTTTCACTGCAGCTGCAGTATCTGCCTCATTAACTCTGACTGCAAGCAGAGAAAACAAACAAATATTTCCGACATTTATAACAATCGTCTGTTTGGCAGATGTTAACGAAAAATGCAAAAATTTAATATCAATAGAAATCGAGACTGGGGCATAGAGAAACTCGAAAAATATTGAAATAAGAGAAATAAGAGAGAGAGAGAGAGAGAGAGAGAGAGAGAGAGAGAGAGAGAGAGAGAGAGAGAGAGAGAGAGAGAGAAGAAAAAAAAAAAAATGTAAGTTAGCTGTACCTATTTCTCTATCACTATATAATGTTGTTTAAAAATGCTCTGGCTATTCTTAAAAATTTTCATTTAAAACTTTTCAGATGAGGAAAGTGAATGTTTTGATGCCCAGCTCAAACCAGTACCCGAGGGAAGACGATGGATACCGGATGCTAATGACCCTTGCTATATCTGTCGATGTATGAACAAAAAAGCCGTCTGTAAACAAAGGAAATGTCCCCCATTGGCCAAGTGCAAAAACGGCGCGGAAGCCATCCAACCAGAGGGCGAGTGTTGTCCAAAATGTCCAGGTACGTCATATGTTGTCTATGACGTTAGTTCATAAGACAACGTAAACTGCTAGCAACTAATACTGACGTCAGAGCATATTATCGAAAAATTATATAAAAAAAAAAAAAAAGTATATACAAATACCGTATACATCTTTTATTATTATTAATAATTTAATTACACTTCTCCTATGTCACGTAATAAACGTTACATACATTGTTTTAATTTATATCCTAAATGGACTAAGATTACGTAATCACATCCAAACCACGTGACTGTCTATACATTTACTGTGTAATACGATGTGCATTACTCCTGTAAAATATTATCCAAATATATGCTTCTAGTTTTTCAAATAAAAACAATAATGACAAGAAAATTTAAAGTCAAATTAAAACACACTCATGCATAACGTAACAAAAATAATAAAATAAAATAAAGTTTGCAAAGTCATCTTTATAAAAATAATAAAATAAAATAAAGTTTGCAAAGTTAATTATCGACACAGGAACGTTCAAAATGTGTAAAACATATTTTTGACATGTCTGGAGTTAACGCCCTTCCTCATACGTCCAGCATTCCAAGATATGTACAATAATACTTCAGTGAATGGGGACAAATGTTTTTCACATTAGGGTCACCGTTAGAAATTTTACGTCTTAAAGGATTTTCACTCTTTTAGCACATACAGATGTGGCCTATATTAGAAATACTTCATGGCTCTCTGTCATTTCAGCATTCTACGTATAACGTGGTGTATATCTAACATTTTACAGAAAATAATATGAAAGCCGAAAGGTTACATTAACCCAGATCTTGTACATTTCTCATAAATATGTATTCCATATCTGAACCACAATGAAAGAAAGAGATGTTTTGGGGTCGTGTTTTTTTTTTTTTTTGGGGGGGGAGGTTTGCGACGCATTCAAAACATTTTCAATCTTTTGTTAATTTATTATGGACTAAGCTAAAAAGGATAAATTAAATAGAACCTGGTTTATCAAAACGAATTAACTTTTTTCCGAAATTGTTAATTAACCGATTATTTGCTAAAGCATTTAAATAAGTCATAAGCCAAAGCAACTCTTTTTAATTAACTTATTAAAGACAACTTATCCTTTTAATGAACAAAAACACATCCATAAGATAGACAGATAATGAAGTGATGATAATTTGATGAAATCAGCGCAGCCAGTGAAATGCATTAAAATAAAAATGTGAAATGTATATATGTATTTATTTATTTATTTATTTTTAACTGCACGTCAATACATAAAGGATGTTCTAAAAATGTATTCTTGTTCTTGGTCTAATATAGTTTTATTAAAATGAAAAATAGGAAGAGAATAAATTAAAATATCAACCATTGTATTTCTGTAATTATTATTATTATTATTATTATTATTATAACAATGATTATGTTTTTATTTTTCAGATGAACGTGACGTAAGTAAAATAAACCTGCATGTGATAGAATTATAAAGTAGCGTAATTCACGGTATAATCTAGAATAATCCACCTTGCAACATGACGTAAGCATTATAACCGTGTAGATTTTGCTGTTTTGATGCTCTGTATATTTGTCATCTCTCTCTCTCTCTCTCTCTCTCTCTCTCTCTCTCTCTCTCTCTCTCTCTCTCTTTAAAAAATTCAAAACATTTATTTTTTTTTTATTTTATACAACATAGCTGAGCAGCTTTGATATCCAGTCCAATTCGCAAAACTTTTATTATTCAGTATACCGATTTCGGCAGCAACCGTTCATTTCCGGGAGCTTTTATTATTGTTCTTCCTCTTTATTAGCAAAAACTTGTCTCTGCCTATATATTTATTTTGGCAGTTTGTGTATACTATCACAGAGATGGATGGCTAACAAATACTAACTCAGACTGGTTTATAAATACTTACATTTAATGCTTTGTGATTAATTCCACTTGATGATGATGATGTTTTGGTTATGACGCCAATATTGGGTATAAAGATGATGATAGAGACTATATATACATGTATATTTATTTAATGATAGTTATACGATAATCGTTATCATAATGATGATAATGATGACAGCTGATGATTATTCTGTTCACTGTTTAACCAGTGATATTTAAGTACCTGTTTCAAAATGAAGAATAATTTTAACATAGTTGGTGTGCTTCCAAGAAAAAAGCTAAGCACGCCAGTCCAAAAGGTTACATTCTCATCAAAACGCCTAACCATTAATAAAACAAACTCAGAAGAGCCCAGTATATAATAATATAAATAAATTTAATAATAATAATAATAATAATAATTCGGTGCCATAATTAGTAAAACGTTATTGTTTTGCTTTATAGAAAAAAGCCCGAAGAAAGGTAAGAATTTCGTTTCTTATGCAAATTAGTTTTTTAACCTTAGACTTCGCTTTTGAACCAAACAAGTTCAGAAGAAAACATTAATTCATAAATTTGATTTATAATAATAACAACAGTAATCAATATCATTTTGAAACTGAAACCTGAAAGGCTTAAAATCTAAAATTTAATGAAGTGCAAACAAGAAGAAAAAAAATCTGATATAAAAAAGAATTATAGGATTTTATATTTAAAAAAAAAAAAGGGAATAAAATTTTAATTAAAATATATATATACACACACACATAATTAATACTTTGTAGAATCCAAATATTTTAGATTGTTTATGATAATTATTTTATTTCATGAATCTGCTATGATTAATTTAAAAAGTAAAGATACATAAGCATTTCATATTTATAAAAGAAAAAATTAAAATTCTTTCTCTGTCTTTTAGGTTGTCAGAAAGGTAAGCCCTGAAATTTTAAAACTGAAATTAAACAAATATCAATATTATGAATCTTGTTTTCTAAAAACAATAATAATAATAATAAATAAGTTCAGAGTTTATCTTGTAATCTTCTGGAAAACAAATAAAAAATAAAATATTTTGTAACAATTAAAAAAAAAAGAAGTTATATTAAAAGCAATTCTTAAATTGATCCAGTCACAGTAGACTTTTTCGTTTACTGATAAATATTTAATTTTTATCTCTGTTTTAGCCTCCTGTCAGAAAGGTAAGAAGTGTAATTTACAAGATTAAAAGCAAAAAACATAAAATCTGCTGAAAAAAAAAGAAAAAAAAGAAGTAAATAAATAAATAAATATATATATATAAATCATTCAATCAATCAATGAAATAAATAAATGATTTACATTTTTAAATTAGGAAATTAAAAATAAAAAAGCAAATAAAAGTTAAGTTTGCTAATTAAAAAAAAAAAATATATATATATATATATAATTAAAAGCAATTCTTAAATTGATTTAGTTTACTGATAAATATTTTATTTTTATCTGTGTTTTAGACTCCTGTCAGAAAGGTGAGCAGTGATATTTTACATTAAAAGCAAAAAAATATAAAATTTGCTGAAAATAAATAAATAAATAAATAAATAAATAAATAAATAAATAAATAAATAAAAATATTAATCAATAAATAAATAATATTTGAAAATAAATAAAGAAGATAAGGCATGATGAAAAAAAAAAAAAAACTGTATATATAAATATAAAATTTAAAAAAAAAAAAACTTAATACAAAATGAAATATATCATTTGAAATCTCTCTTTATTTTATAAAAATACTATTCAATCACAATAAACTTTTTACTGATGAATATTTTATTTTTATCTCCGTTTTAGCCTCCTGTTAGAAAGGTGAGCTGTAATATTTTACAACATTAAGAGCAAAATTATAAAATTTGCTAAATAAAAAAATAAATATTTCAAAATAAATAAATAAAATAATGCAGAATGAAATATAAATTTGTATATATATATCAATATAAAAAAAATAATAATAATAATAAATTAATACAAAATATATTATAAATTGTTGCATTCGTCTTTTATTTTAAAAAAAAAATGCTAATCAAAATTTAAAAAACAAAGATCTTTTTATAATTTCTTTTCTTAATTCCTCTTTCTTTTAGTTTTCTGGAAAAATGGTAAGTTTCTAAGTTTTATAAAGAAAATAAAGAGCATTTTTGTTTTTCAAAAACTGTTAAAAGGTAGTAAATAAAAAGGCATAATAAAATTTACAAAAATGAATGATAATAATAATAATAATAATAACAATAATAACAGAGTGGCTGAAATTCATTAGCTAAATGTTCTTGTTAAAATTATTAATTACTTAGTTAATTATCTAATTAATTACTGTTGAACTGAGTATTTATCAACTAAACATTTTATTCAGAATATATTATTTTTATTTTTATTTTTTATGCTTTAGACTTCTGGCAAAATGGTAAGCATTTATATTTTTAAAACTGTAGGAATAATTTGATGTAAATTTCTTTAAAAGAAAACGTTAAACATTTAAAGCAATAAATTCTTTAGAAATATAATTAGAATTTAAAAATTAAAATAAATAAATAAATAAATAAATTTTCAAATATTAAACAATAAATTCCTTAGAAAGCATCAACTTACTATATAAAAAGAAGTTTATTAGTTGTTTTTTTTCTTTCTCCCATAAATTTGTTTATAAACAAAATTTTTATAAATATTGTTATCTTTGTTTTAGCCTTTTGGTGGACTGGTAAGCTGGAAAATTTCTTTTTCTAAAAATTTAATAACAAAATTATTGGTTAAATTATGATTTTTTTTTTTCTTCTGAAATTTAACAAAAATAAAAATAAATTATTTCATAAATATTAATAATAATAAAAAATAATAATAATAATAATAATAATAATAATAATAATAATAATATTAATAATAATAAATTTTGAATAATAACAAACAATATATAACTAAAAAATTTAAATTATATATATAATTTTTCCTTTTAGAAGTTTGAAACTAAGGTAAGCTTAATTTTTTTTTACTGATTTAAAAGAAAATAAATTTAATAATTAAAATGCTTAAAAAAACATAATTAAGATATGATGTACTATCAAGAAATTGCTTTATTAAAAATACAAAGTAAAGTTAATTGAAAGATTTGTGTTTCAATATACTTTTTATTCATTTATTTTATTTTTATTTTTATTATTTTTTTTCCTTTATGTAAAATCTTCTAAAATTAAATACATAGTAAAATTAGTTTTTATGTTTATTTATTTATTTATTTTTTTTTTTGACACACTGAATTAAGCTTCCACCATTACTGAAAATAATAATACTAAAATATAATAAGATAAATATCAATTAAAATAATAACAAAACTAAAACAAAATAACAAGTTTAAAAAGCAAAATAGTCTTATAATGTGTTAGTAATAGTTAAAGGAAATATTCTTTAAAAAGTTGCATATTAACTTTTTACTTCTACTTTTCTCCTTTTTTAGACTGGAGGAGGGGTAAGCTTTATAAACTTTCACTCAAGCTATTATATAATGTCTAAAAAGAAAATTATAATAATAATAATAAATAAATAAACAACATATATTGCAATAAATAAATAAGTTACAAGAGCAAAAACAGGTATTAACAGTAATGTGTTTTGTTAATAAACATAAAAAATTATATTTAAAGAAAAAAAACACATTCCTGGTTGAATAATAATTTTTTTCTGAGTTTTTATCAAATAATGATTTTAATAATAATAGTCATTAAAATTCTTCTAGTTACCAAAATGCATGTCTTTTTTTTTTTTTTTTTTCTTTTAGTCTGGAGGATTGGTAAGTTGGAAATATTTTAATTTAATATAATTTCCTAAATCTGTAATAATAATAATAATAATAATAATAATAATAATAATAATAATAATAATAATAATAATAATGAAAACAAATTAATCAAATACAAGTTTGAATTACAATTATTTAATAAACTTTCAAACCAGTAAATGAAATCTTTAAGCTTATGAAAACTAATGAAACAAAAAGAAAAAAATTAAAAAATAAAATAAAAATACTAGTAATAATAATAAGTAAACCTGAATAATTATTACATTTCATTTATATCTGTTATTGTTTGTCTTTTTATTTTTTATTTTATTTTTTATTTAAAAAAAAAAGAATATTTTTAAAATTATTTTTTGTTACATACTCAGTAGTCAGTAGGCATTGTCAATTTAGGCAATTTTTTTCTCTCTTTTTTATATGATTATGTGATAATTTAGGGAAAAATTACAAAAAAAAAAAAAAAAAATAATAATAACCACAATAACAATAACAGAAACAATAATAATTGTATAAATAAATAAATAAATAAAAGCAAAATATAGATGAGAAAACCATCAAAACACTTACCAAAAATATATATATAATAATAATACTTAAAGTTAATTAAAAAAAAAAAAAAAAAAAAAAAAAAAAAAAAAAAAAATTATTTTGCAATAATATCAATTTAAAAGAAAAATACAAAAATAGGTTTATATAACAAAAATTAGGTTTTTAAAATCTTCTTAGCAACTATATATATATTATTATATATTTTTATTTTAGCCTTCTGGAGGATTGGTAAGTTCTTCAAGTTATTAAAAATTTAAAGGATATCACAAATTTAATGTTTTCATCTTATAATAAACCAAAAATAATAATAATAATAATAATAATAATAATAATTTTTTTTGAAGACTGTGAAATTATAAAAAAGATAATAATTTAAATACATATTTTACAAAAAATATTGAAAGATGGTATGATAAAATTATTTTTTATATATATTTTTTTATTTTAGTCTTTTGGCAGTCGGGTAAGCTCTTTAGTTTTATACCAAAAACAGAACCAAAAATTAGAAAGAAATTTAAAAAACCCAAAGCATAAGTGAACATAATGAAATAGAATTTGATAGCAATCAAACTTTAGTTAAAGAGTAAAGATTCTTTACTTATTTACCATAAATAAATTTTAAAATGTGTTCTTATTTTATTAAAATAATATTATAATAAATTTTACAAATAATAATGACAGAAAATATTATTATGAAAGAATATTCATAAACTGTATTTATATTTTGAATCCATCTTTAAAAAATAAATTATCCTTTTTCTAAATGATTGCAAATTATATTTAAAACTGTAATTTTATTTTAAACTGATTACAAAAACACTTTATAATAATTGTAAGGAAAATACTCTAGATAGTTGGAACTTTAAAACTTTATTTTAATTTTAGTCTGGTGGTGGTGGTACTGGTGGAGGAATGGTAAGATAATATATATTTTATGAAATAAAATTCAAATAAATAAATTGTATTATATTCAAAATCTGTAGTAATAATCTGAAGTAAATTAATTTAAAAAAGCATCAGTAATAATAATAATAACAATAAATAAAAAACAAATAATAATAACAATAATAAAAACTAAATATTGTTGATAGTTTGGACTTTTAAACTTTATTTTCATTTTAGTCTGCTGCTGGTGGTAGTGGTGGTGGATTGGTAAGATGATAAATATTTTATAAAATGAAATTCAAATATATAAATATATATTAGTAACAGTCTGAAATAAATAAAATAAAATAAGCATCAGTAAATAAATAAATAAATAAATAAATATAATAGTAATAAAAAGAATTTCCTATATTTAATATCTTCTTCCTGCATTAAAATTATTTAAAAAAAAATTAAGAAATATATACTGATCAAAGTTTATATTTAAGACTATTTTTTTTTTCTCTTTGTTTTAATCTTCTGGTGGACTGCTAAGCTTATATTTTTGTTTAGAATTAAATTTCGTGCAATTAATAATAATCAAATGAAAGTAAATAAACAAATAAATAAAACAAAATTCAAAGTTAAATTATTAAAAATGTTTTTTCTGTTTCTTATTTCTTTTCTTTTTTAAGTTGGAAATTAATTAAGAGAAAATTAATGTAAATTTAATTTATAATTTTAATTTTTTAATTTTTTAATATTTTTAATTTTAATTTTTTTTATTTAGTCATTTGGCAGTAGGGTAAGCAGTTTTTATGTATACAAATTATGCAGCTTTTTAACAACAATTCAACCAGAATCAAAATAAATACATAAATAACAATATTAATAATGATAATAATTAAATTAAATATATCAATAAAAATCAATGAAAGAATATGCTTTAATATCTAACATATTTTATTTTATATTTATTACAAAAACATTATATAATAATTATAAATACATACTCTAGATAGCTTGAACTTACAAACTTTATTTTAATTTTAGTCTGGTGCTGGTGGTAGTGGTGGTGGACTGGTAAGAAAACATATATTTTATGAGATAAAATTCAAATAAATAAATATAAATATAAACTGTAGTAATAATCTGAAATAAATTATTTAAAAAAGGCATCAGTTATAATAACAACAGCAACCACTTATAAATTTATTACAAAAGTAAATAAACAAACACATTTTATAATACTTATCATAAGGCAAATACTGTAGACATTTGAGCTTATACATTTTATTTTAATTTTAGTCTACTGGTGGTGGTGCTGGTGGAATGGTAAGATGACATATATTTTATGAAATAAAATTTAAAAAATATATATACATATATCAAAAACTGTAGTTGTAATGTGAAATAAGTTAAATAAAAAAGCATCAGTAATAATAACAATAATAATAATAATAAAAACAACAATAACAACAACTATGTAGAAGAGAAAATAAACTGCTTCACAAAAACATAAAAAATTAAATAGATAAATAAATATATAAATAAAGATATTAATAATAATTAAATTAAATATATGAAGAAAAATCAATGAAAGAATATTTTTAATTAACTAAGATAACTATTCTCTGCTGTGTTTATTATAAACACATTTCATTTTTATAAAACATATACTCTTGATATTTTAAATCTGTAAACTTTATTTTAATTTTAGTCCACTGGAGGTGGTGCTGGAGGAATGGTAATATGATAATGTGTTACAAAATAAAATTCAGATATATAATATGTACTTATTAAAAACTATATATAATAATAATCTAAACTAAATAAAAAAACATTCATAATAATAATAATAATAATAAAAACAATAAATGAGCTAACAAAGAAATTAAGATTTCATAAAAAAAAAACAATTCAAATAACTTGCAGTTACTTTTTCTTTTGATTTTTTTAAAAAAATGTTTAAAAAAAGAAGAAAATAATAACATAATTATTCTCTGCTGTATTTATTACAAACTATTTCATAATAATTCTTATACAACATAGACTCTAGATATTTTAACTTTATTTTAATTTTAGTCTACTGGTGGTGGTGCTGGTGGAATGGTAAGATGATAACATTTAACAAAATAAAATTCAAACTATATATAATCTAAACTAAATAAAAAAAACATGCATAATAATAATGATAATAAAAACAATAAATGAGCTAACAAAGAAATTAAGATTTCATTAAAAAAAAAAAACACAATTCAAATAACTTGCAGTTACTATTTCTTTTGATTTTTTAAATTTAATTAAAAAAAAAAAAGAAATAATAACATAATTATTCTCTGCTGTATTTATTACAAACTATTTCATAATAATTCTTATACAACATATACTCTAGATATTTTAACTTTATTTTAATTTTAGTCTACTGGTGGTGGTGCTGGTGGAATGGTAAGATGATAACATTTTACAAAATAAAATTCAAACTATATATAATCTAAACTAAATAAAAAAGCATACATAATAATAATAATAATAAAAAGAATAAATGAGCTAACAGAAATTAAGATTTCATAAAAAAAAACACAATTCAAATAACTTGCAGTAACTTTTTCTTTTAATTTTTAAAAAGAAAATATAAAAAAAAGAAAGTAATAACATAATAATTCTCTGCTGTATTTATTACAAACTATTTCATAATAATTCTTATACAACATAGACTCTAGATATTTTAACTTTATTTTAATTTTAGTCTACTGGTGGTGGAATGGTAAGATCACAGATTTCATGAAATAAAGTTGAATAAATAAATGTTAATAATAATGATAATGATAATAATAATAATCTAAATTAAATAAAAAGCATCAGTATTTAATAATAATAAAACAACCTAGATAACAAAGAAATTAAGATTTCATTAAAAAAATTCAAATAAATTGAAGTCACTTTTTCTTTACATTGTTTTAATTAAATAATAATAATAATAATAATAATAATAATAATAATAATAATAATAATAATAAATAGATGAAATAAATAAGAATTAACATTTATTTACATACAAATGTATTATTTTATTTTAGACTGGAGGAATGAGGGTAAGCTCAACATTTTATAATTTAGGGCACAGAGTAACATAAAATAATAATAATAATAATAATAATAATAATAATAATAATAATAATCTTTTTGATGTAAATTAAAATAAAAACAACAGTATAAAAAAAAAGGACAACCAAATTTTACTACAAAAAATCCCATTATAATTAAAATATAAGTATAAATTTAAAAAAAATATAATCTTAAACTGCTAAAAGAAAATTAAAGAACAAAGTAAAATAAATTAAAATATTTTTAGTACTCAAAATATATATATTTAACAACTAATGTTTTTATATATTTTTTTTTTAAAATTAAACACATGAATAATAATAATAAATAAATAAATAAATAAATAAATAAATAAATAAAAACTTTAATGATGATAATCATTAAATTATTTATCTCAAGAAAAATCAGTGAAAGAATTATTCTCTGCTATATTTATTAAAAGCTATTTCATAATAATTCTTAAACAGCTATAATAGATATTTTAAATCTGTATTTTAATTTTAGTCTGGTGGTGGTGGTGGTGGAATGGTAAGATGATAAATATTTTATGAAATATAATTCAAATAAATATATGCATTTATTAAAAAATAAAATAATAATAATCTAAAATAAATAAATAAACATCAGTAATAATAATAACAACAAATGAGCTAACAAAGAAATTAAGATTTCATTAAAAAAACAATTCAAATAAATTGCAGTTACTTTCTCTTGATTTTTAAAATAAATCATTAAAAAATTAATTATTATTATAAATAAATAAGTAAATAAATAAATAAATAAATAAATAAATACAAATATTAATAATGATAATAATTAAATTAAATAGATCAAAATAAATCAGTGAAAGAATATTCTTTATTAATTAACATAATTATTCTCTGCTATATTTACAAAAAACTATTTCATAATCATTCTTATACAACATAGCCTCTAGATATTTTAACTTTATTTTAATTTTAGTCTACTGGTGGTGCTGGTGGAATGGTAAGATGACAAATATTTTATAAAATTCAAATAAATATATTTATTAAAAACTATAATAATAATAATCTAAAATAAATAAATAAACATCAGTAATAATAATAACAACAAATGAGCTAACAAAGAAATTAAGATTTCATTAAAAAAAAATTCAAATAAATTGCAGTTACTTTTTATTTTTATTTTTAAAATAAATCATTAAAAAATTAATAAGTAAATAAATAAATAAATTAATACAAATATTAATAATGATAATAATTAAATTAAATAGATAAAAATAAATCAGTGAAAGAATATTCTTTATTAATTAGCAATTATTATCCTCTATATTTACAAAAAAACTATTTCATAATAATTCTTATACAACATAGACTCTAGATATTTTAACTTTATTTTAATTTTAGTCTACTGGTGGTGGTGCTGGTGGAATGGTAAGATGATATATATTTTATAAAATAAAATTCAAATAAATATATGCATTTATTAAAAACTGTAATAATTACAATCTGAAATGAATAAACAGCAGTAATAATAATAATAACAACAACAAATGAGCTAACAAACAATTAAGATTTCAGCAATAAAACAATTCAAATTAATTGTCACTTTTTCTTTTGATTTTTTAAAATAAAAGTTTAAAAAAATAATAATAAAAAAAAATATATTTATTTTAATTTTAGTCTACTGGTGGTGGTGGTAGTGGAATGGTAAGAAGATAAATATTTAATGAAATAAATTGAAATAAATATATGCATTTATTAAAAACTAAAATAATAATAATATAAAATAAATAAAGAAACATCAGTAATAATAACAGCAACAAATGAGCTAAAAAAGAAATTAAGATGTCGTTAAAAAAAAAACTTCAAATAAATTTTACAGTTACTTTTTCTCTTGATTTTTAAAATAAATGTTATTTTAATTTTAGTCTACTGGTGGTGGTGCTGGTGGAATGGTAAGATGATAAATATTTTATGAAATATAATTCAAATAAATATATGCATTTATTAAAAACTAAGAAAATAATCTAAAATAAATAAATAAATATCAGTAATAATAACAACAACAAAAAATGAGCTAAAAAGAAACTAAGATTTCATAAAAAAAAAACAATTCAAATAAATTGCAGTTACTTTTTCTTTTCATTTTTAAAATAAATCATTAAAAAAATAATAATAAAAAATAAATAAATTTAAATTTTACAAATATTAATAATGATAATAATTAAATTTTAATGAAATAAATTGAAAAAATAAATGCATTTATTGAAAAAAACTAAAATATTCTTTATTAAATTAAAGAAACATAATTATTCTCTACTATATTTGAGCAAAAAGAAATTATTTCATAAAAAAAAAAAAAACTCAAATAATTTTATACAACATAGACTTTTTCTAGATTTTTTAAAATTTATTTTAATTTTAGTCTACTGGTGGTGGTGCTGGTGGAATGGTAAGATGATAAATATTTTATGAAATATAATTCAAATAAATATATGCATTTATTAAAAACTAAAATAATAATCTAAAATGAATAAATAAACATAAATAACAACAACATATAAGCTAACAAAGAAATTAAGATTTCATTAAAAACAATTGAAATAAATTGCAGTTATTTTTTCTTTTGATTTTTAAAATAAATCATTAAAAAAATAATAATAATAAATAAATAAATAAAATATTAATAATGATATTAATTAAATTAAATAGATAAAAATAAATCAATGAAAGAATATTCTTTATTGATTAACATAACTATATTTACAAAAAACTATATCATAATAATTCTTATACAACATAGACTCTAGATATTTTAATTTTATTTTAATTTTAGTCTACTGGTGGTGGTGCTGGTGGAATGGTAAGATGACAAATATTTAAAATTCAAATAAATATATTTATTAAAAACAATAATAATAATAATAATAATAATAATAATAATAATAAAACAAAACGGGACTGAACCTTATTTTAGCAACTTAATAATTTTATTTTTAAATTAAAAACTAAATACATGAAGAAATAATAATAATAATAAATATAAAATACAATTAAAATTAAAACTTAAAATCATTTTTTGAGTTGTGTACTTTAGTCTACTGAAAGTAAAATTATAGAAGTGTTAGATGTTTTTTTGACAAAATGATAATAAAAAATATTTCTCATAAATAGATAAAAAATCTAAACTTCTTTTTTTTTTTTTCTTATAGACCTCTAGAGGAATGGTAAGCTTTTAATTTTTAAAGTAATGAGTAGAATATATTAAAATTTTCAAATCAATTCATAATAACAATAATAATAATAATAATAATAATGATGATGATGGTAATTGTCATAGTAATGATGATAATAATGATGATAATAAATGATGATGATGACAAAGAAATAAAAGAATTTATTTATTAGTGTAACTAGTAATTAAATAAAGAAAAGTTTTTAATGTACATCTTTCAAAATCACAATTTTTTTTTTTTCATTTTTTTTTTTAGACTTCTGGTGGAGCGGTAAGATTAAAAAATTTTTACAATTGAATCAAAAAATTTTAAATTAAAAGAAAAATTGTTAAAAAAAAAGAAGTAAATAAATAAATATATAAAATAATAATAATAATATCTAAGTTTGAAATACAGAGAAATGTATAAACTGAAAATGGGGTTTTGTTTTTTAAGTCTTTTTATCTGTTAAAATAAAAAATAATAAATATGTTAAAACTGAACAAATATTTAAATAGTAAAAGTTTTTATTTTTATTTTATTTCTATAGGCTTTTAGGAGTGAGGTAAGCTCAAAAATTCTATTCTATAATAAATATATTACTCAAAATATTATTATTATTTTTTAAAATTAAAAATAATTTGAAATAAAATTTACAAATTAAAAAATAAAAAATTCATTAAACAACAAACTTTAATTGTTTAAATTCCTCCATTTATATTCCATATTATCTAGTAAATTATAGGGAAATTAAAATTATGTAATGCATTTTATTTCCAATATTTTTTTTCAATTCTTTTCAGTCCTCTACTGGAAGGGTAAATATTACTGGGTTTTTAGAAAATAATTCTAGTAGTAGTAATAATAATAATAATAATAATAATAATAATAATAATAATAATAATAATAGTAATTATAATAATAAAGCTACTCAAATAAATTAAAGAACTTTTTGATAAGTATCAAAGTAAAAAAATCTAATAAATTTGTTCAAAAATAAAAGATAAAATATAATTTCAAAATTAAAAATAATTATTTATTTTACACTGACTTTTATTTTTTTTTTTTTATTTTATTTTTTTTAAATTAATTAATTTATTTTTTATTTATTTATTTACTATTCTCTTTTTTATTTTATTCTGTTTTAGTCTTCTGGTGGATTGGTAAGAGTACATTTTATAAGACATTCATACAAAAAAATATATATATATATAATACAGAATTAATAATAATAATAATAATAATAATAACAACAACAACAGTAACAGCAACAGCAATAATAATAAAAACAATGAATGAAATAAGACATTTTTTGTAAAAAGTAAAATTCTACTTAATTAAATTATTAAAATCATTTGTATTATTGTTTTATCTGGCAAATATTAAAAATAAAATAATTATATATATAAAAAAAAATCATTTTTATTTTATTTTTTTTTATTTTTAGTCTTCTGGCAGTGGGGTAAGCTCTTAATATAATTAAATTTAAAATAAAAGTAATAAAAATTAAATAAATAAATAAATAAATAAATAAATAAATAAAATTATTAACTTGCAAAATTAAATACAAAAAAAATAATGATAACAATTTCAAAATTAGCAGCTCTGGTTTATAATATTTTTTAAATATTTGTTTTCTTCTTCTAGTTAATAATAATAATAATAATAATAATTAAAACTATAAGATTATTTTAAACTTTTGTTATTATTCTTTTTTCTTTAGTCTTCTGGCAGACAGGTAATTCAATTTTTATTATAATTAAGGAAAGTAAAAATAAATAAATAAATAAATAATACCAATGACAGTTATATGAAAAGAATATTAAGAAGAAAAAACTGAACAATATTTTCAAAATAATTTTTGGAATTATTTTAATTTTTACATTATTAATACAGAGACACAACACAACATAACATAGACATATTAAATTATAAAATATTTCAAAACAAATGAAATAACTCAATTAAAAATAGTTAATATTTATATATTTAGATATATATATTTTTTTATTATTATTTTTTATTTTAGACTTCTTCTAGTCGAGTAAGCTCTGAATTTCTATCTTGAAATAACTATTTAAATATATTTTTTTAAAAAAAACCCAAAAAACCAATTACCTAATAATAAACTGCCTACTACTATTTAATAAAAAATAAATAAAAACTTGAATTAAAACAAAATAAAATGTATTTTATTTTAAAATAAACCAAAAAATAGAAGACATATACACCAGAGCATATAAACAAAAAAACAAAGCTTTATTAATTAGATAAACCTATTAATTGTAAATAAAATGGTAAATTAATGGTGTATAAAAATAATTTGTATATTTAAATAACATTCTTTTTCCCTTCTTCTTTCCTTTTCAATAAAGTCATCTGGCACTCGGGTAAGAAATGGCTTTTTTAATTTATTTATTTTTTTTTTTTATGAAAAACTTTTTGAAATTTGAATTTATTCATTATTATTAATAATAAGTGTAATAATAATAATAATGATAATAATAATAATAATAATAATAATAATAATAATATAATAATAATAATAATCAAAGTACATGTCAATCACCAACAAAAAAATGAAAACAAAATAAATAAATAAAATTTTCCTAATCAAAATGTTATATTTTCAGTAATGCTTATTTTTCCATTATTATTTGTACATAAAACAAGAAAAACAATACAGATATTTTTAATTATAAATTATTATTATTATATATATTTTTTTTAGTCATCAAGTAGAACAGGCTCAAGGGTAAGTTATCTGTTTAAAATAAATCAATAAATCAATAAATCAATAAATCATGACAATAAAATTTATATATCTAAGTATTATTTTTATTTTCAAAGAAATATGACATGTAATTTTATTTTAATACTGCTACTCTTCAAACTTAAACAAGAAATAATTATTATAAATTAAAGTGTAACAATTTTGAAAATTTAGTTTTATCTTGTCTTTTTTTAAATTATTTCAGTCTTCATCTTCTCTGAAAGAGGTAAGCTAGGGTTTTTGTCAGTAATAATAATAATAATAATAATAATAATAATAATAATAATAAATAATAATAATAATAATATAATATAATATAATAAAATAAATAAATAAATACACTTCAGCAATGAATAATAAAAAATGAGAACAGAAATATTAGATCAATAGTTTTAAGAAAAAGACATCAACAAAAACATTAATCATCATGAACATCAACATCAATAACCACAGCAAGAAAATAATAATTTTGGATAAGAATCAAAATAATGATGATGATGATGATGATGATGTCAGCTATAAAATATTAACTAAAACAACAAAAACAGCAACAATAAAAACAATTAAAAATTTATAATATTTAATATAAAACAGTTCAATATTTTGTAAATATTACTGTTTATACTTTATAGGCTGATGCACCAAAAGAGGTAAGCCTGATGGAAATGTAAAACAGACATGATTAAATACTTCCATTTCTGAAAGTGTTTTTTCTTTCCTACACTTTCAAAAATACCACAAAAACAAATACCAGAAAAACAGTTACATTAATAAAACTGAAACAAAACTAATATGAAACATTCATTTTTTTTAATTTACTGATGTCATGTATAATTTTTTTTATATAAAACTAACATACAAAATTAAAAAATTAAAATAAAAAAGATGGAAAAAGATCCAGTTAAACATATTAAAAAAGAAATAATATCGGAAATTAAAAAATATTATAATAATTATAAATAAAAATAATAAACAAGATAATATAAGCAATAAAGTAGTAAAAAAAATAAATATTCCTCAGCAAATAAAAAATAATGAAAAAAACCCCCCAAAAAACAACAATAAAAATACTATAATTAATTCATTAGGACATTTTGGGAGACTAAATATGGGGAAAAAGAATAATAATAAAAAATAAATTAAATAACAAATAGGTGATATCAAAAATTGAAAGAATTCTTTTCTCAGAGTATTTTAAATAAAAATGTAGAAAATTACTAATTCAACATATTATTCATTATTCATTATTTTTTTACGAATCTGAAATGGGATAGTGCATGTGATGCAAATATAAATAATGCCTTATAGATATTAGTAGAAAGAGAGTTAAATTTAATTCCCAAACCAACCTCCTTTTTTTCTTTAAAATAAACCTTTGAAAGCATGTGGGTAGTATATGATGGCTTCTGCTTAACTAAGTGCATTTTCCACTTTGAAACTGATCAGTTTAACTGTACAGATAATAGTTATTTCATTAATTAAAAGCATCATTTTAAAATAATTTAAATCTAGTTTAATATTTTAATAATCACTTCTTGTTATAAATAAGGTGCAATTAGATTTAAAACAATATTTCTACCAGGAAAAGGATTTTAGTTTTTCTTTTTTTCTTTCTTGCTTTCTTTATTTTTATTTAGAGATAAATGCTGGCTTCTAGAATAGTATTTGATTAATTTCAATAACCAAAGAAAAAATATTTATTTTACACTTTAGAGAAACCATTAAAAATCTGCTTACAATTTTCATTTCCCTTCAACTAATTTGTACCAATCTTGGATATTAAAAAGAGAAAAAGCTCAAAATCTTTATTAAAATATATTTTTTTTATTTATATTAATGAACTCACCAATATTAAAAAAAAAAGAGAGAGAGAGAGTTTTTATATATATATATATATATATTTTTTTTTTTGATATTGGTGAGATCATTAATATAATAAATAATATTTATTTTAATGAAGTTTTTATATGTATGTGTATATTGTACAAATTATATAATTAAGTAAATTATTTCCTAAAATAAATCTCCATCTGAAAACAGCAGAAACAATGGAAAAATAAATCGGTTAATGTTTTTCAAATAATTAACAACGACAACACAAAATACTGACTGGAAATAAAAATATACAGCTAAACATAAAATAAAATCTTAACACTGGGCAAAAAAACAATATTGGTTATTTATGTCCATTTTCAAAAATATGATGTCAGATAATCTCCCTTGTATGAAATCTTTTTTTGTAAAATCAAGGCCTAGCCTATTAATGTATTATACTTCAGTTTTGGAACAGTACTTGAATATTAACAAATATGTGGCCACATGTTTTACTGATTTGATTATAAGTACATAAATTATGTACATACTTCTCATCTTTCATCTATATACCTTGACGTCATAACCAATCAGAATACAAAAAATTTAGCACTATTCATTTCTGGGATATATTGCAGGTGGATTATTTTAGTTAATTAACGTAATCTTCCATTACTATTCTTACCTACTAATTTCCTTCAAAAATGCTTTAAAACTGATCCTGCTCTGACAAAGCATGTCAGAAAAAGCTTCTGCAAAATTAAATTTCAGTTGACCAAATGATAATGGAGGTGATAGCAATTTACTGATGTCATGTATGGTTTATTATATTTTATATTGACCTCCATTCATTCTGGTTACTAACAAAAGATGGATGCACACTGACCATTGGATCTGCCACTGAAATCCAATGCTTAATGTCATTTCTATATTATGTCTCATTAAATTTAAATATTCCCACTGTTTATATCTTTCTTTATTAAATGTTTATTAATTGTTATTAAAATTCAATTTTGTTTACTTTAAATATGTAAAAATTCTGAGTATAGCTTTTCATTGTAGATAAACACATGTCTTAACTTCATTATTTTAGGATTTGTCACTGCATTAATTTATGTTTATGTTTGAAATATGATACTTACTTTTCTTTATTTTTTAACTTAATTAATTTGTATTTATATTGAAAATAGTACCTACATTTCATTATTTTAGTATTTTAAACTTAATAAATTTGTATTTTGATAAAATATGGTAGCTACTTTTCATTATTTTAGTATTTTAATCTTAATAAATTTTGTAATTTGATAAAATACAGTACCCATATTTTGTTATTTTAGGATTTATTGCTTAATTATTATTTTTTTAAGACATTAATTATTTGATTTGTTTGATCACTGTAGAAACCAAGACAGGACACCTCTGGAGGTGGTAGAAATGTACAGGCACAGCAATCTCAAAATCAGAAAGCCGGACCTGCCTATTATGCACCACAACAATCATACGTGAGTTTTTTGTTTATTTATTTGTTTATTTCTACAAAATATTTAATTTTTATAGTCAGTAAATTATTATTATTATTAATATTGATGTTGTTGCTGTCACTGTTGTTATTTATTTTAAACCTAAAATATTTTTATTTTGGTAAAATAGGATAGAAGTTATTTTTATTTATTTATTATTATTATTATTTTTTTTTTAATATTTTTGTATTTAATTTTTATTTACTTAATATTTACTTAATATTTAACACAAATGTATTAATTAATCAACAAATAACTGATTGTTTCAGGGAGTTCCTGGACCACGTGGACCTCCTGGACCTCCAGGACCACCTGTAAGTTTTTTTTGTAATTTATTCTAAAAATGTACAAAGATACTGATAATTTTCTCTATGACTGCATAAAATTTGTAATAAAAATATTTTTATTTTTAAAAATGCATTAGTTTAAACATTTTTTGGACAAAAGATCAATAAAAAATATAACTTTCATTAAATACATTGTACATTGCACATTGCTATTTGCTGATGTTATGAGAATACATAAATATTCATAATTTATAAAATTCAAAAACTGTGAAAATTATCCTTACTATTTTTATCAAAAATAGCCATTGTTGTTACATATATACATGGATAAAAACATTTGATATGATGAAATTATTATTGTTGCTTTTGTTGTTAATGTTATTATTGCTATTGTTATTATTGTTGATGTTGTTGTTGTTATTTTAGGGACCTCAAGGTTTTCAAGGAATGAGAGGACAATCTGGTGAACCAGGCCCACCAGTAAGTAACAGTAAATATTTACAGAGAGAGAGAGAGAGAGAGAGAGAGAGAGAGAGAGAGTTTGGAAAGAGACAGAGATAGAGAGTCTAGAAAATAAGAGATAGATATGCAGAAATCTCTAGATATGATAAATCGGAATTCATTACTTGTCTTAATTATTTCAGAATCAAAAATATTTAAAATAAAGAAAATATTTCTAAACATTTTTAATTCATTTTATCTTTCAGGGACAACCTGGTCAGAGAGGATTTCCTGGACCCCCTGGACCTCAAGGACTTGATGTAAGTATTTGTATACATAGATCCATTTTTGCTAATTTTATTATTAATAGATTATTAAATTTATTTCTATTTTTCAAAATAATTTTTAACTTGTTAATTATTTTCTTTAAATATTCATTTAATAATTTCTTTATTGTTATTTTTATTTGTGTTTTTGTTATTATTATTATTAGTAGTAGTAGTTGTAGTAGTAGTAGTAGTAGTGTAGTACTATCATCATAATCATCATTATTATGGTATTGCCTTACTGAATTAAAATAAATGTATTTATTTGTTTGTTTATATTTCTTCTTATTATAATTTGTACAACTGTTGTTAAAAATAAAAATACTTACTCTAAGTCTTGCCTCATTTTAAAATCCTTTACTGTTCATAACAGAATAATGTGTGTCTTTATTTTTCAGGGTGATGAAGGAAGTCCTGGTGAAGTTGGACCTCCTGGACCTGTTGGACCACCTGTAAGTATTGTATACATTGTTTAATATAAGACTTGTTTAATACAGGTTATTAAAATCTTCAGAATCCAAAAAAATCTGAAATAATTATTTTGTTTTAATTAGTGAACATTTTAATACAATAACAATTTAATTATCAGCCATTTAATACATTATTATTAGTAGTATTGTTACTGTTATTGTTATTATTGTTATTGGTTGTTTTAATTATTTTTAAAGTTGTTTTTGCTCTTCTTATTGTTGTTGTTATTATTATCAAATTCTTGAAAAACACTAATTCCTGCTAATATATTTTTTTTGATTATATACCATTATTCCTTAATTAATGTCTCCTTTTTTGTAACAGGGACCATCTGGACGACCAGGAATGCCAGGAATGCCAGGAATGAAAGGACACAGGGTACAAAATAATAATAATTTATGTTACTGAAAAAGAAAGAGAACATCATCAGTCAAAAATTAATAAACACATCTAGTAAAAATATATTTTTAATTTTATTTACACTTTATTCTTTAAATCTTTTTGGGCAAAGAATGATGATGATACTGGTTAAATTTTACTTAATTTCTAAATAGTTTAATTTAAAATATTACTTCATTATCCACGAACTGGCTTCAAAACAAACAAAAAATTGATATTTCAAATTAATATTCCATTGAACATCAATTCTAGGAAAAAGGAATTCGTGTTTTGGATTTACTGAATTATGTTATAAGCTTCATTTTAATATAACTACCACATCCACAGCTTTTGTGGTTTCAAAGATATACCTAGCAGATAATCATACAAAATTATTCTTATTGTAATAAAACTTGAACATATTTTGTATGTGATATTATTTTGAATATTTTGTTCTTGTTTTAATTTGCAGGGTGCACCCGGTCGCCCAGGACAACCAGGAGAACAAGGCAAACAAGGAGACTCTGTAAGTAATTGTCACTTGTCACTTTAGTCAATTTTGATGTCACAGGGTTATGTGACACAGTAATTACTTTTAAAGATTGATAATTTTCAGTCCTGGGACGCAAGTAGATTTTCAATTAATTTAAGGAGTGAATTAAACTACACCATAGCACAAAATAAATAAATAAATAAATAATCACAATAACCATAATAATAATAATCATAATAATAATAATCATAATAATAATAATCATAATAATTATTATTATTATTATTATTATTATTATTATTATTAAACATAAAAAAGGAAGAATATTAATGGACATTTGAGGGAGTTTATGTTTCTTTTTTTAATTTATTAATTTGTTTCATTATTATTATTATTTAAAGATAGAGAAGAAATTTTGATCTCATCATCCTTATTTTTATCACAATACATCTACATATTGTTATTATTATTTATTAATAAAACTAATATTTAGATGTGACTTGAGTGGTTTTAAATAACACAAATAATATATTTATATTCTATTTATTAACAAACAGGGTAACCCTGGACCCCCTGGACCTGCTGGAGGACCAGGACCACAAGGAGCCAGAGGAGCACCAGGAGAAAGAGGACGAGATGGATCACCTGGACCTAACGTGAGTGGCTTCTTGTAAATTCCTCCCAAAAATTTGGAGCACAAAAGCAGAACTGATTAAAAATATTAAAAAAACATATTGAGTAATACATATATTATCAAGTATTTTGATATATCAACATTTAACAAAAGACATATAAAACACAGTTTTATCACTGTACAAAGTCTGATTTTAATAAACAAGAATTAATGAAAGACTTCTAGCACATATTTCGTATTATTTGTAGATGAATCATGTTTTATGATTGGTTTATCCTAGTTAACTCAACCAATAGCAAAGATTGTTACATTCAGCAATACTAAAATTGTTACTTATTAACTTAATTAAATGTTTTAAAATGTTTGTTTCTTCCAGGGATTAAGAGGAGAAGACGGACAACCAGGACAACCAGGATCTCCTGGTCCCACTGGTCCTCCAGGACCACCAGGATTCCCAGGAACTCCAGGGTCAAAGGTCAGTGTTATTTTTTTATTATTATTAAATGTTATTATTTAAAATATCTATATACCTACCTATCTACTTATCTATTAATTTAACAATTATTACTCTTTCCAGTTTTAAAAAATATGAATCAAATTACACTGACCATTCACCTCAGCTCTCTGTCTGTGTCATAACATATTAAGATAACAGACAAATTATCATGTTTCATTTACTTCATAATTCTTTAATTTTTCAGGGTGATGCTGGTACTCCAGGAGAGAGGGGCAGAGAGGGACCAACTGGATCACCAGGAAAAGATGGAGTTGCTGGTATGCCTGGTTCCCCTGGGCGACCTGGTCAGGCTGGACATGATGGAACACCAGGAAGCAAAGGAGACATGGTGTGTAATATCTAAAATTGTGACCCATGACAATGTTGTATAAAGATACAAAGTAAACAACTAAATAAAACAGACAAAACTGTGACCATACATCAATCATATATTTAGTAAAATAAATAAATAATACATGAACTGTGAATACAGATGTAAGCATATTAACAGTAAACTAAATAAATAAAACAGAGATTTTGTGTGACATGTGTTTTAATGGTTGACTTTGCCCGTGTTAAAGATATAGCATTAATAACAAATTAAATAAAACAGAAATTTTGATTGATGTTTTATGGTTCACATTCTATTGAAAAACGTGTATAAGTCATGTCAAAAGATGTTATATAGCATTAATATCAAAGTAAATAAAATTGAGATGTGTTCTGTGGTTGAATTTTTCCCTTGAGAAACATTTTTGTTTTGCTTTCTAATTTATTTTTTTATTATTATTATTATTATTTATTTATATATTTTTTTCTTCTTAGGGTCTTGCTGGACCACCAGGAAACATTGGATTCCCTGGACCACAAGGACCTCCAGGCAATGCTGGTACCCCAGGCAGCCCAGGACCCAAAGGAGACAGTGTAAGTGTTTTCTGGTTTCTGAAGGAGTGATGATGTTCTTAGGATTTAAAAAAAAAAAAAAAAAGAAAGAAAGATTATTCTTCCCAGTTGTCTTCTTTGTAAAATTTACAAATCGTCTTAGCAGAAATGTTTTGCTTGTCTTCATTATTAAATAACAGTCGCATTTTACATCTAATAGTCATTCTTACCATTAGTGATGATATATGTATCTAGCAATTATTAAATATTTGATCCATTTATTTATTCTGATGGTGAGTTAATTTGTTTTCAGGGCAGAGATGGCAGCCCTGGAAAAGCTGGAGAACAAGGACAAACTGGACCACCAGGACCTGCTGGTGAAAGAGGACTCCCTGGTCTTCCTGGTGTTGAAGGAAAGAGAGTACGTGACATAAAAAAAAAAGAATAATAAAAAAGAATACAATTATAATAAAATTAATGAAAAGATAAAGGGAAGAGAGTGTGTAAGATTTATTAAAAATTAAACCAAATAAATAAATAAAAATAGGGATGTAAAAATTTACAGTGCATTGTAAAACTAATAATCGTGATTTTATACTTTATTATATAACTCATTAGCTGCCTTCTTAAACTTTGTAATTAAAATAATAATAATAATAATTTTAAAAAAGTTTTCAACAGTGACAGTGATTTAAACATTCATTGCTGATCAAAATTAAGCTTGGTTCCATCTGTAAAACAGTTTCATGGTTTTAAAGTTGACAATTTCAAATTCATTTGTAAAGCAATAAATCAATATTTGGAAATACTCTAGTATCTCAACTGAAATATCTGCCCATGCATTATACAACAATTATGTTCTGAATATTTAGTATGCCCATTTCCTTACACTTATATTTTTCACTATGTGAGTAACATTATTGAACCTATATCTGAAAATATCACGAAAACAATTTCTTATTTGTTTTAAAGGGTGCCACTGGACCTCCAGGACCACCAGGAAACCCTGGCAATGCAGGAGAAAGGGTAAGTCCACATAATATTCCTTGTTTGTTTATTCTTGTTATGTTATTCCTAAACATTAACATCAAAATTAATAATATTCCTTATTTATTTATCCTTCCAAAATGTTAACCTAAGTCCAGAGAATATTCTTCATTTGCTTGTCTTAATATTTTTTTATTTTATTTTAAAACTATAACAGTCTGAAGCTATGAATTGTAATAGTTGAAAATCTGTGAAGTTCCAAAAACATTTAAACTGTCATTATTGGCAATTGTCAAAGTGATATTATCAAAAAGCTGTTATCAGTTATACTGTCATAATGAAATAACAAAAAAATAGTAATCTATTCTTATTGTCACTTCTGAATTGTTTTTTTTGCCAAAATCTCATGAACTGTGTTTGTCATGATGCTATTTAAAAACTGTTACTGTTGTCAAATGTAAATACTTTATGTTAATTATTCCAGGGTGAACCAGGAACACAAGGTATGCCTGGACGTCCAGGATTTGGAGGTGCACCAGGAAAAGATGGACCAAGAGGTCAACCAGGTCCAAGGGGAGAGCCTGGAGCACCTGTAAGTAAAACGAACAAATGTCCTGGTTTAAGATGGATTTGTTTTCAGCAGTATCTTAACCTACTGTTATTGTTTGTATTGTTATTATTATTTCTATTATTACCCTTATTATTATTATTATTATTATTATTATTATTATTATTAAAGTGCCATACAAGTTATTTTGCAGTGATGCGAAGTGAGAGAAAACCTAATGATGCTATGCTATTTAACAGATTACTCCAAAGCTTGGCATCAAGGAATTTTTTAAATGCACTTTCCTATACATAATATAGTTTAAATTTATAATAAATAATTAATATCAGCAATTATTAACATAAACTAAAATCACAATAAATACTTTCTATATTTTTTTGGGGAAAAAAGGTAATATCTAAATTATAACACAGATATATCTTTAGTACTGTATAGCTGTTTGTTTTATATTATTTATATTTTTACCTTTTATTTTACAGGGTTTGACTGGGGCCATGGGACCCCCTGGACCAACAGGACAAAGAGTAATTTCATTTTTTGTTTGTTCTGTAGCTCAAAATAAAATCATACACAATAATATTTTTGAAAATATAAAGATTCTGTTCATGTAATTGTAATTGATTTAGTTTCTTTGTGTTAAAAAGTTTGACTGTTATTTCCACATTTTAAGTAAGTGTTGCTTAGAAAAAAAATTCTTTGAATCTATTTACTTTGTTTATTATTATATAATATGATTTTTTAAAATAACAAAATTTTCAAATAATAATGAAGTTTATGGACAAAATTCAAAAACTATATTATTTTTATAATTTCTTTTTAGTTTTTAACTATTATTTATTATTATTATTATTATTATTATTATTATTATTATTATTATCAAAATAAATTTGTTAACAGGGAAGCCCAGGACACCCAGGACAGGATGGAGCACCAGGAGAAAGAGGACCTGGTGTAAGATATGAATAAATATTACATATTTACATATATGTATTAAAAAATATATATAACATCAGTGAATGACAAAGATTTTTTCAAATCTTGTAAATTTCTTAGTGTATAATATCCTTCATAAAACTTAATGTAACATTATCATAAAAAATTTGTGAAATATATTATTATTATTATTATTATTATTATTATTATTATTATTCAATGAATCAGTTGGATATATATAATCTTTATAAATTACTGTTTAAATATATTTTAAATATTTTACATTGTTTAAAATAACTTTAAACCAAAGTATTTTATATTAAAAATTAAATATATATATATACAGATAGATAGACAGATTGAGTTTAATAATGAAACTATTTAGTATACAGAACTTATATCAAAATTAATTTAATGTATATTTAATGTCATTTCTATTTTTTATCCATAACAGTAACTGTTTATAAACCTACTGAATGCTTAGGATAATTAAAATATGTTATCTTCAAAATATTTATCAATTCTCAGGGAAATCCTGGTTTGGATGGTGCACCAGGAGAACAAGGACCTCAAGGAATTGCTGGACCACCAGGACTTCAGGGACCCCAGGGTATCAAGGGAGAAACTGTAAGTATTGACTGAAAGTTAAAACATTTCCAAAATCATTTTAATTTATCACTTACATTATCATACAGTTTATTTTCATCTCAGCTTTTATATCATGGTAATATGAAAATCATATTACATTTTCATATAAACAAACAATAATGCAATTGCACACTGAAATAACTAAAAAAAAAAAATATTTGTATTATGAAACTACAATATGAAATCCACATTACATTTTCATACATTTTACATATTATGAAATTATATTATGAAAATAAAATAATACAAAATTTGAAACTACATTATGAAATCACAAACACATTTTCACACCATGCATTTAATGCTGTTTCCAGGGATCACCAGGAAGAGATGGTGAAATGGGAAGACCTGGAGTTCAAGGACCTCGAGGAGAACGTGGACCTGCTGGAGAACCTGGACCTGAAGGACCCCCTGGAGCAACTGTAAGCATTGCTCTTCAGTTACATAATTGTATCTTCACAACAAACATATTTTTAAATGATTTCTGATTTCTGACAATAATATGTTAAAAACTGTCTGTAAATATAAGAAAATAATCATTCAATCTTCCATAATAAAATGAGGATACACCATCATTATATTCATTATTAAACCTTCCATCCATATCTTCATCCATTTATACATTTATCCATGCAACCAAGCATATATGTCAAATTTTCTGATCATTGTGGGAAAATTGAGTATCCATTCATTTATAAATTTTGGTATTCAGTAATCAGTATGTAATAAGAAAAAAATACATTTTTTACTCAGCGATAAATATTTAATTTTATTCATTTATTTAATTTTACAGGGACCCGCTGGTGAAACTGGTGAACCAGGACCAGCTGGAGAACCTGGTTTCCAGGTAAGTGTTTTAATTATCCCACTTATGTAGAATGATATATCCCTATGCTCAGATTTATATATCCCCTTTTTTAGGGCTTACAGATTCCTTATCTCAGACTTAACATCCCTCATACTTATGGATCTTGTTCTCAGTCTTATACATCCCAATTCTCAGACTTATTCCTACCTAATCTCAGATATATTCATCCCTATTATCAGAATTACACATCCCCATTCTCAGAGTTACACATTCCTTTTGTTAGATTTGTTCATTTCTTTACTCAGATATGCATATCCCAGTCATGTATCCCTACACTCACTGTATTATTTCACTTTTCAGGGTCTTCCTGGTCAAAGTGGACCTCCTGGTGAAGCTGGTCGTCCTGGCAACCCTGGTGAACCAGGAACTCCTGGTGAGCCAGGTACTCCTGGTGAAAGGGTAATTTTCATTTCATATTATTTTAATATAATATTACTTTATTATGTTAGAGTGATTTCCTGGAGAACAATATACATACTGTATTCAGTGGATTACACTTGTACTTTGTGGATTAGTGTGAGGGTATAGATTATTGTCAATGGGTGATTATGTGGGTCAGTACATTATTGCCAAAGCAGGTACTTGGTAAATAAGATATTGTTAAAACATGTATCATACCTTTCTAAAATAAAAATTAAAAATTAAAATTAGCAGTGATTTAAAACAATATATATATTTTATTTTTCTCAGGGTGAACGTGGACATGCTGGAGAAACTGGACAACCTGGACCAAGAGGATCAGCAGGAGAACGTGGACCAAGAGGTCTAGGTGGAGAGATGGGACCATCAGTAAGTATAGGCTTTATAATGACTCTGTACAGTTCCAGCTTTATAGTTACAATCTTAATGCCATGGCTTAATTGCCAAATACAGACATTGGAGAATTCTTTATAATTACAGTTTTAATGAGATGGTTTAAGTAATCACTTGAAATGGTATTCACTGATGTTAAAAAAGAGATTACATTTAAAAATTCTGTGCATCTTTTAATGAAAGTTCATGATGTCATAACTGAGCTTTGTGGTTGTCATTGCCATTAGATCCATTTGATGATTTGGTGGAAATGTGATCATTTTGTTTTCTACTTATACATCCTTATATTGTTAATCCTTAAACATTTTCACTGTTTATTTATTACATAAAAATATTTGCAGATCTTTGTGAACCAAAAGATATGTAACAAGATCAGAAAATGTCCAGATAAACTGGTTCACTTTTAATAAGAATAACAAATATTTCTTGCTCTTATTAAATAACTATTACCATTTTCTAAGGGTCCACCAGGCCCCCAGGGAGAGAGAGGCAACCCAGGAGCACAAGGTCTTCCAGTAAGTTTAATTCTTTTTGTTTTCTTTCACATATAATATTATATCATTACATATATTGTAATTCACTGAAATATGTTTAGGCATATATATTAGAGTGTAAAGTAATTTTATATCTGTTAGACATATAAATACAATAGAATATAAATTTGTATACACTGTAATATACAATTAAATATGTCTTCTTTTATATTGATTATTTTATACTATAAATGAATAAATCATATATAAAAACTGAGGCAGTTATACTTAGAAATTAACAGTTAAAACATTTCAAATTATGTACCACATATTGAATATCTGTCTAATACTATAAAATAATTTAATAATATAAAATGTAATACTAGTATTTAAAAACTTTCAAGTAAAAAATAATTATTATATATTACACAATCTAGATGTACAACTATTACATTGATGTAAAGTTGAAACCAACTGATTTTATACATTTTAATTAAAATGAACTTGTAACTGATTTCAGGGAATCCAAGGAGAAAGAGGAATGATTGGCAGAACAGGACCAAGAGGAGGAAGGGTAAGAATATTTGTACATTAAAAAATTAAATATGTTAAAAAAAACAATTGACTATTTATCTATCTAACAATATATATATATATATATATTTCTCTACCTCTCTGTATATCTATCTATCTATCTGTATACTACTTTGCTGTAATATTCTTTTAAACATACATAATTTAATTTCACTTACAAATTACAATTCTTTTAAATTTTTCTTTCTTTGATTTTTTCCTTAGGGTCCACAAGGAGAACGTGGTAATGATGGCGAACCAGGAGCACCAGGAGAGCCTGGTGCACCAGGAACCATGGGAGCACCAGGACCATCTGGACTTGTTGCAGCTAAAGGAGAACGTGGTGAACCAGGTCCTTCTGGAGAACCTGGACCACCTGGAACTTCAGGACAGAGGGGACCAGCCGGTCCTCAAGGACAACAAGGACCACCTGGCTTAGCTGTAAGGATATATATGTACATACACCACATGCATATATATACATATTCATATATATATATATATACACATACTAAAATACATACATACACAATGTGTGAGTTTGTGTCTCTCTCTGTCTGTCTCTCTACACACAACAATATATACATGCATACATGCTGTCTTTAGGTTTTAGATTTTGTTATGTTTTTTAGGGCTTTTTGTTCGTTTTATTTTTAATAAGATTACTTTGTATAATTTGTTATATTTAGGTTTTAAATTTTATAAATTATATTTGATATCACAGTTGAAAAGATATTAATTACATAAATCAGTTTTATAAATATCAAAAAATGTTATTTCCTTTAATGCTCTGTATAGGACAGTTTTGTTTGTTTTTTAAAATTAAAAACATAATAAAGAAATATAGAACTGATTTATTTTATTTTTAATACTCCAGGGACCCCCAGGTGAAACTGGACAACTTGGAAGTGATGGTGCTCCAGGAGAAAAGGTGGGATTTAATAAAACTAATTAAATATTTAACCAATATAATTGCATTTCTTTTTATTTGGAGATACATTAATACACATTAATATCATCTTAAAAGTAATATGCATTATTATATAGCTCTAATAATTCTTATATATTTGATTATGATGATAATGATGAATAAAAATGATGATAAAATGATAGTTCTTATCTTTTCATTAACTATAAACATGTATAATAAACAAATCTGTGAAAATGTTTAAATTATTTTATATTTGTCATCATAATTTAACATTAATTATAGTATTTTAAGGTCAAGATTTAAAATAATCAGTGTTTGCATTTTTTAACATTACTTAATTTAATTCACTCCAGTGTAATAAAATATAATTGCTTACATGTGTCAGTGTAATACCTTTTAATAATCTATCTAGGGTGACACTGGAGCTCGTGGATACCCAGGTGAACAAGGACCAATTGGTGCCCCAGTAAGTAAACATAAACATATATATTAAAAATAATTTAAAATCTTTGACAAAAATTTAGAACTATACAGCTAAAATGTAAATGTCTCTTAACTTAAGAATTCTTTTATTGCTTTAATTTAATCCTGCTCAAAAAATAATTTACAAATAAAATTAGAAAAATCTAAAGTATCCATTCATCTTCTGTCTGTTTGTGACATTTTGTAATTAGAAAACTGTGTTGTGGCTGTTTACTGAAGTAGAAAAAGAAAAGCTACACAAAAGTATAAAAAAAATATAACGAAAGCTTTAAGTTTTTGATTTCATACATTAATGTTATTAATTCCTATGGCTCACTTTTTGTGTTAAAATATAAAATTGGAAAATACAGAGAAAAGAAACCTATTTGTGTGTGTGTGTGTGTGTGTGTGTGTGTGTGTGTGTGTGTGTTCATGTCTGCATGCATGAATGTATCTTGCTGATGTTGTTGTTATTGTCTTTATTTTATTTTATTTTTTTTTTTTCATATTCATTTTTTTTTTTTTTTTTTTCATCATATATGGTATGTAATAGACATGCATTTCATACTGTTTGTATGACACAGTGTTTGTTTTGTTGTAGGGTAAAGACGGCAGAGAAGGAAGGAAGGGATCTAGGGGATCTAATGGTTCACCAGGAAATGCAGGAACTCCTGGAGATCCTGGACGAAATGGACCACCAGGACCTCCTGGTGCTCAAGGACCACCTGGACCACCTGGAGCTGCAGGCAAAGCCGGTGAAAGGGTGAGTATAATAGTTTTGTCAGTGACCAGATCCTCAGTGCAGTATTTTTTTGATTGACAATATAGGAAATTTCATTTTTAGTTCAATTAGTAACATATTAGACTATGTTGTAATAACAATTTTTTTTTATAAAATAAGTCTGTTGGTAATAAACTAGAGTACAGTTCACTATTACCTCAACTGATAGATAACTGGACTGTCAAAATGAAAATCCTGGTTCAAACCTTGTAAGTGTTTAATTTACCACAGTTTACATAGGTAGCATTTTTACTATTGACTCAGCTGAGCTAATTAGTTGTTGGACATAATTTTGCAAATGAACCATATCCTGGTTCAAATCCTGACATTCAGAGATTGCATAAACTGTTAAATTTACATAAATTTAATAGTGTTCAGTTTTTAATGTTTAATTTTGACATGAAATCCTCAGTTTTAAATCTGTTTCATGTCAGTTTTAATATTTTTATATATTAACTTCATCTGGTTGATTCTGGTTCTTTTCAGGGAGAGAGGGGTGAAACTGGACCTCCAGGAAGAAATGGTGAACCAGGACAATCAGGTGCACCAGGTATGGATGGACACCCAGGAGAACGTGGTCAACCTGGAAGTTCAGTAAGTTATTTATTTATTTCCCAACCTGACTAGGGCTCCACGTAAAAAAAAACATTCTAATACAACTAGTCATTTATCAAAATAACCTGTTTAATAATAATAATAATAATAATAATAATACACAACAAGGGAAAAGAAATTAGAACTTTCATATTAAATAAATATGTAAATAAATAAATAAATGAATAAATAAATAATTAAACAAACAAAACAAGATAGGTGTAAAGTTGACATATTCTGAACCAATGTTAAATTATTATTATTATTATTATTTTTATTATTATTATTATTATTATTATTATATTAATTATAGGGACCACCTGGTCCCCCAGGAGCAGTAGGACCTCAAGGAGAACGAGGATCACCAGGATTCCCAGGAGCTCAAGGAGAAACTGGACCTGCTGGCCAGGCTGGAGAACCTGTAAGTTTGTCTACCTGTACCTCTGTCTTTATATATGTACATCTCTCTGTGTACATGCACATCTGTCATGATATAGTAAGTTTATATGTATGTATGTATGTCCAGTTGTGTGGATGTTTTTAATAATATGTCTATATTTGTATATCTATGTGTCTAAATCTGTTTGTCTGTCTTTCTCTTTATGGCTGTATGTTAGTTTGGCTGTTTCTACAGTATACCTGTTTGGTTGTGTATGAATATGTGTACATCTGTGTTTTTGTATCTTTTCTTTGAATCTGAGTGAGGGTATTTATGACAAGCATGTGTATACACTGCTCAGTTATGTAGAAATGGGTTACCACTGTGCATTAATTGTATATTTTGTTAACTGTACATTACAGGGAGAAATTGGAGCACCAGGACGTGATGGTAAAGATGGACCTCCAGGACCACCAGGATTCCCTGGACCTGCTGGACCTTCTGGACCCCCAGGAGAACCAGGCCCAACTGTAAGTATAAATATATACATGTGTTCACACATGCATGTGCACACCCACGCACACACAATAAATCAGTATGAACCGATTATGAGACTTTATATATACACACACATAAACACACACTTGTATTTATTAATCCAATTTAGATAATTCCTCATTTTTTTACATTTATTTTCTATTCACTGTTTTCTTTCTTATACACATATTAAAGCAGGAATAAGAAAATGTTCATTATTTTTTTATAAATAAACTTAAAATGTTAGATAAACAAAAATTTACAAAATTATTTTTCAGGGCTCATCTGGTAAAGATGGACATTTATTTTCTATTCACTGTTTTCTTTCTTATACACATATTAAAGCAGGAATAAGAAAATGTTCATTATTTTTTTATAAATAAACTTAAAATGTGAGATAAACAAAAATTTACAAAATTATTTTTCAGGGCTCATCTGGTAAAGATGGACATCCTGGACCACCAGGTAAAGTTGGAGAACGTGGTGCACGTGGAAGCCGAGGACCTGCTGGACCACCAGGAATCAACGGACCTCCCGTAAGTGTCGTTTAATGATCAGCATATAATTTTTAAATTAATTGAATATGTCGATGAATGCTTAATGATATAATGAATATATTTAAAAATCTAAATATGAAAAATGAAAAATATATTTTTGTTTTTTAGTTTTATTTGAAATAAATAAATTAAATGATGACTAGATTGGTGGATGAGTTGGGTGAATGAGTGAGAAGATGAGTGAGGTGGGTTTCTAGATAAATGAACACAAATGAGTAAATGAGTAAATTAGTAAGTTAATAAATAATGGAATTCAAAATATTTCAAATAGAAAAGATTTCATAGAAGATTCTATTTTTGTTTAAATATTTTAAAGATATTTACATATGTCTTAAATATATTATTTATATTTTTCTGTATATGTTATTTCCTCCCTCATTCTAGGGACCCCCAGGACTACCAGGACCGACTGGAGCAACTGGAGAACATGGAGAAAGGGTGAGTAAAATAAATAGAAATGTAATCTAGAAAAAAATTATATAAAGAAATGAAAATTAATATATTAAGATTAAAATATGCTAATGTCAAATAAAAAAATAAAAAATAAGAATGTTATTAAATAAAAACAAATAATTCGTATAATTTTATTATGTTGTTGTTGTTGTTATTATTAACGCTACTTCTTCCATTACAACTATTACCATTATTACTATTATTATTAGAAGTAGTAGTTTTTGCAGTGGTAGGAAAAATAATAGTATCATTACTATTATTATTATTGTTGTTGTTATTCTTCTTCTTCTTCTTCTTCTTCTTCTTCTTCTTCTTATTATTATTATTATATGTTCACTTTAGGGAGAACGTGGAGAACAAGGACCACAAGGTACAAGAGGAGCTCAAGGACTTCAGGTAAACAATTAAATAATGTAAACAGTATTTGCACTTCAAGTAAACAATAAAATAATGTTTACATTATTTGTATGTAATAGGTTATTATTATTATTTTTTTAAATATTCTAAATTTGTGTTGATTATTCTAACATTATTACATATTTTTAATGGTATTACTTTTAAAGTGTCTGTGTGTGTATGTGTAAAATGCATTGTTGAAATGAAATTCATGTGACGTTTTTCTTTCAGGGAGTACAAGGTGTTAAGGGTGAACAAGGAGAAAGAGGTCATGATGGAGCCAAGGTAAATAAAATTTTATTTATTTATTTACTTACTTATACATTTATTTACACATTTATTTATTTATTTATATATAACATTAAACTGTTAGTATTAACATCATCATTTATTAATATTTTAGGATCACTGCTGTTACTATTAACATTATTATCATTATTACTGTTATTACAATTGTTATTACTTTTGTTATTGTTATTACTGTTATTGTTGTTATTACTATTACTGTTACTGTTATTATTATTATTATTATTATTATTATTATTATTATTGCTATTATTATTATTATTACTACAGGGAGATAAAGGTTGGCCAGGAATGCCAGGCGCCCAGGGTCGCCCAGGTCCAGCAGTAAGTAAAACAAAATTAAAATATTTATAAAATCTAATATCTCAGTTTTAATCAGTTGAATTTCATAAACACACACACATACACATATATCCACCTATACACACATACAGTCACCAAAACATACAGCTACAGATACACATACAAAAACAAAGAGATCTCAATATTTATTTCTATTTCTTATTAATTTTTTTTAAATGATTTTCTTTATTTTCTACTTTTTGTGGGTGTTATATTTCTATTGTTTTTTTCCTTTTAGGGAAATAATGGAGAAATGGGACCACCAGGACCACAGGGACCACCAGGCAAACCAGTAAGTAGAAAATGTAGTTCAATAAAATAAAGTTTTAAATACTGAATTCTGATTTTGTTTTCAAGAATATTTGTATTGCATACATTTATTTATAAACAGAGCATTATAAAACCCAAACTACTGTAAATAAATGATTAAATAAGCAAATGAAGTAAAATAAAGTAAAATAAAATTAACAAATAACAAATAAAAAAAATATAAATAAATAAATTAAATCACAATGATATACATAAAATATAATTCTTAACTCTTTTATTTTTATTATAAATTTCAGTTTTTCCTCTTGTTAATTTTCATCAAAAAGCAATTATCACTAACTAAATATTTTTAAAATTATCTTTACATTTTTTTAATTTTAAATATTTCTCATTTTTTCAGGGTCAATCTGGCAGACGAGGATCCCCAGGAAAACCAGGACCACCAGGACCAATGGGACGACCAGGAACACCAGTATGTTATTAAATTAATCTATATTCTTACAGTAATCTCAATTTATATCAGTAATTTTCCTTGGCCTAAGATAAAAATGTATTAAATTGTTTTAACAACAATAGGTATATATCTAATCATTTTTTTTTTTTTAATTTTTAGGGACCAAGAGGACCATCTGGAGATAATGGACCACCAGTAAGTTGACATTTTCTTTTAAAATATTTTGTTTAAATTAAATATCTAGATGTATTTCAAAGGCTTTTTTCTTTTATTTATCATGTCTGAAGTTTTGTTCTTTTTATTCTTCTTCTTCTTCATTATTATTATTACTACTATTATTATTATTATTGTTATTGTTATTATTACCACTATTATTATTATTATTATTATTATTATTATTATTATTATTATTTATTTATTTATTTATTTATTTATTTTGCAGTTTCTGTTTAACTCAAAACATTTTAACATCTTATTTTAATTCACTGATACCTTCATTTTCAATTTGTTTTAGGGACAACCAGGAAGGCCTGGACCCCAGGACCACCAGGACCTCCAGTAAGTAAACATTCTTATTTGTTTAATTAAACAATTTTTTATCTAAGTTTAAAAATAACATTTTTAAAAGAAGTTAACGACCTCATTTTAAAGTTAAAAAAATAATAATAATAAAAAAAGTTTTATACATATTAAATATAAATAATACAATTTCTTTCTGTCTTTAAATTTTCACATTTCTAATACATTGCATTAAATCATAATTTTAACTTATTCTTGAAATTAAGATACCATTTTCATTTCTTAAGTCATAACCTCTGAATCACTGTCTTAACAATTATATAAAATTTGGTAATTATAATGTATTATTATCATCATCAGAACAGAAATATTAAAATTTTTTTTTTTTAATTTTATATTTTATTTTGTAAACCAAGATCTTTCATTTACTTCAAAACAGAACATTAAAAATAGTTTTTTTTTACATTTTAGGGTTATGCTCCAGTGTATGCACCAAGACAACAAAGCAAAGGACCTGATCCATATCTGGTTTGTAATTTTTTATTTATTTATTTTTAAAATTACTTTAATATTAAATTTCTGTATCAGGTGTGATTACATATTTGTTTGAGTTAAAATTTCTTACCCATTTAATTATTACAGGGTTTTGGGCATAATTTGGGTTTTTTTTTGTTTTTTTGTTAGTGAGGAATAAAAACATTTATTTATTTTATTCAGTGTTATAGTACCTGAACAAACTTGTTTTTATATTCATTTTGTAGCAGTTTTTATTTAGTAAACAAATGTAACATTATTTTAATTTCTACTGTGGTCCATTATCTACTGTTTAATATTTTGTATATTTATTTATTTATTTATTTAATATATATATATATATATATTTAGAATAAATCTTAAAAGCATTTTCAGGAAAGAAAATAATCTATTTTACATTTTGAAAAAAGTTCTGACAATGCCTTATTTCAATGTTTTCTTTTTGCCTTTCAGCAATATGACCAACCCTATGCAGTAAGTATTATTTCTTTTTTTTTCCTTCTTTTTTTTTTAATTGCAATCTTCATTATAATAATAATAATAATAATAATAATAATAATAATAATAATAATAAAAATAATAATAATAATAATAATAATGAACATAATAAATAAAATTTATAATTCTTTTATGTTAATTAATAAACATAAATACCAGTAATCAGTTTTCATTATTACAGGTAGATTTTATTTTCAAATTAACCTTTGTATATAAAACATACTTTCAAAAGAGTACTAAAAGAAAATGGATAATAATAATAATAATAATAATAATAATAATAATAATAATAATGATATTGGATTATAATAATAATGAGAAACAAATCCTACTTAGCACATTTTTCCAAATTAGTTTAACTTAAAATGTCTACATTATTTCATAGTAGAATATCAAAAATATATCACAGTATTGAATATTAAATCTAAATCACCCTATTGAATATTTAATATCAAAAATATATCACAGTACTGAATATTAAATCTGTATCACCCTACTGAGTATATATCAAAAATATATCGCAGTATTGAATATTAAATATGTATAACCCTATTGAATATGTAATATAATTACATCACTATTTAAAATGTAATGTATTTAATCTACAGCCAATGCCAACCTCAGTGATATTTGAACATGAGAATCTTCAAATCGTCAAGGAGGCCATCATTCGAGCTGGCCGTGCCTCAGGCAGACGTCACGCACCTGGAGTTACCTGCAGACATATTAAAGAAGATTTCCCAGATGCCAAAGATGGTAAGTATTTTGTGAAAACAGTAACTTGATCATTTTAAAGCTTCATCTCCATTGTTTGATATGGATTGTTCTTTAACTCGTAGTTTCTTGTTTTCATTAAGTCAGATTTCCCAGACACAAAAAGATGGTAAATATTTTGTGAAAAGGTTCAAACGATATAGTGATGTTTTTAAAAATTCATCTTCCCTGTTATTTTTACTTGGATTTTGCTGTCATTTTTTTGTTTTGTTTTATATCAATAATTCTCAGATTCAAAAGAGGTAAGAGATGAAATTTTCTTCTAACACTTGTAAATATTTGTTACAGGTAAATACTGGATTGATCCTGATGGTGATTCTGGTCAGAATGCCCTTGAAGTCACCTGTAAAATGGACACCATGGAAACCTGCATTGTTCCAAGTCCAAATGAGGTACTTTTTTTTCATAACTTACACTTAATTTTCATGTTAAAAACAGCATTTAAAATGTTTTAAAAGACATTTTCTAAACATTATCTGAACTTTCAGGTAATATATTTATAATTAATATTATGTTTCATTATCACTTGTAAATAGACAGTGAAAATTCCTCTTTAGCTCCAAAAATCAGACTAAGCATTCATAAATCCAAGCACTCTAGTTCAACTCCTGTCACTGGAGATTAAGTAAATGCTACATAGTACATATGCTATTTAATCTTCATTATACATTGTCATTATTGTACACCCCATTTGTATATTATAACAATAAGTATTTGTAGATATATATCTCAGTATATTTATATGAGTCAGTATATGTATGAATATTTGTATTTAAGTATTAAAATAATTTTTTGTTGTTACAGTTTGCACCTGACAGATGGACAAAGAACAACAGACCTGGACAGTTCTTCATGGAGGACATCAACAACAACAAAGAAGTAAGTAAACAGTTAACAAAAGGATCCCTTACCCAACAGTAATAAATAATATACATCTATCCACCATCCATCCATCCATCCATTTACTCATCGATACATTTATTCATTAATCATTCTTTCTTACAATCATCTTACAAACTTGTTCTCAAGTCACAATTTTCAGTATTTGTCCAATCATCCATCCATCCAACTAGCTATCCATCTGTCCATCCATTGATGCCTCATCAATCCATTAATACAACCAATTTACCCATCCATTCACCCAAACATTGACTACATTTTTTATTTTTTCTCTCCAGTTCTGGTACAAGATTGAATCTTCACAACTTAGCTTCCTGCAATTGCACTCTGCCCAGGCTGTTCAGACCATCACCTACAACTGCCTCAACTCCAACGCCTACGGAACACGGCTGATAGCTGCCTCAGGAGAAGAACTAGACACAGCCGAGGGAAGATTCAGAAAGTCAACATTTATAACAACTTTAGAAAACGAGTGTGATATGGTATGTTCTCTCTTGGTCTCTCTCTCTCTCTTTACTGTTTCAATCTTTTTCTCTTTCTCTCTAAATCTCTCTATCAATCTTTCTGTCACTGTCACTATTCTCTCTCTCTCTCTGAATCATAATAATAACATTAAATATGCATATAAATATTTTTTAAAACAATTTAATAGATTATTTTGGGGGTTTCTTTATTACTCTTTCTTGTTTCCATCTGTTATTTATCCATTCATTATTTTCTTTATTAAATTCTTTAGAATAGATATTTACTGAGCAATTTATAATTGATATTTATTTCTCTATTTCATTTCACTTTATTTTATTTATTTATACATACATTAATTAATTTATTTATTTATTTATTAATTTATTTATTTATTTTCTGTTTTTCAGCCAAATGCCAAAAACAATCAATGGCACAAGAGTGTATTTGAAGTGAAAACCAATCAAACAACGTTACTTCCTATATCAGATCTTCTTCTGTTTGACATTGGATCTGAAAACCAACAGTTTGGAATAGAAATTGGAGAAGTTTGCTTCAGATAAACATTTTTCAGACATTTAGATTTTTGTGTTCATATATGTATTCTTACTAGAGCTAAGGTACAGTGGGGCCAATAAAAATAAAAATTGTAGTTATTTGCCTTCATATTATGTAATAATGTTATTTTAGTTACTTAAGCCCATGTTGATGTTAAGCCCATTTAATTTTATTTGGTTACTTAAGTCCATATAATATTACATAAACCCATTTAATATTCCTTGATTACTTAAGCCCACAAATTTATATTGTTTCATAAGCCCATCCAATATTTCCTGGTTACTTAAGCCCATCAAATATTTCCTGGCTACTAAAGACCATATAATATAACCTGGTTCCTTAAGACCATTTGTTTTTAAATCCCTGGTTTCTTAATATTATATGGTTACTTTAGCATTATTTAATATTACATGGTTACTTAATATTATGTGGTTTCTTAAGACCACTTAACATACATCTGATTACAAATATATGTAAGCCCATTCGAAATCCGTCCATTAGTTTATCAGTGTATTTGTTTTCTTTGCAGTTATTAGTGCTTCATTTTCTTTTTAATGTAATAGATTTTAATATTTTCTTCTCCTTCTTTTTTATCTTCTGTGATGCAAAACTCACTTCATACTTTTCTGTGATACCCAAAAAAACAAACCTTCACTGCCAAATGTTTTGTGAGTGTATGCATTAAAAGGGGGTAAAAAAAAATGTCCACATCTTCTTAAAATACTATTGTACAATTATGATGATCATTGTGAAAAATAAAAATAAAAAATAAAATTTTTGAAAGTTTTCATTTTGATTAACGGTTGATCATGTTGCAATGAAAAACCCGTTAATTATTAATAAAAAAAAAATGTAAAAAAAAAATTTGATGAGTTTTTTTTATTATACATTTGTATTATTGTTAATATGTTAAATGGTTAGCTAAATAACATTGAAAGGGTGTACACAATTTGAAGAAGAGGAACCAACATTCGATCCTTGTACTTAAGAGTTGTCAGGATCATGGCTTAACCATTTGTTGCATCAAGTTTTTCTGCAACAGTTACAATAATTTTCAATTTATTTCAAATTTAAATTTCAAAAATACAAAAATCAACAAAATAAATAAATTAATTAATAGTTTCAAATTTCAAATGAGGATCAGTTGTATTTTGACTGTAATAAAAATGACTGTAGCACATTTCTAAAAAAATAATTATTCAAATATGAGTGACTGTATTTTTAAAATTACTTAAAAGTGAGAGAATATATTTTCAAACTATTACCCTTAGTTGCAAATGCATTTCAGTATTGTTATTAGCATATGATTTAACACATATTTAAACATAATTTATAAAAAAAGAAAACCCATTTTGAGACTGTTTCTCCTGTTTATGGGAATACTTATTGAAGTATTAAAAATTATATTTCAAACCTAGCTAATAAATAAAGTTAATTTTATAACTGAAAATGAAATAACAATATTAAAATTATTATTGAAAAATGTAAAAGAAACTACTTGAAATAATAATAATGATGATGATGGTAATGTAAACAACAATGGCAACAATATGGGTAATAATTATAATTATAACAAAAATATTAATACTGCCAATAACTACTTTGGTAAATGAGGCAAATGACTGATACCGCAATTGACGATTTTTTGGATTTTTTATTTTATTGTTTTGTTTTGTTTGTTTTTGTTTTTTGTTTTTGTTGTTTTTGTTTTATTTTTTTATACAAAGATTTTATTTTAAAAACATAAAATATAAATGGTTAGAATGAGGATTTTGCATCTTTCAAGTCGGAGCTTCTGAAGACCTTAGCCGGCCCCAAACCCGTCGCCCAAATTATTTGGCTATTATTATTAAGTGTTTTTTCCGCATTTCAAAAAGAGTCTAGTTACGGCCTTGATAATAATAACAACAACAACAATTATATCAAAACAGAATGATAAATAAATATATAACACTAATAATGATAATATTAAATAATTTACTCACTGATTAAAAGTGATGGATCTTAATCATGCATCTTCACATCAGTAATCAAGAACATTCCATGCACTTTGATATGCGAATCCAAAAATAGCCTAACAAGTACTCTAAGAAGTTTTGATTCTGTAGTCTTATCATTCCTTGGGTGGCCTAATTGTTCTACCACAGAGCTACATCTTGATAACATTCTGAGTAAGTTCATAATATCGTTTTGTTTATAATCTACGAACAAGAAATTGAAGAAGACCAGTTAAAGAAAATTGTAACACGTCTGCTTACATAGATGGCGTCATCGTTTCGTAAAAAGAGTTACATTTGAGATCGATGTTCTCAGTGTAATTTTTAAAGATGAAATAAGTTTCAAAAAATAATTTTAAATTTAAAAAAAAAAAAAATTATAATAATAATTAATAATAATAATAATAATAATAATAATAATATCAGTGTTTTGTTGCGACGTCCACAAAAGAAGCACGCGCATACAGACACACGATATTTAATTTAAACCGAAAAAATATTCTTCAAAGTCGTAAAATAATATATTCTTCCTGACTGCAAAAGGAAATGCGATCGTGCATAGCACATTAACACCATGTTACTAGCATGTCAGAATATAAATATAAATGTAGGTAAATGCTAAAATATTATAATAGCAGGTTTCACTTCATAAACAAAATACAGAATAAGTCGGAATATATGGTTTCCGCTTGTTCAGCACACCAAAAGAAGTATGTCAAATAAAATAGGCTACAAACGTAGTATGGATTGCATTAACCCATATTCCACGGCCGTTAGTTTTCTTTCTTTTACGTCTGTGTGTTTCATTTCACGATAAGAAAAATAAAAATAAAAATTAATAAAAATGCGTCTGACATATATTAATACCGGAATGTAAATGAGATAATATCTGTAACTAAAACTGTGTTCTAGATACAACTAATGAATGTCGTTAGACAAAGAAAGAATGACGAGGTCATGTGTTGCCATTAATACCAAAAGATAAACAGTATATTGTAGTGTGTAGTGCAGTTTAGTATGTTTTAATAGTATGATTTAGTATAGTATAGTATATTATAGTTTAGTGTAGCATAGTATAGCATAATACAGTATATTATTATATAGTTCAGTATAATACATTATAATATAATATCGTATAGTATAGAACAGAATAGTTCAGTTTAACAGCATAATATAGTGAAGTGTAGAATATTGCAGTATGGTATAGCATTTTATAATGCAGTGTAGTATAGTAACATGTAGAGTGGTGTACTTTAGTATGGTACAGTATAGCATAAAATAGTTCAGTACAGTACAGCAAATGATACAGTTATTATCGGCTTTATCTAAAAAATAAATATTATAGAGATATGTATAAATAAATAAATAAATAATATTTATTTATTTATTTATTTACACATATCTCTACGTATCTGACCCTTCACATGCAAAGTTAACACAATTACTGATAACGAGATTCTCGTATCAAAATATAATTTTCTTCACAGCTGTACATTAGCTTCAGCTGTGCTAAAAATCCCAGTTAACTAAAATATGCATGTGAAACTCAGTCAGAGATCTAGACGGCTCTTAAAGGTCTTTCAGTCCCATGGTGTGACCGGGAATATTTATCTTAGACTGTCTTGAATTTGACAGATATTACACAGATGATAAATGAAATACGACTTTTTGATGTTTTGCTAATTAAGCACATCTTGACCGTAACGAGTTGTGTGTTTACTAAAAACTGTTCCTAATTCCATTTTTCTCTCTTTTCGTCTTCAATAACATTTCATTTTATTTTTCTTCTTCTTCTTCCCCCCCCCCCGCCTCTCTCCTTCTCTTTACTCCCTCTTTCTTTAGATACTGTTTCTTTCTTTTTCTTCTGTCAGTTTTTCTGTCTATCCTCTTTTTTCTCTCTCTCTTTCTTTTTTAAATTACTCTCTCTCTCTCATTTGTTATTTAAGAAATAATAAAGTAGAACACATCAGTGGAAGTTATTTGAAATTCTATATGTTTCTATTTCGTAACAAAACCTCGCTTATTATTAACAAGTTTTGCTACTTGATGCGGAAATAATGTTGTGTCAACATAATTAAAATAAGTGAAATATTCACTGAGTGTGTGGTAGCATTTTTCTGAATTTTTAAATTTTTTTTTTTTTTATTATTATTATTATTTTTTTTTTTTTTTTTATTTTTGCTGTTGCAGCTAATTAGGTATGAATGCCAAATAACAATGTTAACTTGAAATGAACTATATTAGTATTTAATTACAAAATGAATAAGCCAAACTTCTGGTGTGTGTGTGTGTGTGTGTGTGTGTGTGTGTGTGTGAGAGAGAGAGAGAGAGAGAGAGAGAGAGAGAGAGAGAGAGAGAGAGAGAGAGAGAGAGTTTTGCTACCTTTATTCCTACTAATATTACTACTATTACTACAAGTACAATTATTACTAGTACTATCTTTATTCCTACTACTACTACGACTACAACTGCTAGAACTGCTACTTCTGCTACCATTACTACTATTATTATCACTACTACTTTTGCTATAGCAACTACTACTACATTAAATAAACAGAAGGAAAAAAAACGATGAGCATTCATGTTGAGAAAGTCATGGTTATAATTAATCTCTTCTTTTTTTTAGTCATTTTATTATTATTATTATTATTATTATTATTATTATTATTTAAAAGAAGAAGAAGATGCAATTATCTAAACGGATGCCTTTAATCACGTCCATTAAGATAACTAACGTTATCTCGCTATTTTTGAAAGAGTCGACAGTTAAAGTTTAATGATAAAATAAAAGATAAATGTTAAGGATCTTGTAAACTGAGAGGCATAAAATTAACAATTATATCTGTGTGTGGCTTTAGAATTATCGCAAACATTGAAGATCCTATCAGCAAATGAGTTGATGTTAAATTCAGTAGCTGCGGTGGGTTGTAATTTTGTTCCTTGCGATGTTTTTTTTTTTTTTTTTTTTTTTTTTATTATTATTTTTTTTTTATCTAAACTATTTTTGTCTTAATTTGTAGATAAGATTCTGTTTTGCGGAATCTGCAAAATCAGAAGTGTGCAAAAATATTATGTTTTTAGATACTATTTGTTAGCAATAAAATGCATTAAAAAATAATAATAATAATAATAAACTATTTCAAAGTCTAAAGCCCCGAAAAAAAAAAAAAAATAAATAATTAAACAGATTTATTCGCTTGTTCTTTGGGTTTTTTTGGGGGGTGGGGGGCTCGTTTATTATTATTATTAATCAATAGAAAAGCTGCAAGGGCAAATTATATATGTAAAAATTAAGGCAGTTTTAAGAAAGTTTTTAGAATTTTCTTTCAAATATTACACTCAACAGCAATGGATTACGTGAACGATGTTACTTAAAAATATGCGTGGTTGTTGTACGTTCATTTCTAGTCACAGAAAACATATCAAACCTTTCTAAATTAAGAAATTAAGCATGTACTGATCCATTCATTCATTCAGTATTAATAAACTAAATATAATCAACAGTATATAATGATATTTCAAAACAAAACAAATAAAGGTTTATTTAGTTATTTTATTTTCAGTTTGTTACTGTAAACGAACCTGAAAAGAGCAGAAATATGATGAACATGAAAAAATGAACAAAACAGCGCCATCTGAAATCCGCCATTTTGTTTTCTTCAACACAAATTACAACTAATACATTTTCACTATAATTAAAATCATTATTGCTAATTTGTTTTTATTCTTTAAAAAAATGAAGTCCATGGCAGTGGTGTAGCAGCTACATAGTAAATCACAAATGCTTCTCAATTAAAAAAATAATAATAATAAAAGAAGAAACAAAACAAAAAACCAAATTTGAAAAAAAAAAAAAAAAATCTTCACTGAAGAGTTCTGATGTTAGAGTTACGGGCCTTGATCGAAGCAGAAACAAAGGGGAGGGGGATAAATGTCCACATCTTCTTAAAATACATTGGTCCATAAAGTGAAAAATGAAAAAGACACTTCACAGAACAAGGACTATAACTCAAACAATATGAATTTTATTACCATTAAATGTTTTTTTTTTTTTTTTGTTTGTTTAAAAAAATAAAAAGAGAGATAAGTAATTTAAAATAAACGTGTATTTGCTCAGCTAAAGCATGCTGGTCCGATATCTAAACCAAAGGCCTGGTTTGAATCGCCAACATCAAAGACTGCTATATCCATGATTGGCAGTCTTGTCGCTTTTATCTTTTTGCCTTTCACTTCAAGCACTGCTTTGCCTGCTTTGTTGTTCTTGCGCTGGAGAAGAAGAAGAAATAAAAAATGAAAATAAATGACCATTAAATATCTGTTTCTTTGTTTCTACATACGTCGGCCAGATTAAATGAAAATGAACATGTCTCATACATACATTAACATACATACATGTATATACAGTTGATTCACATAATAACTGTAACATTACCAAACACTCTCTTAAAAGTTATCTAACTATTCCGGAAGAATTTAGAACCTATCCATAGAGTAATTAGTACTACTATCTAGGTACAAAAATAATCCACCTGAATGTTATCTAGATATAAAAAAAAACTGACCTAATGGCTATCTATATATATGTAATAACTCTATCTATATATCAAAACAACGCTAATGACTGCTATATCTAGCAGATCAAAACAACGCTAATGACTGTTATCTAGATATCAAACTACACCGATGACGGCTATCCAGATATCAAAAGCAACTCACCTGACAGCTGTCTGGATCAAAACAATGCTAATGACTGCTATCTAGATATCAAAAGCAATTCACCTGACAGGTGTCTGGATCAAAACAACGCCAATAACTGCTATCTAGATATCAAACGACACTGATGACGGCTATCCAGATATCAAAAGTAACTCACCTGACAGCTGTCTGTCCTGACAAAATATCGGAGAGGTTTCCGGCCCCGAACCAGCATAATCTCCTCATCGTACGTTCTCAGACGGAAAGCTTTGTCGTAGTTCTTCTGCTTCCTGTCAAACACGACGATCGTGTTCATGCAGTCGACTGTGATCTTCTGTCGCCCAGTTCGACTGACGTGTCCGAGGAAGTTGATCTGTGAGGCGTGGACGCCGTAGTCGATCTGAATTGTGATATTAACAATAGTATATAACAATAACGATCATGATAATCGTCTCTCTCTCTCTCTCTCTCTCTCTCTCTCTCTCTCTCTCTCTCTCTCTCTATATATATATATATATATATATATATATATATATATATATATATATATATATATATTATAAATCAATGATGAAGCATTATAGATTATGGAGCAGAAGTTGGAACGATATAATGCTGTTGGGATAGAAAGTGGTTAAATATATGGAAAAAAACATTTATGACATTATCTAAAGTCGTATGTGTTAGAAAGATATCCCAAGTTATCTGATGTAAAAAAAAGAAAGATAATATATAAATCTTATGAGTGCAAAGAAATAGAAAGAAAATATATGAATTTTACTAGTATAAAGAAATAGAAAGATAATATATAAATCTTACTAGTATAAAGAAACAGAAAGATAATATATAAATCTTACTAGTATAAAGAAATAGAAAGATAATATATAAATTTTATGAGAAAAAAGAAGTAAAAAGATAATATGTAAATTAAAAATGTAATCACTTTTCTTGCCTTTGTCATATTCTTTCTGTCGAAGAGCCAGACGAAGCCGTTGTTATCTTCGTGTTTACGTTTATTGTCGAACCACTTCTGTGCATCAAACTGAAACAATACGGTAAAAAAAAAAAAAAAAAAAAAATAATAATAATAATAATAATACAGAAAAAAAACTTTTTAAAAACACAAAACATTTAAAATAGAAACAATAATTTTAAAACAGAAACAAAACAGTTTATTTGAAACACAGAATATTTTAATACGAAAACAACACCATTTTTTGAAACATAAATATTTAAAACAGAAACAAATCAGTTAAAATCACACGGAATTTAACACAGAAACAACACAGATAATTAAAATAAAATAGTGGAGGACTGGGTTCAAAATTTCAAAAAAAGTCCACTGAAAGGATCCAACAAAGCCTATATAAACCAGTATATGGTGAACTGAATAAAACAAGCATTATTTTATTTACGCAATTTTGTTTTCTCCCAGTATTCCATTTTCGTTTTATTGTTAATTCTAAAATGGCGGACCATAATATTGGGGCTCTGTGACCCACTTCGATTCTGGTTTAAATAATATGTGTTCTTTCCATATTTTCTGTATAAAATTACAAATAATAAAGAAATATGTTTAAAACACAAAACAATGAAAACTTGGAAACCATATATTAACAGAAAAATAATAACAGTTAATATAAAATTACAAATTCAGGAACGTTTGTTTTTATAGCATTATAATAATAATAAAAATAATAATAATAATTATTATTATTATTATTTTTATTATTGTTAATGTTTGAACTCTTATCATTATTATTACTATTATTATTATTAGTAGTAGTAGTAGTAGTAGTAGTAGTAGTAGTACATACCTTTCCTTTGACAGGTAGTAGGCAGGTTTCGGTTTTTTCTTTTCCTTTGTTAATGCAGTAGGCTTGGAAAGCATCGGCAATAGTTCCCATGTTGGGGTCAATCCAGTACAGTCCTAAAATACACATTTTAGAAAAGAAATAAAATTACAATATTCATTAAAATATACGAAATACGTTTGTAGCAAATTTAATACACAACTACAAAAACAACAAAATAAATAAATAAATAATAGTAACAAAATAAAGTAAAACAAAACAGCAAAAAAAAAAAAAATAAACGATTTAATTACCTAAATTTTGATCTATAAATAATATAAAGAAAATAACTAATTATCAAAAAACAAATAAACAAATGTTACCAAAACAACAGACTTACCGTTTTTCAGATTTTTGTTAACTTTGACAAGTTCTTTGCAAGTTCGACCAGGTGCATCTTTTTCACCTGTTGGGTTCTTAAGTTTTTTAATTTGTTCTGTCACTGCTTTTAGTTCGTCCAAGACATTCCTTCCCTAAATAAATAAATAAATAAATATCAAAAACTATATCAATGGCAATAACAACAATAACAAAACATGACACCAAAATAACAATAATTGAAAAACATAATAAGAACAACAGTAATAATAATAATGAGAAAAACAAGAACGATAATAATAACTTGAAAACATTTTTAAAAAAATAAATTCAGGTATAACTCTTTTTTGTTTTTTAAGAAAATATTTTCAAAAGATAAACATTTGTATTTTAGAGGAAAGAGTTTAATAAGCAAAGGTTTTTTAAATTTATTTTAATATTCCAAACTTATCAGATTGTTAAAATATAAAAAAAATAAAAATATAAAAACAATTATAAAAATGTTGATATATTTAATAAATAAAGTGAAAACTATATATATATATATATAAAAGTAACAATAAAATAAAGAAATACATTTTGATTATTTATACTAGAATATAATCAAGTTTAAATTAATTATGTGTATTATATGTTAATTAAAAAATAAATAAATAAACTTTTCAAGAATTTACCTTGTCATCAGGAGCTTCATCCCTCTGAAATAAATAAAATTAAATTAAAAATAAGAATTGTTTTTTGATTAGTCTCAGATCAAATAAATTATAAATAAAATATTACACACACACACAGAGAGAGAGAGAGAGAGAGAGAGAGAGAGAGAGAGAGAGAGAGAGAGAGAGAGAGAGAGAGAGAGAGTTATAAAAACTGGACATTGAGAATAAATTTATTTTATTTTATTTATTTCATCTTTTTTTTTTTTTTCTAATTCATTTCTTTTGGTTCTTAATAAAAAATTTGCAATAACTTTGTATGTGTGAATTAAACAACACTAACTAGAATAAAATGATATGAACAAAAATAAAATTATTATACTAAGATATGTTATATATATATATATATATATATATATATATATATATATATATATATAAATAAATAAATATAAACTTGCCATCCAGCCTTTGGTTGATCCATCACTCTGGAACCAGCTCCTCATAGCCTGACCATAGACACTTTGTCCTGGAGGTCCCTGAAAACATTACACAAATTGTTTATACACTTATTTAGGTTACATTTTCTACTTCTTCATTTTTTGTTTTACTTTCATTTTTTTTATTCTTTTTTTTTTTTTTTTTTTTTTTTTTTTTTTTTTTTTTTTTTATTATTATTATTATTTTTTTTTTTTTTTTGCTGTTTTTAAAAAAGAAATTTTATAATTTAATTTTTGAAATTTTTAAATTTATTTAAAAATGTAAATATATTTGTAAATGAGAGAGATAGAATATATTTACTGGTGGTCCAGCAAGTCCATTTGTTCCTGGATTTCCCTAAGAAAAATAATAAATAAAAAACAACATAAAATAACAGTATAACGTACCATAGTATAACATAACAATATAAATTAATTCTAATGAAATTAGTTGCATAAATTATTTATGTTTACCTCTTTAATTAAAAAAATTTTAAAATAAGCAGCCATTATAATTTTATTTGTAATTACAATTTGTTGTTTAATTATTTATTTTACAATTCTACTGAATTATTTATTATTATTTGTTTTAATTTTTAAATTTAAAAATATTAAATATTTAATTTTTTAATTTACTAAATTATAATAAATTTAAAATTTTATAAATTATAATTTATTTCATTAAATTTTTAATTTTATAATACTTTTAATTTACTAATTATTAATTATGCAATTAAATAAAATGTTAAAAGTTTATAATTTTACCTATTATTATTTATTTAAATTTAAAAAAAAAAAATAATAACTTACCCTGTCTCCATCTTCCCCTGGTGGTCCTCTTGGGCCCTAAATATGTATATTAATCAAATTATTAAAATTATATTAATTAATATACAATTGATAATACTAATTAAAATTTAACATTAATTATTAGATACATATTTCCTAGCTGTAATTATACATTTTTATACAATGATCATTAAATTTGCAGTTTCAAGTTCAAACTGTGAAATTGTTCAAGCACACTATAAACAGTGTTATGTCAACCAATATTTAAAAGTTAGGGTTACTCTTACAAACTTTTTCTTTTACAACTGTTAAATTTGTTATTAATCATGATATAGAAATAATATTAATCCATTTTTTAATAAAAGAAAAATAATAAACATTAACATTTTTATAAACAATGTTGTCTCTAATATCATTGATCAGTATCCTAATTCTTTTGTATTTTAATATTTTAGCACAGTTAAGAATGTCAGTTAATAACATATTAAGAGTTACAACATACAGGTGGTCCTCTTGGTCCTTCAGCACCAGGCTCTCCATCAGGACCGGGTGATCCTCTTTGTCCTTCAGGACCCTATGAAAAAGAAATTAAAAATAATAAAACATGAAATTCAACTGAAATTTATATTGTCTCTTAAGCCCATCCAGTATTTCCTAGTTACTTAAATGAATTATTTATTATTATTATTATTATTATTATTATTATTATTATTATTATTATTATTATTATTATCATTATTGTTATTATTACTATTACTATTATTACTACTATTATTATTATTACTGCTGTTATTAGTACCATTATTATTATTATTATCATTATTACTAGCATATATTATATTACTGTTATTACTATTATCAGTAGTAGTATTATTATTCATTCATTTATTCAACAGATTTACATTTTTAACAATGTTTGTGCCTCTTTTTGTCTCTAGGCAAGTTTACCTTTACTATATTTAAAAAAAATAATCTAGATAAACAGCACGAGAGAGACAGACAAGATAGAGAGAAAAGATAAATATCTTAAATAACAATAACAAAATTCCAATTGAAAGAAGAATAAATAAATAATTTTAAAATATACTTACAGCATCTCCTTGAGGCCCATGTGGACCAGGTTTGCCAACATCTCCTGCAGGTCCCTGTAAATAAAAACAATTAAAATTGTTAGTTTATATAATTTAATACATTTGTGTTTTTGTTTTTCTGAATTAATGTACATGTATTGGTAAACAGAGATTTTAGGAAGTAAAAAAAATATATATATAAATACATACTGAGAGAGATTTTGGTTTGTAAATTTGTTTAAGTTATTAATTTGATTTGATTTATATTTAATTTAAGAAAGAAACTGACATCAAATTAAATAATAATTTTTTTAAAAATGAAATAAATAAATAAATAAGTACAATGAAATGAAATAAATAAGCTTTAGAAATGTAAATAAGTTGAAATAAATTAATTTTAAGTAATAAAACAGAATAAAATTTTAGGAAAATTAAAAATGAATTAACTACACTGAAGAAAATATTAACATACAGATAATATTATATAAATTTCAGATATAAGAGAACAACAATTAAGAATATACATACTTCTGGACCAGGAAGTCCAGGCAATCCCATAAATCCTGGATCACCTTTGTCACCCTGGCAACAAAAACAAAACAAAAAACATTTTATTTAATAGTTAAATTTAAAAAATCATCATAATTTTTAAAATATATTTACATTCTCTAAATAATAAAGTTTCTTAAGTAAAAAATGTCAAAAAGTGGTTCTATTTATTGTAAATATCATTTTTTATACATAATAAATAAATAAATAAATAAATAAATAATTAAATCTATATATTTCTATGTATATTTTCTGCTTCCACATAAATTATTATTAAAAATGCATAAGGCTTTATGTAACTGAGTGTTCATTAAGTAAAATAATTATCTGTACTATGTGTTAATTAAAAAGGTAAATTTTTTATAATTTATTTAAAATAAATTAACAGCATACTTGACTGCCAACATCTCCTGGGGCTCCTGGTTCACCTTCAGGTCCTTGAACACCCTAAAATACAGATGTATGACATTTATCTGTGATGTCATTGCTCAAATTTTATCATTATAAGAAAGAGGACATTAAATTCTAAAATACAAAATAACTACTAGACAAATGATTCAGGATGATTTAATGAAATAATAAATTCAGTGGAAAAAATGAAATCATGAAAAATAGTATTTTATGAAATTACAACTGAAATTATATATATATAAGATTAGAAGAATAAATATGACATTTTTAAAAATAATATTTTATGAAAATGTATAAATATATTCTATTAAATAAAACAAAGTGAAATAGGTTTTGAAGGACATTATGAAAAATATGACATTATGAATAGAGATATGTAAAAATAAAAATTAAAATTAAAATCACTTCATCAGCTATTGAATTTGTTAGAAAGCAAAGAGTAGTTGTATAGAAAGTATATTTCCAAACTAGCTGTGTAGAAACAATTTGTCATACTAGTTGTATAGAAAATATTTTCCACTTACTGGTGATCCTCTCTGTCCAGTTGGTCCTGGAGATCCCATAGGACCAGTCTCTCCCTAGAAATAAAACATACATTTTTATATTAAAATAAAATAGAAAATAAATAATAAATATTTAAATTAAAATAATATATAAATAAATCATAAATATTTAAATTCATGTAATACCACAGAATAAAACCTATGTAAGATTCATAATTATTTATTTATTTATTTTAAATTAAAATGTTGACTCACTCTTGGTCCTTTTTCTCCTGGTGGTCCTGTTGGTCCTGATGGTCCTGGTGGTCCCTAAGAAAATAAATATACTTTTGTTACCATGGAAACATCACAGTTCCAACTAGTAATACAAACCTTAAACGTTATTTTATTATTGCTAATGTTAGATATCTATTAAAAAAAATAAAATAAAATAAAATAAAATAATAATAATAATAATAATAATAATAATAATAATAATAATAATAATAATAATAATAATAATAATGAAACTAATTTTTACTTTTATCACTACAAAAACAAAGTATAATGCTTCATTAATTCAAAATATCCAAGCATGCCTAACATGAACCCCACTCATTTACCTGTAGTCCTGGTTGTCCTTGTCTTCCTGGTAAACCGACTTCTCCATCAGGTCCTTTCTCACCTGCTCGACCAGGAAGTCCTGGTGCTCCATCAGCACCTGGAGGTCCCTATAATTAAAGAATGATAATGAATCTACTGGTTATTTTACATAAATTAAAATAATGAAATATGAAGTTCATAAATATAGATGCAGATGCTGATTTTCAAGATAAATGATAATAGTGATACATATAGTTTATTTTGGGTAAGTAATAATAGGAACATAAATAGGTTCTTTTACAGAAATAATAGCAGAGATACATATAGGTTATTTGACATAGATATTAATAGTTATTTTACATAAATAATTTGACATAAAAGTTATTTTACATAAATAATAAATTACTGAAATATAAATCAAATTATGTGTGTAATAAAAATAGTGGTACACTCATGTCCTTTTGTGTAAATAATAAAAATAATCTTGTATATAAACATTTTTATATAAATAAAAACTGTGACACATGCAGCTCCTTTTACATAAATTACAAAAAATATATTAATATAATGGTACAAAAATACTTAAAAATTAGTAACACAAAATAAATTTATCACAACAGATGAAAGGACAACACTTACTGAATGTCCTGGTTCTCCATTAGGTCCTGGAGGACCTGGTGGTCCCATTGGTCCTGCTTTTCCTGGAAGTCCGTCCTTTCCTCGGCGTCCTGGGGCTCCTCTTGGTCCCTAGTTTAAAAAAAAAAAAAAAAATTTTTAAAAACTTCTAATTAAATTAGCTGATCATTATAACAAAAGAATTAAGAAGGATGTGACTAAGGCTATGTTATGGATATGAAAATTTAACTATCCACTTACTGGAGGTCCGTTAGGTCCAGTGGGTCCTCTTTCTCCACCCACTCCTGGTATTCCTGGTTCACCTCTCTCGCCTGCACGGCCAGTGGGACCTGGTGGGCCAACTCCACCCTAATAATAAAAAAAAAAAAATTTGTTCTGTTTAATACAAATAATAAGTACTTTATTACGTTATGAAAATTACAAAGAAGTTGTATAAAAAATCTGATTACTTGTTTTTTAAACTTTCAGTGTTATTTAATACCTTGTATTATATTAAATATTTTTTGTTTTTTCCATGGAAATAATATTTCATATTGTAAAGGTTGTTTAATACGAATAACAAGTACTTTATTACATTATGAAAATTACAAAGAAGTTGTATAAAAAATCAGATTTTTTTTTTTTTTTTTTTTGAACTTTCACTGTCATTTAATTCCTTGTATTAAGTATGATTTTGTTCTGTTTGCATGGAAATAATACATTTCATATTGTTCTGTTGCAACGGAAACAGTATGATTACTTACTGGTTCTCCGGACTCTCCCTGAGCCCCTGGTTGTCCGGGTGTTCCTGGTTCACCTCTTGCACCATGGTTTCCTGGTCTTCCTGGTGATCCAGTTTCTCCTCTAACACCCTTTTAAATAAATAAATAAATCAGTAAATAAGCATGTAAGTAAGTCAGTAAGTATAAAAATACTGAAATAAATAAAGATATAAATAAAGAAACAAGCAAAAAAACATAAATAAATAAACAAATAAAATAAATAAATAAACACATACATATAAATATTTGTTACTAATGTTAATGTTTGTATAGTAGAATAGAGATGAAATTTCTATCAATACTAATAATGTACATTTCATTTTATTTCAATACCATACATTACTATCAATATTCTACCTGTATAAGGAAAATTTCAAAGGAGCAATGATTAAATATATCTATAATCTGTCCATTGTAATATAAAGATTTCATTTTAAACTTAAATTTTGAACTAAGGCATTTCTCTTAATATGCTTATAATAATGTACCTGTAAGGTAAATATTTATAATACTGTAATGTTTTTATTTAAAACTGCAATTACAACATAATTTTCATTAATATCTATTTATTGTCTATCTATAAGTTAAATTTTAAACTATGGCCAAGATCTCAAAATGTCTACATTAATATACCTCTATTTGTTATTATAATTTTGACATACATTCTGTTAATACCTATTCATTAATTACCTATATGATAAATTTCTAAGACTTTGCTTGAAAAATATCTACATTAATATATCTGAAAGGTAAAATCTTAATACCTTAATGCTTCTATTTTTTTTTTTATTAAAAGTTTCATTGAGACCTGTTCACTGTCTATATACAAGATACATTTCTAAGACTTAACTTGCGAAATATCTATATTAAAATACCTGAAAAAAAAATGTCAACACTTAATGCCTCGCTTTATTATTTTGATAAAATTTCATTAATACCTATACATTGTCTACCTGTTTATTACATAAATTAAACGTACCTTGATTCCTGGAGTTCCAGGTAATCCTGCAGGTCCAGGAAGTCCTTGCATTCCTCCAAGACCCATTGCACCTGGGCGCCCAGGGGCACCTGGCTCTCCAGGTACACCTGGGATACCTTGATCACCTCTAGGTCCTTTCCTGCCTACAATACCTGGAACACCCTGGATTAAATAAATAAATTAATTAATTAATAAACATATATTTTGAAGAACATTGCAAAATTATGGTTTTTGAAATTATTTTCATCTTTAAATAGTTTGATTTCACTAATTATTTTTTTTTGTATTATTTTTTTATTTTATTTTATTTTATTTTTTATTTTTATTTTTTTTTTAATATTCTTTCTGTATTTAAATCATCTATTTTTAGTTATGAAATCAATTATATGTATTAGACGAAGCTCATTTGATCAAGTATTGATTTTTATTTTCTAATTAATAATTTACCTGAGAATTGCTTATTAACTATTACTTACAGGTGGGCCTTGTTTTCCAAGTTCACCTGGGGCACCAGGTTCTCCTGCTTCACCCTAATAAAAAAATAAATATAATAAATAAATAAAAAATATAAAATTTAAAAACAAACAAACATCTAAATATTAACATGTTCCCTTTGATAATCTAGTGAGAGAATATTTTTTTGGTCTTTGTCAAATCTTTTTGTAGTTTTAAAAGAGAGGAAAGCAATGACAGAGAGATGGAAAAAAAGATATCAAACATAAATAAAGAGGGAAAAATAATGGTATGTAAAAAAATACACACACACACACACAGAGATAGAGTAATTTAAGAAACAAAATTGGGAAATCTGAGTAACAAAGAGGCAGGAAAGAGAGAGAGAAAAAAGAGGATAGAGTTACAAAAACCAACAGAAGAAAAAGAAGAAAACAGTATCTAGAGAGAGAGGGAGTAAAGAGAAGGATTGAGAGAGGATAAATTATTATTATTATTTTAAATACAAATGTAATAAAAATGTAATTGAAATGATAGTAATAGACATTTATGAAGTAGATGAAAACAGAAATAATAAGAAAAGAAAATAAAAGAATGACAGACAGACTGAAAATGTTACCTTTGGTCCTGGTAATCCACTCTCTCCCTTTGCTCCTGGTGTTCCTGGTGAACCCTAAAATAAATAAATAAATATATAAATAAATAAATACTGAAAGATAGAGAAAGAAAAAAGTGATTCAATTAGAGTAAGATAATAAATAAATCTGTAAATAATTATATAATGAAAAATGATATAACAAATAAAGAACAAAAGAAAGAAAGACAGAAAAAGTGATTAAATTACTAAAGTGAGTTAAATAATAAATAAATCAGTCAGTAAATAATTATGTAGTAAAAAAACCAAATAAGTGAAGGTCAACAAATAAGTTAATTAATAAGAATGCTAATAAATAACATTATTCATATAGAGATTAATTAACAAAGCACATAACAAACACATCAATATGAAAATTAACAATTAAAAAAAATAAAGAAAATAAACAATAAATAAATAAATAAATAAATAAATATAATAAAATACACATAAATAAATAAATAAATAATAAAATAAATTAATAAAATAAAATAAAATACAAATAAAGATAAAACTCACTGGCAGTCCTGGGTATCCGGGTTCACCCTGAGGTCCTGGCTCTCCCCTCTCCCCTGACTGCCCTGGGGGTCCTGGTTCTCCCCTGAATCCTGGGTCACCTGGTTGACCTTTGGGAGCAGGAGCGCCGGCCAAACCTGGAGGTCCTGGTTCACCTCTTGGTCCTGGTGGTCCTGGTCTTCCTGGTGAACCATCTTGCCCTGGTGGGCCTGGTTCTCCCTATACAAATAGAAATAAATAAATAAATAAACAAACAAATAAATGAATGAATAAACATTAATAAATAAGAAATAAACAGTGAACGAAAGTAAGAATAAACATTAAAATAAATTAATTAATTACAAATTAAGCCTTTTGTTTCTAATTTAAAATAATAAAACAATAATGTAAATAACTTAATTAAAACAAATATAATAATAAAATGCATCTCTTTATTTATTATTCAACATTTCTAAAGGGAAGGATATTAATATATTTTTTAACAAATTGATCAGTTTTAATCGTGACTCATCAAGCTTTTTTCTGTTCAGTTTGTTTCTCTGCTTTGATGAAGACCAAATGTACCTGACCTAAACACTAAACCCAGCTTTACAGAAACATTGAATAACAAGTCAAAATAATTTAACCACTGGGCAAAAATTTTGGCTATTTTTCTTTGAATGAATATTTATATGACAGCTAGGATCAAAATTTCCCCCCAATTGAAACCCTAGTACTTTTCAATATTCTGAAATAACTCAACAAAGAAAACCCTAAGTGGATGTAACTCCCATTGATCTAAAATTTAGTGCAAAATAATTCAAATTGGATTTCAACATAACTTGAATAAAAGAAGATATCTCGATGAAGATTGAGTTTTTTACATCTTGTTCTATAATTAAATGTGTAATATTATTTTGATATTTTGATATACCATGTCTCCTTTTGTTCCTGGTTCCCCTGCTGGTCCTCTCTCTCCTGGTAGTCCCTAAGAACAAAAAGATTATAATTAGCCAGAATTCTATAACTGGAGATAATATTTGACTAAATCATGTGAATTCGAACAAAATTCTTAATGGCAATTTACATAATTTGATGAAGAGCAAATCTTTTTTATTATTTTATTATTTATTAATTAAAACAATGGTAAATTATTCATCAGACATATTTTTAATAAAATATTATTATTACACATATATATATATATACACACATATAAATATTTGTGTGTATCTTATCTTTTAATATTTTACTTACAACTGATCCTACAGGTCCATCTTCTCCTGCAATACCTATTTCACCTGGAGGTCCCTGATATAATAATAATAATAATAATAATAATAGTAATAGTAATAGTAATAGTAATAGTAATAATAATAATAATAATAATAATAATAATAATAGTAATAGTAATAATAATAGTAATAATAAGAATAATAATAATAATAATAATAGTCATAGTAATAATAATAATAAATAATAATAACCACAATGACAATAATAATAGTAATAACAATAACAGTAATAATAAAAAAAAATAATAATAACAATAAGAAAAACATCAAAAACAACTAACAATAATACAAATGACGAGATGATGAAATTTGAAATTAATTCTTTTATTTCTACATTAATTTTAGAATATTTTGTGTTGAGAATACTTTTATTTAGTCTAACATGTTCTTTTAGAACTCTAATTAGAAGATAATGTATTTAGAAATTATGAATTCAGAATACTATTTAAAAACAGTTATGAATTTGTTTAGATTTCATACCCTCTCTCCATCAGGACCATTTGGTCCTACAGGACCAACTGGTCCAGCTTCTCCTTCAGGTCCTATTGGTCCACGTTCTCCTGGGAAACCTCGTTCACCCTTTAAAGAAAACAAATGTCAATGTTATTAGTTATTAAACAATAGAAACATACAAATAAAAAAACTACTTTAAAACATAAACTAATTATTTGTTAGTAATTAATTTATTAATTTGCTACTAATTAACAAGAAAATATTTTTGAAAATATTAATAATAAAAAAAATAATAATAATAAGAAAAAATGTATTCAAACAAATGGGAAAAAAAATAAAAAGAACAAGAAAGAAACCAAAATATTTTTTTGTTGGAAAATATATTTTAATTTATTTATGTAGTAATGTAAATTTTTATTGTCTTAGAAATGGACTTACTCTGAACCCAGGTCTTCCTGGTGGTCCTGGTGGACCTGGAGGTCCTGGTTCCCCTTCAGTTCCTGCCTCTCCTGGTGGTCCTAGAGGTCCTGGTGGTCCCTTTATAATAATAAATATAATAATAATAATAATAATAATAATAGTAGCAGTACTTGTAGTAGTAGTAACTGTATGATAATAATAATAATAATAATAATAATAATAATAATAATAATAATAGTAGTAATTTTATAATAACAGTAGTAATTATATTAATTACAATAATAAAAGTTGTAATAAAATTATAATTAGTAGTGGTAATAATAATAACAGTATTAATGATAACAATTAGAATAATAATAGTATTAACAGCAGTAATAGTGGCATTATATATATTTATAGATCCTCCATTACTGTGTGTAGTGGCAAGATAAGATGACAAGACAGTAACCAATTATTCCCTAAATATGTCTGTGTGTGTGTGTGTGTGTGTGTGTGTGTGTGTGTGTGTGTGTGTGTGTGGATGAGTGTATGAAATTACCTGGAAACCTGGAGGCCCACCTGAACCAGCTTCACCTCTAACACCTGGCTCTCCCTACAACAGCAACAACAACAATTATATATATATCTACATATAATATGAGATTATAATTACACCCTATTATATTATAGTCTCTAACCTCACTAATATTCTGATATACTAATTAACACTGTCTAGAGCAGTACTCCATCACGAATATTAATTTGTATCAGAATATGTAATGCTAATCTTCAAGTCATGAATATTTATTTGTGATGCTATCTTCACATCATAAATTTTACTTGTGATGCTATCTTAAAGTCATAAATATGTATTTGTGATGCTATTTCAATATTTATTTCAATATGTAATGGTCTTATGAATAATATATTTTTACCTCATGAGTATTTATAACATCTTTTCATCTGAGGATATGAATATTCATTCAGTGTAATTTATTTAATGAATATTAATTTCTGCTAATATTTGTTACCTCAGGTCCTGGTGCTCCTTGTGGTCCCATTTCACCAGTTGGTCCTGTATCTCCAGGAGGTCCTTGAGGTCCCTGCACACCTGGACTTCCAGGTTTTCCTGATGTTCCCTAAAAAAATATAAAATAATGATTACTGCATCTGTATATTATATATCAAATAAAGTAATTATAGAATAATTTGGGACTGATTTAAAAAATGAATAAGTTTATTACAAACAAATTAAAATAAATAAAAGTAATGTAAGTAACAACAATGACAACAACAATAATAACAATAATAATAACAATAATAATAACAATAACAGTAATAGTAACTATAATAACAACAACAATAATAACGATAATAATAATAACAGCAATAAAAAAAAAAATAATAATAATAACATTAATAATAATGATAATGATAATATTATTATTAAGAAGAAGAAGAAGAAGAAGAAGAATATTAACAATAGCATTTTTCTTTATTATGTTTGACTTACCCTTTCTCCTTGAGGACCTTGTGATCCTTGTTGTCCTGGAGGACCTGGAGGTCCTGGTGGTCCAATTTCTCCTGGTTTTCCATCTGCACCAGAGGGTCCCTGCACAAATAGCAGATTATTAGAAACTGATCTGAGAAACATATTGTTAGGAGAAATAAGTGGATTTCTTGAATACCTTCAGACATTTTTATTATAATCTAATCTGAGATAAATAATTAATGATACTCTTTAATTTTAACTTTAATTTTAATTTTAATTTTAAGCATACACTCACAGACACACATACACACACAACATACTATTACTTCAAGGATATTTGATTTTTCATATTCACTTACAGCAGGTCCAGGGGGTCCAGATTTTCCATCAGGTCCAGCACTTCCAGGTTGTCCCTAAAAATAAAAATACCTAAATCATAAATACATATCCATAAAAATAAATATGTATATTTTTTCTAAGAAATATTTATACTTACCAAAAAATCTACCTCATTCACAATTATAATAACTAACATGTAGATATTTATATTTTATCAGACTTTTCAAATTCTGTTGAGTTTTACAAATTTTGTTTTTCTTTAATTTACTCTTTTTATTATTTGCCTCCATTTAAACCATTATATTCAGCATATTTTAAAAGATGTTAAAAGACACATATTATACTATTTGCAAGCAAAATTTGTAACATTCTGACTTTACTATGAGTACAGTTGGAATGTGAAACAAAAATTATCAATTGTCTTTGAATCCAGTTCATCAATATTTATAATATTACAGAATTAATGAGATGCTTAAAATTTCATTTTTCTCTGAATGTTTGTTTTTGTTAATAATTTTGTATTGGTTATTTTAATTATAAAATGTATTATTAAAATCCAAGGTAAATGATGAAATTTAATAATTTTAAATTTAAATATTTAATTTTGTTTTTTACTTACAGTTTCTCCTGGTGGTCCAGGGGGTCCTGGTCTTCCAACTTCACCCTAAAATAAATAATTTTAAACAACTATTTACATACACATAAATACACCTGCATATCTATCTATCTATCTGTCTAGCTATCTAGCTATATGTATAAATATAGACACACACAGAGAGACACACAACCCTGGAATTTCTTTTTTTAATTTTAAATAAATATATACATACATATAAATACACTTACATATTTATCTATTAATCTATCTTTCTGTATACATTTTTTAACAAACACGTACACACAAACATACACAGTCACACAAAATATAATATAACCTCAGTACACCTACACAAAACTCACAAATAATCACAACACATATATTTAACTTTATTCTTTTGCTTTTCTGAAAAAGTATTTTATACTAAAAGAAATAGAAACAAAACAAACCATGGGACCAGTCTGTCCTTGAGATCCTCTCAAACCAGCAGCACCATCTTCACCAGGAGGACCAGGACTTCCAGGTGATCCAGGTCGTCCTCTAGTACCAGGAAGTCCCTTAAATAATAATAATAATAATAATAATAATGATGATGACGAGAAGGATGAGGAGAATGATAGAATAATGATAATAATAATGAAAAAAATAATAAGAATGAAAAAAAAAAATAATAATAGCAATAAAAATAACAATAACAAGAACAATAATAACAACAGTAATAATTAAAATAATAATAATAATAATAATAGAATAATGATAATAATTAAAATTATGAACACAATAATAACATCTGTAATGACAATAATTAAAATTCTGAGCAGAGTAATAATCAAAATAATAGTTATGAATGTTGATAATAATAATAATAATAATAATACAGTAATAACAAAATAAGATTAAATTTTTTAAACATATTTACTCTTTCTCCTGGCAAGCCAGGTGTTCCTGGTGTACCTGGGGAACCACGTGGACCCTAAAATATAAAAATATATTTTAAATCTATTTAATTGTAAATAACAACTATAAAAATGATATACATACTTATTTTAGGCATTATATATATGTTTTTTTTTTTTTTTTGTAAGTGTAGATAATAAAAAACAAAAACAATCACTAAATATATATTATACATTTATTTAATATGTTTATTTTATATAGTAAATAAATCATTAATACAAAATGCAAACAATAATAATGTTAAAAATGTGAATAACATAATGGTATTATTATTATTATGTTTTACCTTTTTGCCAGCAACTCCAGGTAAACCTGGTCGCCCACGGTTACCAGGTGATCCTGGTCCACCCTTTATTCCTGGTTCACCTCTGTATCCTTCCTGACCAGGATCTCCCTAAAATAAAATATAATTTAAACAAAGATTCTGTGACAGACAGAAAGACAGGCAGACAGACAAATCTTTTATTTATATACTGCACACTGTAAACAAAGAAAACAGAATTCAACAATAATAAAATATATGTTAAAACAGTATTATTATAGTGTAGTTAAATAAGAGAGGTTTTTAAATAATAATAATAATAATAATAATAATAATAATAATAATAATAATAATAATGACACTAATAGTAGTAGTAATAATAATAATAATAGAAATAATCATAATAATGGTGACACTAATAATAATAATAATAATAATAATAATAATAATAATAATAATAATAATAACAATAATAACGACACTAATAATAATAAATATATAAATAAATAATTTTTCTCATATTAGAAAACAGAACATACTGGAGGTCCTTTGGGTCCATCATTGCCAGGACTTCCAAGAAGTCCTGGAGGTCCTCGTGGTCCAGGGAAACCTTGTACTCCTCCGGGTCCTGGGTCTCCCTATATAAAAAATAAAAAATAAATTTTTATAACAATAGTTATATCTCCTAATTGTTAATTCTTAAGCAATAAAAAGTTCTTAATTTATAGTGGATAAAAATGTTATTAATAAATCCCCAAGATATATTTAAATAAAACATTTTTAAGCAACTGAAAAGTTAAATTTATCATTTTAAATACTCAATTAAATATTTTTTTTTTTTTTTTCAAATTATTCTTAAAAGATTATTTATAACTGTTTAGTAATTTGATTAAATAATAATTTATTTAGTACAAATAACTAATATTATTTATAACCCCAAATATTGATTTTCATTCAGTATTATAAACTGAAAATCCATATTTTAATAACAATTCAAATTATCTCTGTAATTTTTCATTTTCAAAAATTTAAATCCATCTAAGTATAGAATTTAATTTTCCATACACTGGCTCCTTTTTCTCCTTCACTTCCTGGTCGTCCTGGTGGTCCTGGTTGTCCATTTTCTCCATCAGCTCCTGGCATTCCATTTTCTCCACGAGGTCCTTGTGGTCCAACAGATCCCTTGGGTCCTTTTGCTCCAGCTTCACCCTAGAAATAATTTTATCAACATGATTAACAGCAATTGTAAGTTGGAAAAGAATTCTTCAGACTGACTAGGAACCAAAGGAAATACTGAGAGAGAGAGAGAAATTTATGAAGAAATTATGAATATGGTTTTTATCACAATACCTTTTGGCCTACTGTACCAGGAAGTCCAGGTGGTCCCATGTTTCCCATAGGTCCTGGTGATCCAGCTTGTCCAGGTAAACCATCAACTCCACGTAAACCCTGTGAAATAATTTGTGTTTTTTTGTATTTACATTTTTTGGTTTATAATATAAATTTAATTGTAGTTATTTTTATGATAAAATAATAATTATTACTTATTTATTTTGTATTTATTAAACTCATTTTAATATGTGTTCATATATATTTATATACTTTACAGAATATAAAAACTGTCACATTGATAAATAAAAGCGAATTAAATTAATGGTGTTAAAGATACTTTTTTAATTTTTGGTTTATAATATACTTTAATATATACAATTTAAAAAAAAATATCTATTATGATAATTTAAAATTGTTATTTTCATATTAATTAAATTCAAAATAAAAGTTTAAAAAATTACAGTATATAAAAAAACAAAATGATCAAGTTTAATAATAAACTGCTTTCACTGTATTTCATTATTTTAAAAACAAATTTTTTTCTAAATAACACTAAAATAAATATATGAACATATCACACATTTGTGCCAAATTAATGCAATAAATAAATAAATAAATAAATAAATAAAAACTTACTCTTGGACCTGGAAGTCCATCCTGTCCTCTTTCTCCAGAAAGTCCACGTGGTCCTGGTGGTCCAGGAGGTCCAGAAGAACCTGGTGGTCCAACAGTACCCTAATATACAAAGAAAAAAATGTAAAGTATCAAAACAATCATTAAAAAATTTCAAAATTTTTTAAATGCTGTGTTATGAATTTATAAAAATGTTGAGTTATGGATAAATTCTGAAACAATTTGTATTCATTAATGACGAGAAATTCTGAAATAATTTGTTTTCATTAAATGATGGAAATTCAGAAACAATTTTGAGTTAATTAAACAAAAGGAAATTACGAAACAATTTTAATCTGTTAAATGAAAGAAATTCAGAAACAGTTTATATTATCTCGTAAGAGATTTTTGTTTCTTTATTCTAAAACTTATTATTCTAAAAAGAAATGTTTAAAAAAAAAAGAACACAATATTTAAGAATTGTACTTACTGGTTCTCCTTGTAAACCTTGTTCTCCACGTTTACCCATGAAACCACGGTAACCCTGGAACAAACAAGAACAAAAAGATCAACAAAAATAATAGACAGAAAGATAGAATAAAAAATAAAAATATAGTGAAACAACATTAAAAAGAAGACAAACACAAGCTATAAGGTCCTGAAAAGTTTGAGAAAATAATAAAAGGTTTTAAGATAAAAAAAAAAAAAAAAAAAGAATATTACAAGATTAGTAAGACCAAGAAATTTCCTATTTCAAACATAGCTCTGCAGTTGTGTCAAAACACACAAATATTTTTCGGATTTTAATAAAACTAAATCCTCTAAACGATTCCTTGCTGTTAATAAATAAAAGTAACCTATGTGAGTGTTCATTCATGATGTAGCATAATAAAAGCTATTTATTTTTAAAATGTTATCTAAAAGTTATACGCAATGTAAAATATCAACACGTTTATTATCAGTATTTTAAATAATATAAATATATATATATATAAACGTACCATGTGACCTTTAGGACCTGGCATTCCTGGCATTCCTGGTCTTCCTGGGGCACCCTGTAATAGCAGTATTATTTATTATTCAAAATCCAGTTCCAGTCAACACTAAAATATTTATAACGGTCTCAAGTCATAGATACATTTTACACAAACTTTAGTGATATTTATGAGATGAAGATTTTGACACTGTAGTGAAATGTTTGTTATAAAAATTAATTGTAAATTAATATCAAAGCAAATGCTGAATAAATGATGCTCATAGAAAATGTTTTAACCACAGCAATAATGAATAAATGCAAATGTTTTTTTTTAATTCTTTTTCAAAGAAAATATATTTTAATGGCTTGTGTCATGGCTTGTACATATATTATTAAGTATTTTCATAACCATGTTACTGAAAAAACTGACAGACATATGTAGATACAGACACCAAACATACACAAATATATACATGTCCACATACATATATATGTACAGTAGCACACACACACACACACAGATATACCCACATTAACCTACACAGAAATTTTCACATATACATTTAAATGTGGAAAAATTAATTTACTTATTTCTTTACTAATTTAATTTTTTTCTAATAAATCAAATAATAATGTAGGTAATAATAACAAGTAGAGAAGTAGCACTGATAGCCAGAGCCTGTGGCAAGGCAAGTGTATTGTGCAACCCTAAGCCATGGAAATTAGCCATCCCTGGGCCCATACCACTAGTCCAATAGTGAACTTAAGACTTTTTGTGCCCAGGGGAACTACCCCTGTGGCCCCACCCATGCTACACCACTGACAAAAAAAAAAAAAAAAGATCACAAACCCTTGCTCCAGGTGCTCCTTGGGATCCTGCTTCACCATGGCGACCAGGGTCACCCTATGAAAAAACAAATATAATTTATATATTATTATTTTTTTTTTTTTTTTTAACATTGTTAAATTGAAACAATAAAAACTTCAATTGATTATTATTATAAAATATATTTAAAATTAAAACATGAAAGAAATCAAAATAAATTTTTAAATTAAAATATTTACATCAGGTCCTGGTGGTCCATGAGGTCCAGGCTGTCCTCTCATTCCTGGGGGTCCCTAAAATGAAACATAAAAAAAAGAAAACATTTAAATGAGGCTAAAACACGAACAACCATACAAAAAAAGAAAAATTTGTAAATTACTGGTGCTATGACAGATCCTTGCAACCTAAATGGATCAATTTAAATTAAAAATATTATTACAATAAAATTATACAAAAACAAACATACTGATAAAAACACTTTGAAAGTTTATTATTATTATTAGTTTGTATATATATTAAAATTATGTGCTGTAAGTCACTGTTATTATTATTATTTTTCATGACAGAATAATTAAAAAATTAAATATATATTGATAGCAGTGACAAAGTTATCTTATAAAGGGAGATTACTCACAGGATTTCCTGGATCTCCAACATTTCCTCTGATGCCTTGAGGACCTGGTGGACCCTAAAATAAATAAATAAATAAATAAATAAATAAACAAACAAAAAATAAATAAATAAAATAAATAAATAAATAAATAAATAAATAAATAAATAATATATAAATAAATAATTTAATTATTTAATATTTTGATGTGTTCACAGGAACATGAATACTGTTTCAAATTTTCATTTTCAAAAATAAAAATCAAGAATTCTTATATCGATAAAGATGTTAAAACATATTATGTGAATGCAAAGACTTATTTTATTCAAAAATATAAAATAAAAAATAATTTTATTTACTCACTGGAGGTCCAGGTGCTCCACTTTGTCCTCGAGGTCCAATTGGTCCCTGAAAATAGTTTTAAAATTGTCTCATTAAATATTGATTAAATACTATTCTCATTATTTTTAATACAAAAAAAAAAAAAATATATAATGGTTACACATTTTTAGCTGTAAATTAAACATTTGATTTTAAGTATTTCTATAAATTTAATTTGATTTTTTATTTATCCTCACCATCTTGATCACTATTATTATTATTATTATTATTATTATTATTATTATTATTATTATTATTATTATTATTGTTGTTATAAATTTATATCAACATATACCCAAGCATTTGTATATTCACATACTTTATTACATCATATTTATAAATTTTTGCTTAAGTTTATTTATTTTTTAATATTTGTTGTTGTTACTATTATTATTACTATTGTTGTTATTATTATTATTATTATTATTATTATTATTATTACTATCATTCCTATTATTGTAACTGTTCTTTGTTATTACTGTTTTCGTTATTATCACTGTTGTTGTCATTGTTGTTACTATATTTTTATTACTATTATTGTTATCATCATCATAAACAACATCATCATTACTGTAATAATACATGTAATAATAATAATAATCATCATAATTATTAATGAATAATTACTATTATTGTTGTTGTTGTTATAAATATTTCAGTAATAAACTTACCACTTGAGCCTGCAGATACTGAGGTCCAAAAGCTGCACCTCCAGCTTTGCTTCCATAGCTCCGTTGTACGTACATCTGATAGGCTGCATCAGCAGACTGCGATCATAATAATATACATTAGTCATTTAGAAAATATCACTTAGAAAATATATTTAATAACTGACATTAAAAGATATCATTTAATAATAGTCATTTGGAAAATTTCATTTAATAATTAGTCATTTAGAAAATATCACTTAATAACAGATATATAGAAAATATCCATTTTATAACTGTCATTTAGAACATAGTCAATATTAGTTATTTAGAAAACATCATTTAATAAATCTTATAATAAAAACTTTTCTTTAGTAATTGTCAAATACATTTTTTTATTAGTTAAATATATGTAACTCAAAATTCATAAGACTAGAATGTATATCATAGATTAAATTGAAAAATACATTTTAATTAGTAATATCATATATTTGATTTTTTCCTAAGGATATGTTACATTTAGCTCCAAACGATTTTGGTTTTATTAATCCTAATTTTTGGTGTTTTTACATAAAAAGTTGTAACTGGTAAAATAATATTTCAAAGTTTACCATTTCACTGTCACCAGGTGGTCCTGGTGGTCCAGGAACACCATGTCGGCCATCTTGTCCTGGATCTCCCTAATAAATAAAACATATAACTCTAATTTAAATCAAGTGAAATCAGAACTTGTGAGCACATCAAATATACCTTTATCATTTTCTGATAGCTACATGCCAAGAATGATTCATAAATATATTTTTCTTTAAAAGATAATCACCATTTAAGATTGAATTTGAAAACTTTAAATATTTACTGAAGTTATCTTTGAAAGAAGTGATGGGGAAATTGAAAAAAAGAAAGAATGTCAGTCAAATATGGGTGCTATTTGAATGATTAATCATTATAAAATACTTGTTCACTTTTATTATCAATAATTAAATCATTTATACATTATGTGTATAAGTAGCTCTGAGTCTGTCTGTATGTGTGTGTGTCAGTGTTTTATTGTTTGACTGAAATAAAATCTTTTCATTTTCTGAGACAATGTTTTTATTAGCCTGTTTCTTATATCACAACAGTTGCACTTTAACACTTTTTTTTTTTTCTTTTTTTTTTTTCAGGCTGATGAAATCGTAAATCATAGCAAACACACTTCGTGATAAATTAATCGTAAACAGCTCTAGAAATATATTACAAGCTTCCTTTGGTCTTGTAGATAAAATAAGAATTTATTGAAATGTTTTGTAAAAAAAAAATGATCAGAATTAAATAATTAAAGCATAGCTATCATTAAAAAAAAAGAAGTTAAATGTTAAAATATTAAAATATCTGTTAAATGTGTAATGCTTTTCGACTGCCATTTTTGCTGAATACTATTGATGACGTCTGCTATACATGTTCGTCTGCTGAATTTACCGTCTGCTAAAAAGTAGCACAAAAACAATGTGAATGATGAAGAATATGTATTATTTCTGGGTGACATTGTTATTCAACCAACAACTGTTTGGTTCCACTTCCTATGGCCGCATATCTGACATATTTCTGTATTATTTTAGTAAGAATGATTTCCTCAGCTTACGATTCCCTCCCTTAGTCGTAATTCTTCACATGTGAGTTGTACATGTGTACCAGAAATGTTGAAATATTCGATTTAAACCACATGTAAAAAGTTGTGCTAAAGTTAGGTGAAGTCAGAAATAAATATACGCAGACACAGAAGTAATTTATAATGTTGGTGTGTGTGTGTTATAGTGAGTAGTTGTGTAGATATGTATGTGTATCTATGCCTGCGTATATTCCAATTATTAAATTTATAACACGAATTGTTTTCCATATTTGTAAGATAAATAAAATAAATAAAAATAATAATGATAAAAAGAAGAAGAAGAAGAAGAAATAATATTAATAATAATAAAGATAAATTAAAATAAAACCAAAATTAATAATAATAATAATAATAATAATAATAAAAGCCTCAATTATTCTATTCTTAACAATGAAAACATAACCATACGTAATTATAAAATAAAGACTACAAATGTATTTTACAAATACGTACCCTTCTTCCAGGCTTTCCCTGAATACCAACTTCTCCATCTTCTCCCGGGAAACCCTAAAATAACAAAAATTGTAATTTATTCTTCCAACAAAAATATTTATTTTATTTTTAAAATTATCAAACATCAAAAATATATAAATTATTATAACACTGATAAAATTATTTTAAATGTCATTATCATTGAGATTAAAATTATCTTGATAAAAATAATAATTGTTTCAAGTTAATTTTTTACCATGTTAATAAATGTGGTATGAAAGTTACGTCGTGAATATTATTTAACATTAATTAAAATGATATATATATTTTTTTAACAGTAGAAACATAAACAATGTTGCGTAAAAATTACTAACGTATCAGAGATTGCAAAAACAATCGTTCGTACTAATATCGCAAATACATTTTTGTTTTTTATTCATATTCTTGCAAATGGTTCATATTGACAAAACAAAAACCAAACCTAAAAATGGTTTCATCTACTTTTGGCAAAATCTGATATTTTCCAAAAAAGACTTAGTTTTTGCACTGGTGTTTTCGTTTGTTTACAAAACAGCTATTAAATTCTTAATAAAAAAACAAAACAAACTACTACTTAAATAAATAAAGAAAAGAAAAGAAAAGAAAAGAAAGAAAAGACATATGGTAATAAAATAAAATTAATTAATTAACTAAATTATTTAAATAAATAAATAAAATAAAATAAACAATACAATTTAGGTTATTTTTTAAAAATTATTTCTTAAAACCTTACCAGCAATTTAAAAAACGATTTGAAAAAAACAAATAATAATAAGGAACACTAACCTAAGTAGCTGGTCAGTAGATTTCATGTTCATAGCAAACATACTTAAAACACAAACATATTTTAAGCAATGGCCATGTTATATCCACATGCTTAAATCATATGGTTCTAAATACATTAACGACATAATTATGTCAACTATTTTTGTATCACCAGACTTGTAATATTAAATTTAAATAATAAATTATTCTGGATATTCAGACTGGTTTACTTTCAGACACCAGTAATTCATTAGCCTTCTATTTTTATATTGTGCAGTCTCAAAGATTAATATTCATTCTAGCAGAACTGATAGGCACCAGGTTCAATTCCTGATACCCGCGGACATCAAAAATTAGCTATGGAAATTCGTTTTAACATTAATCTACTTCCATATTCATAGAATAATTCAGAGTCTTGTATTTTCAAAACACCTGGAAAACATTTTAAAAATTTAATTACGTATTCATTGTAAGTTCGTTTCTTTTTCACATTCTGTTTCGCTTAAAAATGTTTCTAAAATTATCGTAATCAAGGGAGCTAACAAATTATGTTTTACATTTAGGAATGCCTGGTTATTATTTATTTTTCTTTATAAATAAGTAAAATAATGAGTAAAATAAATGAATGAATGAATGAATGAATAATAATAATAAATTAATATTTTATTTGAAATTAAATAAAATAAAAACAAGAAAAGAAAGTTAATGAAATAAACAACGAAAAGAAAAATAAGCAAGTGAAGATCTGAAGTTATCTCCCCTTCATATGATAATTTCTAAGAAGTGCGAGTGTTGAAGCAAGAAAGTGTAAAGCTCCAATACTTACAGTCACTGCCTTCATTATCATATACCGTCTCTGAAAGTAATATGAAACGTTTCATATTTCATTATCTGTTTCAAAATTCAGCATTATGAAACACTAGTAAATTAATTAATAATATCGCTAAATGATCTCCCCTTTTCCAAGTTCGTAACATTCAGTGTATTCAATGTGTATCAGATCAGAAATATTTTTTTTTCTTCTGACCAAAACATCTATTTAGAATATTTTTTAGATGCTTTGGTATTTCTTTATTTATGAATAATTATTCATAATTTAATTCATGTTATTTCAAGAATAATGAATGTTTCTATTCTAGCCTAATTTTGATTACTTTACTCAGGAATTATTAGAAATGAAATTCGTGAGATATTATTTACACCAAATAATTATTTTTGGTATTTTTTGTATTATTTTTATTATTTTATTTATTTATTATTCATAATGAAAATTAGAACCTGGTTTTATTCAGGCAGAAATATTACCATCGCTAACATTATTCTTCGGTTTTTTGTATTGTTTTTCTTTTTTTTCTTTTTTGAATTCAAGAATGTCTCGTAAATAGTGCAATATTATTATTATTATTATTATTATTATTATTATTATTATTATTATTATTATTATTATCATTATCATTATTATTATTATTAATACTACTACTACTTTTTTTACTGACCTATTTAAAAAGAACAATTATAATGACAACAATAAAATATTTCTGCCACACGAATTATTCTTTTTCTTACTCATAAATTTCTTTTATTAACACTTTACCACTGTGTTCCCGTTACGACTTCTACTACTCAGAATATAACAACAAAGTATTCTGTTGGTTAATAAGGTTTGACTTAATAACCCAAAACATATAAACAACAAGTAAATTAATTAAAGTATTATTTCAGATAAAATTAAAATTACAAAAACAATTAAATAATTACATACCTCTTCAGGTGAATGGGCCTCACCTGAAAACAAAAAATATTTAAATATAAATAAATACGTAATACACAAAACATTATAAATAAATACAATAGTTAATTAATTTTTTTTTTAGAGAATATAAATAAATTAAAATTAAAGATAAATAAATTATAATTAATTTTTAAAAAAAATAAATAAAAAATAAACGTGCAATGTTTATTTATTTTTATGCTATATATTTGTTCGTTCTTTCTTTATATTTTTTACTTCTTTATTTTATTTTTTTATTTTTTCATTTTTTCTAATGCACGTGCATACTGAATAATTTTATTGTTCATATGTTCAACAGATGCCAAAATAACGAGATGTCGATTTACATAAATATCGTTTAGGAATATTCATATATTGGGCAAGACATCATTATTTGTTTTTATTAATTTTATTCTTATTTATTTATTTATTTATTTATTTGTTTGTTTGTTTTATTCTTTGTTTTTTGTCTTTTTAAAACAATAAAAATGAAATAAGATGAAAATAACAATAATAAAATAATAATAATAATAATAATAATAATATTATTATTATTATATAATAATAAATAAATAAATAAATAAATAAATAAATAATACAAATAGTAAAATAATCAAATTAATGTTAAAACAAATAAAACAAAAACACCTGAAAATAAAGCAGATTAAAATCTTTTATCACAGAGAAATGTTTGAACAAACAGTCCTAAAGTACATTGCTAAATTATAACTACTATTTTATATATATTATTTAAAATTTCATTTCAGTTGTGCGTATAAATCTACATATCGAAACAAAATTGCTATTACAGCTGCTTATCTCTCTCTCTCTCTCTCTCTCTCTCTCTCTCTCTCTCTCTCTCTCTCTCTCTCTCTCTCTCTCTCTCTTTTAACTAACCATATTCATTGTACTTATTATTTAATAGCGCTCTTTTTTATGCCGATTGCACTTAAGAGCTCAGATAATTGTCACGTGCCACTGTTTGCTCACGTCTGCGTTAGTCTTTACTTGTACTTCATTATTCAGTTTTTAAAAAATAATTTCACAGTATGATTGCATTAGATATAAACGTCAAACGTGTCTCTCTTTGTCACACTGTAAACTGTTTTAATTCCATGCACCTTTTTCATCTTCTTTTCGTTTTGCGTAATTATACGAAAAGAGATAACTGGTGGTTAATTATTTTAAACGTCTAATTCATACTTCTGAAACTGTTGTATCGAGATTTAATAAGCTTTATTTTCAAAATATACAAAAAATAAAAAATAAAAATGAAAGAAATAAAAAAATAAAAGTAAAAATAGAACAGAAAAGAAAGAGAAAAAAGAAAAGTATGTTTTTTTTTTTCGTAGCCGATCTTAAAACAAACTCTCTCTCTCTCTCTCTCTCTCTCTCTCTCTCTCTCTCTCTCTCTCTCTCTCTTTTTTCAATGTACATTTCTCAAAATTAATTGATTACGTCTTTACCGTATTCTGGCTTGCAGTCGCTCTTCCATTCACATTCCACGTCACCTTGGATACAGGTACACTGAAAACACGTGTTGTTGGGACTCGGAAACCATGTCTGTCCGTCCTTGTATTTTAATCCCATATGAAAACAATCTGAAATAAATAAATAAATAAATAATAAGACGAAGACGAAGAAGAAGAACAGCAACAATAACAGTAATACTAATACTAATAACAAAAACAATAACAATAATAATAATAATAACAACAGCAACAACAACAGTAACAGTAACCTTTTGATGACGTAAGGAAAAGTTTTAAATATATAATTAAATATTTCAAAATATATATATATTTTTTTTCTTTCTTTTTTTTTTAATGAAGGACTGCAGTTATTACGTCATGTCATAGATCGAGTATTCATTGGAAGCATAATTAAAGATTCTGTGCTGCAATCAGAAACAAAATGTTTGATTCCGGCCGAAACTTTCGACTATGAAAAGTTTCAAGATTAACTGTTCGTATAAGGTAAAAAAAAATCCAGAGTTTGTATAAAAACAGAAGTTATTCTCGTTGTTTTTACTTCTTTTATAATTTTTATTTTTTATTTTTATTTATTTTGTATTTTATTTATTTATTTATTTATTTATTTATTTATTACAGTTGTTGTTGTTATTGTTATATTTTTGCTGTTTATGTTTTAATACTATCTCCTTGTTGTAATTAAAAGAAAAAATTAGGCAGTTATATAATTTACTCGACAGATCAGGAATTAATTTGGGAACCAGTATCCTTGTAACTGATAATTAATGTTGATAATAATATAAAATATATGTTTTAATAATAACACGGATGTATTTTCGAAAAATTAAGCAAAATATTTCTTCTTGAAACAGTGGGAAGAAAAACGCGTTGAATATATTTTTCTAAAAAATAATAATAATTTAAAAAATTAGCAAATGACGACAAGTAAAGTACAATGTAATCCTAAATATCTATCGTACTTTGTTAAAATATTAATATTTTCTAGCTAAAGGTAAAGTTATAATCTGTTTCTTCTTTTATTTGTTATCATTGTTTCTCTGCATTCAATGCATTTTTCTTTGGAAAAACTTTAACAGATGTTTTACGAAAGGAAAGGAATACTATTGGCATTCAAAACAAAAACAAGACGATGCTGTTCTCGAACATTCCCGAATGTTCCCGAATTCCCCTCTCTCTCTCTCTCTCTCTCTCTCTCTCTCTCTCTCTCTCTCTCTCTCTCTCTCTCACACACACACACACACACACACACACACACACAAATATGTTTTTATTTGAGAAATTAATGAACTATATTTTCAGAAATGTATTTATTTTGCAAAGGGTCAGTATTGTACATGCTGTACATGAACAGTTTATGAACTCTAAAAACAGACAATGGACATCATGGCTTGTTGTTTATTCGTTTTATTTCGTAGACAACGAAGGGCCAAAAAAAAAAAAAAAAAAAAAAAAAAAGTCTGCGAAGATCGTTAAAAACTTCCAACACTGGCTCATTTCAAGGCCGAACAGCACTTGGTAATCTCCCTTTACCAGAGGTCTGTCCAGGCTATCGCAGATCTGCTTCTACTTGGTGGTCGCGGACGAAAATAAACAACCTTCGGAGTTTCTTTTTACGTTTCCACATTCCAGAACAAAGAAATCTGTGTCATCGCTCAAGAATAAGCTGCCGAGCGACGCGGACTCAGCAGCAAATATCAGCAAGTAATGTAAACTATATGTCTGGGAAAAATCTGCTGACATTTCTCTCGCGATTCCACCTGATACGCGTCAGCCATATTGGCTGACCCGAGCTGTCACGTGACCAGCAAAAAAACCAGTCTGGACTGTCAATTGCCTGTCTGTCAGAATGAACGAATGATCATGGCCACTCCTCTTGATGTCAGCTAACATCAAAAATGTTAATAAACGACATATTTAACTGTAAAAGTTGTTCATTAAAATGATTTCATATTATTTATTATTATTTAACAATTGTTTTGATTAAATCTCAGTGGTTTTTTTTTTTTTTTTTTTTTCATGGATCTTATAATTTTGCTTATTTTTTAATTTTGTTGATGATCATTACCTAACTTGTTGTTTTTCTGTTGTACGAAATGAAATTTACCCTGGACAAATATTATGCTGTTTGGTTCCTGGAAACGAAATATTTCGTAAGTGGTTAAACAGATCTAACACAACGACATGCAAATTCTGTGAGAAAAAAAAGTAAATACCAATTCAGTGACATATTCTAGAAGGTACAAAAGTTTACTCATGAAGTCAGAGATGAAACAAAAGTGCAAACAACAACAACAACAACAATACTCACTTCTTTCCTTCTCCGGCGCTGCCGTCACAACAACTACGACGAGGGCGATAATGAGGAACCCCTCTTTCCAATAACGCAGAGCCTCGGACGCCATTGCAACTGAGTTCAAATTATCACAGAATCATCCAAAGGAATAGAAATAATAATTAAAAAAAATTATTTCGTTTTTTTTGTTTTTTTTTTTTTTTTTTTTCTTTTTAAGAGGAAAAAAAAAATTTGGCACACGTTAACTGGAAGCCGTGCTTGAGGGCTTCTTTTAAAAACCGGGAAGAGCCGTGCTTACAAGCTGCTTGCTTGCAACATCGGTTTCCCAGTGGAAAATGTTTTATTTATTACTAAATCTCTGGTAAGCAGCCTTACTCAGGACTGCGACCGAACAGAGTTGTTCCCGTTTCACAGTTTTAATATACCCTTTGCAACGAACTGGCCAATCGCAACGGAGTTTCGGGAAACACCGTGACCTTCCGTCAAAGAGACCTAGCCTGACCGACGCCTGTGTTTGCACCAAGCGTTAAAACGAGTAATCTAATATCCCGTTAGATGATAAGTATCCGGAACGCTTTTGCCGCTGTCTGCGTTTACAATTACATTTTTTGTTGTCTAAATGGTCAATTGAGGTCAAATAATTTTGGGGTGGGATGAGGAGAAGATGCAGCTATTTTTATCTCTGGTTATTTATTTATTTATTTATTTATATATTTTTATTATTATTGTTGTTGTTGTTGTTGTTGTTGTTATTGTTTTTGTTGTTACTATTATTATTTTAAATTTTATATTTCTTCTTTGTTTCATTTTATTCTTTTATTTATTTATTATTATGAAATCTTGTAAATGATGTACAGTTACTGAAATATATTGTTGTCAGTTACATTTCGTGGAATCTGCATGAAATATTTATTTGTTTCAAACTGACTAATTTAAAGAATACAAACGGATCTCTAACAATATTTTGCTGCATTCTTAATTTCTGTCTAAGGTATAATTTTCCATCGGTTTTTCTTCTTTCTTTTTCTTCTTCATTTATTTTTATATTTATTTCATTTTTTTGTTGTTGTTTTTTTGTTGCTTTTTGTTTTTGTACTTTTTTTTTTATCTGTTAAAGCGAGGGGGTGTTGGTTGTTTTTATATATTTTACGCGAGCTCACTTTATCGCTTGGTTTTGTCTTTTCCTCCAGTAAGCCACGCCCTCTGACGCGGCGCTTTGTGATCGTCTGCAACACGTGGCATACTGAAATTCTGTAATAAAACATTTTTTTGCAGAAAACCTAAAATGAACTAATTATGAATATAAACAGCTGCACTTTATTGTTGTAGAAGTGTAATTTCTTCCATTATAAAGAACAGTAAATTTAATAAGTAGCAAACTATAATGCTCTTGCTGTCACCGATAGATAATAAGTTTATTTATTTTTTTATTTTTTTTTTTAAATAGTATACGATACAATTATGATTGTTTTAGAAAAAAAATTCTGGTCAGTTTTTATTTGTTTTTAGAAAGAAATGTTTTAGGCAAATTTAAAAGATATTCCATTTATCATCATCAGCATCATCATCATCATCATCGTTATTAACTGTTGTTGTTCTGGTGATACTTACTACTAGAAATAGCTGTAGCAGTAGGAGCAAATGTAATGGTTGAAGAACTAGTAGTTGTGGTGGTGGTAGTAGTAGTGACGGTAGTAATAATAGTGGGTGTAGGAAATAATGGCACTGGGAAAAAAAATGGCACTGGGAAAAAAAATGGCACCGGGAAAAAAAAAATATGCACTGGAAAAAACGGCACACGGAAGAAATGGCACTCTGCATACTTGAAAAACAATGTCACCTGAAAAATGTTTTTTTTTTTTTTTTGTTTTTTTTGTTTATTGACATTTAGCTATTGGTGGTAGGTGAAGTCTTGCTTACAAAAACAGTTCATTATTGCACACAAAAAGCAATAGTATCTTGAATAGTATCTGAGGTAAAGGTTTAAATAGTATATTGAAAAGGTTTAATGTAAAACAATATAAACCGAAGCTAATATCATCTTTAGCAAATTGTTGACAGTTCATAATTAAACGGTCAGTCAGAACAAACGTAAACCAACTACAACACCCACAAATACAAATTATATCACATGCTATGTTTGAATTAATAGCATGATGACATTCTGGAGTATATTTTAACTATGGTATGTGTATTAACTTTAGGTACATCTGTATGCACGTGTCTGTGTGCATGAACGTACTGGTGTATCTATGTACGCGTGCAAGCATACATAGAATATGTATGTATATATGTATGTAAATATATGTATGAATGTGTATGTGTATGTGTATGTATGTATGTATGTATGTATGTATATATGTATGTATGTAAGTTCGTTCATGTGTATATGTGTATATAATGAAAACATAATCAATTAAGTCCTGCTTACAAAAGCAATTCATAATTGCTGGTCATAACATGCACTGGAAACCTCATAGTAGCCAAACCCAAGTGGCTGAGTGATGCTTTATATTAATATACATGTATGTAACAATATTGCATGAACAAACTGTGTTTTCAAAAGTACTTTTAAGGCTTTTTTAAAACAACTATAGAAAAAAATAATAATAATAAATAAGGTGCCATTTTTTCCAGTTTTGATTTGCACAGTGCCGTTTCTCCCGGATGCCATTTTTTTTTCCAGGTTCTATTTTTTACTTACTCCAATAAGAATAGAGATGGTAACGGCAAAAAAAAAAAAAAAAAAAAAAAAAAGTTTTAATTGTTGTTTTTCCAGTGATATTTACTTTTATTCTATTTTTTGTTCTTTTAAATAAAAAATTTAATTATTATTAATAAATATTATTATGCAACAACACAGGACTTACAGTAATAACTAGATGGACCGTATTCTGCAAAGCTAAATACTTCATTCTTGGCGATTTTTTCCTTTAAATTAAATTTCACGAAATAATGAGTAACTCTGTTGGTTTTGTAACACTGTAACTAATAAACAATTTTTTTTCTGACGTGTCAGCAACCCGATGACGGTCTCGTACACCCAACAGACGACAAATGCAGACGGCTAAAACATTTTTCCCGCGAAGTTATTTAAGACCTTCGGTGACAAAAATTTCTGATTTAGCGGATTTTCTTCAGCTGTTTCCTATTATGTTGTATTTTGAGAATGATATTCACATGTTTCTTTCCTTCTTCTTTTTTTTAAATATTTTTTTCTGTTTTTTTTTTTCTTCCGTTTTCAAAGATTTCAAAGAATTTGTTATCATTTGGCCTTCGTTTACTTCGGTCTTCGGAACGACTATTCGACAAAACAAAGAGCAAAAAAAAAAAAAAAAAAAAAAAAAAAAAAATTTAAAAAAGAAAGAAAGAAAGAACGAAAAAATAAAATCGACAAAACAAAACTTAGAAGAAAAAAGAAAGAGAATTAAAAAAAAAAAATTAAAAAAAAAAGAAAAGAGGAAATAAACACTCTGGAATTCTTTAAATTTGTAAATAATATCTAGGAGACTTTTTAGCTGTTTCACACGGTCCTTTGTTTCTATATTTAGTAAAGTGCCAACGTTACTTCTGAGTAAAGTACACAGAATTCTTTAAACCGTAATAACCATTATTATTATGCATCATGCGTTTTGAAAAGCCAACGTACTAGAAGCATGTGTTCGTATCAATTTGTACGTATGATAAATAAATGGATGGGTCAATGGATGTATAAATTTATGTTTGTATATGTCTATCACTGGTACATTATGCATGCGTCCATGGATGGATAGATGGATGGAATTATAAATATACATTTGTCCGTTTATGTGTATATGTGTACGTATGTATAAAAGGATGTATATGTATGTATGCCTGTATGTTTAATATATGTGGGATATTCTACGACCGTATGTTTGTCTGTAAGCGTGTACGCATGTGATATAAATTATTCACATCTCTATAATTATGTATAGTTACATATTTCGGCTTTATTCAACATTAACAATGGATAACAGAAATAAAATATAAAAAGGAAACAAAATATTTATTAAAAAAAACACGTATTTTACAAATGTATTTCGTCACCTTGAGTAAGTTGAATATTTTTGATACAATCATTACCATCAGATTAACGGTTGTTCCTACCTTCGTTATCATCATCAATCTCAACATCGTTATCATCATCACGTCACCATACTCTCCACAAAAATCGTTGTTGCCTCTTTTATTTCATAATTCTAACATGGTCTTTATAAATATAAACTTCCATTAGAATAATAAGTCTTGTAAAAATAACGTTAAATAAGCAATTTTAAGCTAAAGCAAATGGCACCAAATGGCGCTCCGTACTCATTTTTTCGTATAGCGATATCTATTTTTTTTTTTTTTTTTAAGGTTGTCGTTTGTGTAGTGGAATTTCATTCCGACATGTCAGGGCTGTAAAACTTGACCCCGTTTGAGATAAGATGTTTTCTGAACCAAACAAACTCATTATCTCTAAATCTTGTTCTTTGGTACCATAAGATAAGATTCTTACAAATGCTGCGGCTCTGGACAAAAAGGTCAACCCTTATTATTACAGCTCCAGGCAAAGCGCAGACGCAAGTTCAAATGTAGCTCCTTCCTTTGTTCTGTGTATTTTCGTCATCAGAATGTACACGCATCTGCTTTTATATAAATTTAGATGCAGTGAACTTTTTTTTTTTAATTCTTTATTATACTCACGGATGAATGAAAGACAGACTGATGAATAAATTAATTAATTAATATATATTAAGAGTCATACGAACTCTTGTGACGTAATGACAGCAGAAACGAAACCTGCCGTTCTAAATGTTACACTTTTCCCCCTTAGCAGTAAGAATTATTTTAAATGCACCTTCTCGTTGAATGGAAATAACTGGATACCTGACACTGACTGATATTAGTCCATTGTAGAGTTTTGATCCTGCGATGCAAATTGACGTCATATCAGTACTCTTCAGTATTTTCGACATAACCTGACTTCATCCTATATTTCAACCAAAATCAGTTATAAAATAATACTATGTCTGGTAGGATTGTTACGTTAGAATGTTTTTCTAATCCATTCAGAACCTGTTTTAATGTTTTTGGCAGATGTTGGTTTATATTCAACAGGATTTTTTCCCCCTTTTCTTGTCTGTAATATTTATTTTTGTTGTTGTTATCATTATTATCATCATCTTCGGTATTATTGTTATTTATTTTTCCTTACAACTTTTTACACTGTTTCAATTTTGTTGCTGTTGTTCATTTAAATCATTTTTTAAGTCATTTTTTGACATACAGTATCCGATGTATTTATTTATTACATTTTTGTTTTTTGGTTAGCTGGTTGCTTGGTTGCTTTCTTATTTATATAAGAAGTTAATCAATGTGTCCTATATGAACGAAAACAAATACTTTTTTTTAATATTAAATATGATAATAAAAACTAAAACAAGATCAACCCTTCAAAACCAGCAATGATTTTTGGAAGTTCTTGAATAAAAATAAATGAATGTATGAATAAGTAAATAAATAATAAATAAATAAATAAATAAATAAATAAATAAATAAATAAATAAATAAATAGATAAAGAAATAAAGAAATAAAGAAACAAACAAATAAAGAAATAAAGAAATAAAGAAAAATAACTTAATATAAAATAAAGAAAGAAAGAAATATAACTGATACGGGAGAGAATACAGTAATGACAAATCTTCAAATTTGCCGTGACCACATTAATGTCTAGTGAAGCTTTAAGCAATAAAACAGTAGATAAAGACATTACCTACACAGAAACCAGCTCTTTAAGAAAAGGTTTCACAGAACCCAGAACGGGATTAAACGTCATCAGAGCCGATTTTTTTAAATCTTTTTCTTAGATTACTTTGGTACGTGACCTTTTTAACGTTGCATTAAAACAGTAGATATTAACAATAACCGCCTTTAATAACTCTACACCAGGGTATAGTATTTCTTTTACTTCTGCAAACAGTGTGAGATTTTATCAAAGTTTCTGAAAACTGTTCAAGCACGCCTAAAAAAAAAAAAAAAAAAAAAAGAATTAAATTCTTCCATCTGAAATAAAACTACTGATGTTGTTGATGGTTGTGATGGTGTTCAGGGCCTCAAAAAGAAATTTTTGATTCAAGCCTCGAGGCAGACAAAGATTTTTCTCAAAATACGAATAAAAAATAAGTAAGTGTGGTGTGATAATTTTAGTGATGTTTGTGTGTGTGAATGCAAGTGTATGTCGGGCTGAGGGTAGTAGAAAGTGATTGTTCTCAAGGGTGGGATGGATGTTGCAAGGTTGCTGTGGGGTTCTTCTTAGCTCTTGGGCCTCGGAACAAAGTATCGGCTGGACTCCACCCCCATCCTCTCATAGACCCTGGTGGTTGTGCTTGTAATGGCTGTGACGTCGTACATTAAACGCGTTTAGTGGTGGTTCAGTCAGTTTAGGTTTTTTCTATGAATGAAAAAAAAAAAAAAGAAATAATTAAACTATAAAATTGGTACTTGATGGAGAATCAGTCTTAAAAGATTTTTCTTATTGACGTTATTTCTCAAACAAACAAAAAAATAAATAAAATGGTTGGTTGGTTATTTATACAACTGTAGACAATTAATCCTTTTGGTATTAAAATAATAATTAAAAAATAATAATAATAATAAAAAATTGTTTAACTTAGACAATGAGTTTTTTAACGTTCTTTAATAAAAAAACTTTGCAGTTTGCCGCGACCCTATTAAAGTTTAGTGAAGCCTCAAGCAATAAAACAGTAGATAAAGACATTACCTACACAGAAACCAGCTCTTTAAGACTATGTTTCACAGAACACAGAACGGGATTAAACGTCATGAGAGCCGATTTTTTAAAATCTTTTTCTTAGATTACTTTGGTACGTGACCTTTTTAACGTTGCATTAAAACAGTAGATATTAACAATAACCGCCTTTAATAACTCTACACCAGGGTATAGTATTTCTTTTACTTCTGCAAACAGTGTGAGATTTTATCAAAGTTTCTGAAAACTGTTCAAGCACGCCAAAAAAAAAAAAAAAAAATTAAAATAAATAAAATAAAAAAATTCTTCCATCTGAAATAAAATTGCTGATGTTGTTGATGGTTGTGATGGTGGACAGAGCCTCAAAAAGAAATTTTGAGAGATGGTTCAAGGCCCCGCACCAGACAAAGATTTTTCTCAAAATACGAAAGAAAAAGAAGTAAGTGTGGTGTGATAATTTTAGTGATGTTTGTGTGTGTGAATGTAAGTGTATGTCGGGCTGAGGGTAGTAGAAAGTGATTGTTCTCAAGGGTGGGATGGATGTTGCAAGGTTGCTGTGGGGTTCTTCTTAGCTCTTGGGCCTCGGAACAAAGCACCGGCTTGACTCCACCCCAATCCTGTCATAGACCCTGGTGGTCGTGCTTGTAATGGCTGTGACGTGGTACATTGAACGCGTTTAGTGGTGGTTCAGTCAGTTTAGGTTTTTTCCATGAATGAAAAAAAAAAAAATAAGTAAAATGTAGAATTGGAACGTGATGGAGAATCAGTCTTAAAATATTTTTCTTATTGACGTTATTTCTCAAACAAACAAATAAAAAAAATAAAATGGTTGGTTGGTTATTTATACAACTGTAGACAATTAATCCTTGTAGTATTAATATAATAATTTAAAAAAATAATAATAAAAAATTGTTTTTACTAAGACAATGATTTTTTTAACGTTCTTTAATAAAAAAAAATCTTTGCAGTTTGCCGCGGCCACATTAACGTTTAGCGAAGCCTCAAGCAATAAAACAATAGATAAAGACATTACCTACACAGAAACCAGCTCTTTAAGAAAATGTTTCACAGAACCCAGAACGGGATTAAACGTCATGAGAGCCGATTTTTTTTTTAATCTTTTTCTTAGATTACTTTGGTACGTGACCTTTTTAACGTTGCATTAAAACAGTAGATATTAACAATAACCGCCTTTAATAACTCTACACCAGGGTATAGTATTTCTTTTACTTCTGCAAACAGTGTCAGATTTTATCAAAGTTTCTGAAAACTGTTCAAGCACGCCTAAAAAAAAAACAATTTAAAAAAAAATAAAAATTAAATTCTTCCATCTGAAATAAAATTGCTGTTGTTGTTGATGGTTGTGATGGTGGACAGAGCCTCAAAAAGAAATTTTGAGAGGTGGTTCAAGGCCCCGCACCAGACAAAGATTTTTCTCAAAATACGAAAGAAAAAGAAATAAGTGTGGTGTGATAATTTTAGTGATGTTTGTGTGTGTGAATGTAAGTGTATGTCGGGCTGAGGGTAGTAGAATGGTTGGTTGGTTATTTATACAACTGTAGACTGTTAATCCTTTTAGTATTAAAATATTAATTAAAAATAATAATAATAAAAAATTGTTTAACTTAGACAATGATATTTTAACGTTCTTTAATAAAAAAAAAAATTTGCAGTTTGCTCTTATTAATGTTTAGGAAGCCTCAAGAATAAAACAGTAGATAAAGACATTACCTACACAGAAACCAGCTCTTTAAGACTATGTTTCCAGAACCCAGAACGGGATTAAACGTCATGAGACCTTTTCTTAGATTAATTTGGATCGTGACCTGTAATAACGTTGCACTGAATCAGTAGATATTAAAATAACCGCATTTAATAACTCTACACCAGGGTTAGCATTTCTTTTAGTTTAAACAGTGTTTTTATCAAAGTTTCTGAAAACTGTTCAAGCAAAAAAAAAAATAATTTAAAAAAATAAAAATTAAATTCTTCCATCTGAAATAAAATTGAACTGTTGTTGGATGGTTGTGATGGTGGACAGAGCCTCAAAAAGAAATTTTTCTGGTTCAAGGCCCCGACCAGACAAAGATTTTTCTCAAAATACAAACAAAAAGAAATAAAACAAATTAAATGGTTGGGGTGGTTGGTTGGTTATTTATACAACTGTAGACTGTTAATCCTTTTAGTATTAAAATATTAATTAAAAATAATAATAATAAAAAATTGTTTAACTTAGACAATGATATTTTAACGTTCTTTAATAAAAAAAATCTTTGCAGTTTGCCGCGACCCTATTAATGTTTAGCGAAGCCTCAAGCAATAAAACAGTAGATAAAGACATTACCTACACAGAAACCAGCTCTTTAAGACTATGTTTCACAGAACCCAGAACGGGATTAAACGTCATGAGAGCTGAATTTTTTTTATCTTTTTCTTAGATTAATTTGGATCGTGACCTTTTTAACGTTGCATTAAAACAGTAGATATTAACAATAACCGCATTTAATAACTCTACACCAGGGTATAGCATTTCTTTTACTTCTGCAAACAGTGTGAGATTTTATCAAAGTTTCTGAAAACTGTTCAAGCACGCCAAAAAAAATTAAAAAAAAATAAAATAAAATAAGAATTAAATTCTTCCATCTGAAATAAAATTACTGTTGTTTTTGATGGTTGTGGTGGTGTTCAGGGTCTCCAGGAGAAACTTTTGCAAGCCTCGAGGCAGTTAAAGATTTTTCTCAAAATACTAATAAAAAGAAGTAAGTGTTTTGTGATAATTTTAGTGATGTTTGTGTGTGTGAATGTAAGTGTATGTCGGGCTGAGGGTAGTAGAAAGTTTTTGTTCTCAAGGGTGGGATGGATGTTGCAAGGTTGCTGTGGGGTCCTTCTTAGCTCTTGGGCCTCGGAACAAAGCACCGGCTTGACTCCACCCCTATCCTCTCATAGACCCTGGTGGTCGTGCTTGTAATGGCTGTCACGTGGTACATTAAACGAGTTTAGTGGTGGTTCAGTCAGTTTAGGTTTTTTCCATGAATGAAAAAAAAGAAATAAGTAAAATGTAGAATTGATACTTGATGGAGAATCAGTCTTAACAGATTTTTCTTATTCACGTTATTTCTCAAACAAAAAAAAAAAAAATAAAATGGTTGGTTGGTTATTCATAAAATTATAGACAATAAATCCTTTTAATATTAAGCGATTAATTTAAAAAAAAAAAAAAAAAAAAAAAAAAAAAGTTACACCCAGACAATGAGTTTTTAACGTTCTTTAATAAAAAATCTTTGCAGTTTGCCGTGGCCACATTAACGTTTAGTGAAGCCTCAAGCAATAAAACAACAGATAAAGACATTACCTACACAAAACCCATCCCTTTAAGAAAATGCTTCACAGAACCGAGAACTGGATTAAACGTCATGAGAGCTGAATTTTATCTTTTTCTTAGATTATTTTGGTACGTGACCTTTGCATTAATAGACATACATAGATATTAATAATAACCGCCTTTAATAAACCTACACCAGGGTATGTTATTTCTTTTACCTCTACTAAATTGTTGTTGTTGTTGATGATGATGATGATGCTTACAATGGCTGATGTGGTTACGTAAATGAGTTCAGTGATGGTTCAGTCAGATAAGGTTTTTTTTTTTTCCCCCAGTAAGAAAGAAAGCAAGAAAGAAAAGGGTTAAAATATATGCTATGGAGACTCAATCTTAAAGGTTATTTGTTTTTGAAGTCATTTAAATAAATAAATGGTTGGTTAGCTATTTCAATCAGTGAGTTTTCTTCGTGCCACTAAACAAACACGTTTTAATATTAAATGTGACAGCAACAACAACAACAACAACAACAACAATAATAATAATAATAATAATAATAATAATAATAATAATAATAATAATAATAATAATAATAATAATAATAAATGATCAAATCCAGTCAGTGATTTTTAAAAGTTTCTTTAATAAAAACCTCATAAAGCAGAGACTATAGTAATACAGTAATGGCAGATGTTTGAATATGCCATGACCACATTAATGTTCAATAAATTTTTAAGCAATAAAACAGTAGATAAAGACATTATCTTCACAGAAACCAGGTCTTCAGTTATCGTTAGAGCTGAAATTTACTTTTTTCTTAGACTATTTTGGTGCGTGTCCTTTATAACGTTGTGTTAATGGACGTAGTGTTTCTGTTATCAGCAGACGATTAACAATAACTCGGGTAAAATATTTGTTTTACTTCTACAAGTAGTATGAGATAATGGGTATAGAGAAATTAGTTTTAAAAATTTCCAGCCAAAATACCAATATATATATATATATATTTGTTGTTGTTCGTTTCAATCAGGGGCGGGCAAACTATGTATATCTTATTCATGTTTTGTTTTTTTGTGGTGGTAGTTCTGATGGGAGGACAGACATGGTACAGTCACTGGTGGTTCAATTACGTTAGGTTTTTATTTTGTTTTTGTTTGTTTTGTTGTTGTTGTTTTTTTGGGGGTTTTTTTTATGAATAAAAGTTTTCAAATGTAAAACGCGTACTTCATGGAGACTCAGTCTAAAACGATATTTGTTTTTGAAGGATTTTTTTTTTTTTTTTTTTTTTTTTGCGCGCGCGCGTGTGCACACACACAGACACACATACACACACTTTTGGTAATAAAATTATTTTTTTTAGAGAAAAGTATAGACGTAATTATGATAAAACTGTCCATTTTCTGGCTTTTTTCAGTTAAATTAAATATTTTGTTAAAGTGCGTGTTACAGAAAATGAGAAATGCGACAAGCAGAAGATTGGTTTTATAATGTATAAAGAGTTTATGAAAATACGTGAAATTTATGCTATTCGCTTCAACAACGACGGCTTATAAAACATTGTATCCAAATTCGACAGTTATATGATGAATCGGTTGCAGTTTTGGACATCTTTGATAACGATTTGATGGCGATGATGATGGTGATGATGATGATGAAAATAATAATAATAATAATAATAATAATAATAATTTGTGGTGGTAGTAGTAGTAGTAGTATAATCCTCAAATGAAATTTGTTTATTTATAAAATCGTTATATTTCATTTAATATACTTGTTTTCTGAACAATTTTCCAATTTTCATTAATAAGTTTCTATTTTGATTTTCAGATAAAAGGCAGCCTATATTCATTTTTTTTTTTTTATTATTCTTTATATCATATTGTAAGTTATGTGATACTTAATTTCTGTAAAAAACTGTGTTACACTGATATTTCAGTTCATCATTAGCAATTAAAATATCAATAATGAAAAATTAAAAATTAAAACACAGTAACATTGTCTTTCTCATTATTCATTTATTTTTAATAAATTGTTTTGACTGTACTTTTATTAAGTGTATTCTTGTTTTAATAAGAACTTTCACAGCCAGAAAATTTGTTTGTTTTGTTTTGTTGTTAAAAGGAGAGAGAATTTATTTAATTTATAAGTAAAATATTAACATTATGCTAAATAGAAAATGAATACAGATGCAGCAACCTAGAATCTCCGTTGACCCGGATGTTTTGACCTCTTCGTATCAATTTCCGGTTAAGCGCGCACTTTCAACAAATAGAAGACGACAATTAAATTTTGGTGATTTAAAATGTAATCGATTGAAATATTTTTATTTTTCAATTTAGGATTCTGTGGTAAGAATTTCTCTTATTGTTTTTGCGTTAAAATTTCAATATAAAGATTCAAAATACATGAATTATTCAACTTTTTATTCTCATGTGCCGCGTTCAGTTTTATTCATTCAACCCGCGTTCAGTTTTTCCTTTCTAATTCTGTCGTCGTTTATTTTCGATATCAAAATTGAATTTTTAAAAATGGAAATTATAGCATTTCAGAACAAAATAGTAATGTTTTCAGTAAAAAAAAAAAAAAGTGATAAATTTTATTTTTATTTGTTTACATTTTTCGCTAGAATGTTTTTATAATACATACTATAATGACTATTATACTGTGAATACCTCATTATAAATATCATTCAGTATGATGAGTATGACAATACAATTTAGATATATATCTATAATATGTTTTACGTTTTTGTACCTACCTGGTTTTAAATGTGACTCAGTGACAAATTAATTTTTACAATTTTTATATATATATATATATAAGTTAAAAATAATAATTAAAATTGAAAATATATCTATATATTTCAATTTTAATTATTATGTTTAACTTTTCAACATCCACTGACTAATATTTTTTACCTTCTATTTCTATAAATTTTAATGTTTCTCCATTTACAAATATCTATATAGACTTATAGGGCTCTATATCATTTTAATTCAGTTCTTTTCTTTTCATTTATTTATTTTGGTTGATGTCAGTTACACCATGCTAACTACAGTTCTGCAGATTGTGTTTATTTTTTCAATCATTATTCTAATAAATAATTATTATCCAATAGGTCTGTCATTCAATGACTTGCATTTCACTGCACCTTTATCAGTTGACACTGTTATTTGTTATGTTAAAGTAAATAGTTACAAATAAATGTGTCTGTAAATCTGTTTATTCAAATTTACATATCTGAGTTGTCAGGTAACCATTAAGTAATGGCTTTAGAAACTGAAGTATCATTAATTATAATTTCACACACACACACACACACACACACACACACACACACGTTGCTTAAATTACCTAGTGATTTTTTAATTCATTTATTAATATTATTTTTTTGTTATTTTGGGAATTGAGTCATTATATATATTTATATATGTGAGAAAAAAAAACTTCTAATAAAAAAGGAAAATACTTTTTGAAGGACATTTGAAAGTATTTAAGTAATTGGTAGAAATGCTTGTTTAGTATATATTTAATTTTTGTTTTATGCTAACAGCTTATTTTTTAATATTAAAAATTGTTTTTTCTTTTTCCTTTTCTTTTTCCTTTCTTTTATTATTATTATTATTGTTTTTATTTTTTTAATTATTATTCTTGTTTTGTATGTATCAATTATTAAAAATGTTTTAATAAATATGTGTTGATCATTAATTATAAATATATTTTTCATTATTTATAAGTATGAATTATGTCAATATATTCTAAAACATTTTCAGAAAAATTTGTCATATCTGTATTGATATTTTTAAAATATCAAGTATCAAGAAAAGAGAATAGTATATGTTGTTATATGGGTCTCATCCAAATAGATTTATCTCCCTTGAGCAAAAAAAAAGTTGGCATCCCTTGCAGTGAAGTAAATGTGATAATAAGAATGAATGCAAAAAAATAATAATAATAACGATAATAAATAAATAAATAAATAAATAAAAACATTTAAGTCACATAAGTTTAATTAATTTATTATTATTATATTTTTTAATAAAAATGAATAATTTTAGACCAACAAAAAATAACACACACATTTTTTTTTCCAGCTTACAAAATAATTGTTCCCCATTTATTTATGATTCATAATTTCTGTATTTGACTACCTTTGTGTTTATACTTTAATTATTTTACATTCTTTTTCTTTCAGAGTTTCATTTTTCCATTAATTGTCTTTGAAGATATTCTGCATACATTTAAACATATACCGTCACAGGAACCAACATGTAGAATGTTTGGTAAGAACTTTTTATTGTTGTTGTTGTTGTTATTTATTTAATTTAATTTAATTTGATTTTATATGAAAAGCAAAACTGCAGAATGTTTGTACAAACAAGTATTATTTTTCATGAAATTAATTCTACTATAGGTTGCTGTCAAATGATTTGTCCACAAGTTTTTTCCGTGTTTTTTCTGTTTGTGTCCAGTGGTCCAGAAATGCATATATAATAAAATATATTATCTAAGTATGTATAAATCAATAAGTAAAGAATAAAATGTAAGAATTTAAAATAATGATACCAAAATATTCACAAAGGTAAGGATCAAGGATCACTTCCATAACACTCCCATAACTTAAATTTCAGAAGTCCTGAATTCATCATCATCTTGTGTTTTGGTAATTACTATAGATAATCCATTCTGTTTGCTTGAATTTCAGTATTTCACAGTATTACAGTTTCAGATTTTGTCATAATAGCAGAAAGGAGTGAAATTGAGAAAAAAAACAATCAAAAACATCTGAAAAATTTAATTTTTTTCATTTTATGTGAGTTTTATTTGTTGCAATAGGCTAGAAAAGTGATATGCAGAAAATGTAAATTAATATATATATTTTTTAATGAAAACGAGCATAAACAAGATTTTTATCACCTGTGACCATTATATTTTATTACTGTTAATTTAATTTTATTTAATTTTATTTTGATTTATTTTTGATGGTTTAATTTATTTTGCTGTATAGTTTTATTTATATTTTATTTTTCTTTATTTTATTTTATTTTATTGTATTTTTGGTGATTTTTTTAATTATTATTTTGCCATAAGTTTTATTTATATTTTATTTTCGTTTATTTAATTTTATTTTTGGTGTTTTATTTTAATTTATTTTTGTGTATATTTATTTATTTACTGGTTGGTTGGTTGTATTTACATCCTAATTTGGGCCCCTACAGATTCAGGTGATATTTTCTTTGATCAATACTGTGTGAACAGTTCTTTACCTGTAGTTTGTGAGCAATGATTCAGTTGTTTGTATTCACCATAATATTGTTCTTTGTGTTTGTCGTCAATTCGAAATGTAAGTGCGATTCACTCTGCCGAGAGATTTGTCCACTTTGCAGTTTCATTCTTCGAGGTATGTGAATCCTAAATTTATTACGTTATTAAAGAATTTTCAAAATGAGGATTATAATGTTATATGTGATTATTAACATTGCATTTACTGGGGATTGTAATTATGTAGTTGACAGTTAGGTTTGTTTCCTTGTATTTTTTTTTTTTATTCATGTTTTAGGTCTCTATTTTCGTATATTATACTGTAATTTAATAGTAGTAGTAGCAGTAGGAGTAGTAGGGATATTATTATTGTTATTATTTATAGTTGTACTTGATCTATTTTATTTTGCAGTATTACTACTGAAAGATATTTTTGACTGGATATATGTTTTATTTGTATTTTTCACCCCTTTCTAAGCAATCCTTCATATATTCAGTTAATATGTATAGGAAAGTATGCCGATGAAAAAAGTCCAATTAAATAAATAAATTAATACTTGCTACCTTAAACATTCATATCTAAAGTTTTATCTTCAAAATTAAATTTTTTTAAAAGTAAATAAATAAAAATTAAGGATAATAATTAAAGAAAATAATTAGAAGAAAAATAAGAAATTTTCATATTAAATTATCTTTAATTTTAAATGAAAATATAAATTCATTATTATTTAATTTATTTTTAGTTTAAATCTATATATCCTTGTTTTATTTTACTATTATTTTAAAAAGAAAAAAGAAATAGAGAAAAAATGTTGGCAGAATATCAATTAAAATAATTAACTGAACTTGCAAATACTGTGTGAAATTTAATTTTAAAAACATATTAAAATATTTAACCGATAACGTTAGAACTATAATCCTTTGTTACCACCTGTTTGAAAAACAATACAAGCATTCAGCAATTACAAAAAAAAAAACCAACATGCACTGGCTGAACAAACAACCTTCCCCAGTAAAAATGTTTATGCTAGCAGTAAGTAATGCCTGCCAAAGAAAATAAACTTTTTATTTATTTTTTTATTTTTTATTTTTTATTTTTAGAGCTTTGCCTGATGCGTACTTGTTCTTCTTCCCGCACTTTTGTTAATTTATTGTTTGTATCCATGGCATATACACAACACTGTATGCTGCTTTTACACAATACCTTGTCTGCTGATACTTTCTGACGTTTTGAAAGTGCAGGGGAAGTTTAAAACTGATAAGATTTGTTATGCATTGATTTTAAGCTGTAGAATTTAAACGCCTCCCCCAACCAAAAAAAAAAAAAAAAAAAATAATCTTTAATAAATTAAATTCTTTATTTACATTATGAATAGTTCTGATAAGAATGGCTAATGGGTTGTTTCTGAATGAATTATGATTAATGTTCTTTGATTTCTTTTTTTTAATTTTTTTTAATTTTTTTTTAAAGAATTGTTTGTGTGTTTTTAAGAAGGTATTTTAAATGAAGAGTTTGTTTGTTGATAAAATACTGATTAAATTTCTCCTCAGAGGTGCAGCTGAGATGGAAATAAAAATACTTTTGAAGGAAAATTGGTTTTAAGAAAAGAATTTTTTTTATTCCATCATTAAAACATTGCTATGATTCCTTGAATAGTTCTGCACCCCTCTTTATAAATAAAACATGAACAAATGTGCTCGTGAATGTTACTGAATTACTTTTAAAGAACTGATTTACAATTTCAGTTCAGTTAAAAAAATGTACTTGGTCTAAAACCCAGTATATCTTTATATGATCTTTAAATGAAAAGTACTGGGATAACATTTCTGATTCACAATTTAACCAAAATTCATTTGCCAACATAAACATATATGCAGAGATACACGTTACATCCAGAATATCTTTATATAAAAACAGTGAATATGTACAGACAAGAACATGATTTTTAAAACCACTGAATGTTTCTGTATATACTCCTTAAGTATTTCACCAAATAAACCTCATTTATATACATATATATATATATATATATTAATAAACATTCATAAATACAAATATTTGCACACAAACACAGAAACCAATGTATATTAATGATTAAAAAAAAAAATGTTTTGAGTTTTAATTAAGAAAATATCTTTTAACATGTTTGTGGTTTTTGTTATTATTGTTGGTGTTATTATTAGCAAGAATCTAAGGTATTTAAAATGTGAAAAATCTGTTTCCTCAACAATTCAAAAGAAAAAAACACAACCAATTTGCTAGCTAAACAATTATCTTCACATGTTTTTCAGATGTTTTTATCTCTGAACAGGTGTAATGTTTGATAAGTCAGATCACTAATTTGCTTGTACTATATTTTGTTCAGACACAAAAACACACACACACTGAATTTTTATATTCATTACAGACTCGCACATCAGTAATTTGTTTGTACTATGCTAAGAACAACAAAACATATAGTGTACACATCATTAATTTGCTTGTACCATACTTACACATACACACACACACACATCCTTGCCACTGATTTGCTTGTATTGTATTCAGTATATACACATACTCACAAACACGTTTCTGATTTGTTTGTATTATATTCAGAACACACACACATACATCTCTAATTTGCTTGTATTTCATACTCAGTACACATCTGTCTCTAATTTACTTATAGTATACTCAACACACAGACACATCACTAATTTACTCAGTACATAAAAACACATCACTAATTTGCTTGTATTTGTTAAACAGTTGGTGAATAATTTGTCTCACTGTCTGCACAAAACTCATTAATGTCTGATGAAAGAAAAGCAGATGTGATAAGAACAAAACGAATTTTCATCAAAGAACATCAAAGGAATGTGCATATAGTATACTAGTGTGTGTGTGTGTGTGGGTATGTGTGTGCATACAATTTAAAATTTGAAGTGCAATGCTATATCTAATATTTCTTTCTTCTTCAACTACCAGCATTATGTTTCAACTTACTTTATCTTTCTTTTAAAGGAACATGAAAAAGAACTCTGTGTGTGTGTGTGTGTGTGTGTGTCTGTGGGTGTGTGATATAAAATATGTTGAGTGCATTTGTAAATCAAATATTCCTTCCTTCAACTAAATATAACATACTAATTTTATGCTTCTATTTAAAGGAGATGCTAAGAACAAGTTCAGTTTTATAATGTGATTTTAACATTCAGGATGTGTCATACAGACATGAATAAACAACACTGTTGTAAACACATTAATATAAGTCATTAAAATATAAACAATAGAAATGAGTCATACATTGTTTCTCTTCATCACAAATATTAAAAATAAATTTAATTTATGTTTTTACATTTTGAAATGAATTAAAGATACACAGTTTAGATAATTCATTATAATCACATTTTTTTCTTTTATATAATTTTTTATTATTTTTGTTTTATTATTATTATTAAAGTGTGAACATTGGATATGGATATTTAAATCTGGTTTTAAAATAATTTTAATCTAATTAATATTATTTATTTTGTGTTATGTAATTTACTCGTGCAGGATATTATATGTATAATTTTTATTTTTATTTATTATTTATTTATTAATTATTTATTTATTATTTTTAATATAAGTAAATAATATTACAAAAAATATAATTAAATGCATTAATAATTTTTATAAAGTAATGTTAGCAGTAATATGTATATATTTAATACATATATTGATATATACATAAATACACATATATACATATATACATACAGGTTATTTGAACTGAGTGGCTTATAATAAATACATAAGCATGTTCATGTATACATAATCTTTGAGCCTTTAATTGATTGTTTGAAATTAACAGATAATCATTCAGACAGACAGACAGACAGACAGGCAGACAGGCTCTTTCTTTGCATCAAACACACATACAGAGACAAACATACATATATGCGAATAATTACATGTCTACATATTTTCGCCATGTTTGTGCACACATACCTATACACAGCAATATTCACAGGAGCATGTTTGAATATTTTTATCAACACACACACTCATACACACACTTTCATAAAATGTCCATTACTCTGGGCTGTTGCAGACACATATGTATATTTATAAATGTCTTCTGAACAGCTTGTATTAATGTATGTGTACTCACATGCTCAAACCTATTATTACTTTGGACTCTGTTGTGACAATATGTGTATCTATATATATATCTAAATATTTTCATGTAAATTATTACCAATTGATTGATTGTTGAAAACTGAAATCACCAGCTTGTAATTGTAGCATATGGGTAATCTGTCTCTCTAGAATTAGACTGTAGCAAGTAAATTAAATAGTCGGTCTTTTATATATAAATAGTATAGGCAGGTACAAACACCAAACTTTTAATAAATTATATTTATGTGTGTATGTAATGTATGTAAATATATATATATAACCAGTACTTACAACTGGTTTAATAAACAAAATGGTATATGCTATCATGTTTCTTAAAAGGTGTGTAGAATATAAAAGAGAAGTCCAAACAGACATCACTGAGAAAAGTGTTAAGAATGATTGCAGGAGGGTTTCCTCTCAGACAGTGTTATCATTAGACAAGTCAGTAAAAGAAATCTTACAATTAATAATTGTTAGTTTGAAAATGCAATGAGATGTTATTAAACAAATAGACTAGTAACTATAGAAAAAACAAAAGAGAAAAAAAATTTAAAAATAAAGTTTAATATTAATAATTATAAGATGTAAATGTATTCATGAAAGTAAAATTATATTTTGAATTATTTTATTAATTGTTTATTATTATTTTATTTTATTTTATTTTGTATTATTTTATCTTTATTTTTTCCATCGAAAGTGTGTTATTGACCTTGTTTTAAAAAACATGATTTACAAATGAAAATGTTGAAGTAAATAAATATTTGACTACTACCAGACTATTCATTTGAATCTCAAACATTGCTTCTTCAAGAATTTGCATTCTTTGTTTTCATTTGTCTGCAATAGCAATGGCAAAAACTTGACTAACTCAGAATCCTTTCTAGTGGAAACTGTATTTCTTTCTTTGTCATTACTGATGAAACGTGTTAGTTTTATTTTTATTTTTTTTATTTTTTTTTTTATTTAGTTATTTGTTTATTATTTATTATTTATTTATGTTATTGTTAATACATAATTGCATACAGTATAACAAGAGTTGAGGTTTGTCTTCTTGAAAGTGGAACTCTTTTTAAAGATTATTTAAAAACAGGAAAGTACCATTATTATTTCTTACAATAGAAGCCTTCATTTCTTTCTTATTTTTCCCCCTTCCATTTATACATATATGAGTTATTATTTTTAACAATTAAAAATCAATATCAGTATTTTTGTAAAATTTAAAAATCATTTCAAATAGGAAAATAGTTTAATTATTTCTGACAATAAGTTTTAAGTTCTGTGCCAACAAGCTAAATACCAGCTGTTATAAAAATGTTATTGATTTCAGTTTGAATTACATTATAAAGCAATTAATAATTCTGTCAGGACTGTGAAATTGTAAATTAAAACTTCATCTACATTGTCATTCATCATTCTTGTATTTCAGAATTGTTAACTGAATTGTTGGCATCTTAGAACTTAAATGTTTAAACTGTAGTTCTTTGGGTGTGTATTATCATTTTTTTAACACTACAATATATATTTTTACCTGAGTTTTATTAATCAAAATATTTACATAATCCTAAAGTTTAAATTGTATTTCACCTGACTCATATTATTTTAAAATGTTATGTAAAAGTGTGTGTGTGTGTGTGTGTGTGTGTGTGTGTGTGTGTGTGTGTGTGTGAAAGATAGAGATTTGCTTTATTTTAAACTTTATGTTTAAATATGTTTTTCTAACAATAGAAATAAGTAAAAGTTATTAACATGAAATATTTCCTGTTTGGTATATCTTATTGAGTATATATTTTTATATATATATATATTTTATTTTTCTTTATATTTTTCTTTCTTTATTGGTTTTTATTTATTTATTTATTTATTATTGTTATTATTATTATTATTATTATTATTATCATTATCATTATTATTATTATTATTATTATTATTATTATTATTATTATTATTATTATTATTTACATTAAGTAAAACACATACATTACAAGATTTTGAAATATCTTTTTCATTTCAACAAAATTACTAATGCAGCATATTTTTTTAGACATAATTATACAAAATAGCCATAGTTACATTGTTGACCTTTGAAATAAAGCTACTACAAAATTTCTTGGTTTCAGATAACCAGCTATTAGTTTCTTTCCCCATTCCCATCAAAGTTGCAGACAGTTCTGGTGACAAACACAAACTCACTATAGTCTTAAGTTAACAATAATTGGTTATCTAGGGAAAATTCTTTTCTCTATGAAGCAAAGAATTCCCTTCTAGCTACAAAGTATTAAATTTCCTGGCAGTAATTATGAAATGGAAGTAGAGGTACTATGCCCACAAGTTGAAAATGTTTATTGTAAAAGATAATTTTATTTTTCTTGGCTGTAAGAATGATTGTTAAATTTTGATTATCTCTTATGTAGTTAAATTCCAGTCAAGATGTTTATTCTTAAAGAAAGATATCTATTCCTTTCTTTTATTATTATTATTATTATTTATAGTTGTCTTTAGTATTTATATATTTGTTTGTTTGTTTATGCATCATTTGGACTAATGTATACACTTTTCCTATTTTGAATTTATTTTTATTAATATTTTAACATACATTTTTTTTTTTTTTTCATTATACTGTAATTTTAAAAAAAAATAAGAAAGAAAGAAAAAGAAAACAAAAAGAGATATGTTCTGAATGTTTATTTTATTTAATTTATTTTTATTAAATATTTTTAGCACCCAGATCATTTGAACAGGCAGTTTGCCCTTAAGCCTTAAATTATTAAATGTCAAGACCATTGTTCACACACACACACACACACACACACACACACACACACACTCCTACATTATTTGCAAATTATATTTGTCGTGTGCTAAAAACAAGCCATTTCAACAGTTGGGCTTTTTACATATTCAGACTTTGTCCAAAACATTCAATTCTTTCTGATGCTTGTTTACCAAAAGCAACACTTTGCAATAAATCTGCTTTTGATGCCATATTACAAGTCATGGAAAAACACCAGACTCTTCTCTGACTATCTATCTGCCAGTGAAACGTCTCACAACACAAAGAGCTGAAAAACCTTTCACTTTGTGATAGATCAAACAGCTTCAACCCTGGGCAGGGCAAAGATTGTTTATGTCTGAACATTAGTCATTGATTTTTGTTTGTTGAACTGCCAAAAGCAAAAGATTCAGATGCTGAAATATGAAAGGTATATTCACGAAAGAGAAGAAAACGATGTAATGCTTTAAAAAAAATAATAATAATAATAATAAATTAAAATAAAAATGAAGAAGAAGAGAAATTATAAAGCATTTCTAACAGCTGTAAGAAATCCTCTGTGGATTGTTTTGGGGAGATGATGTATGTGCAATTTCACTTAATTTTTTTTTTATTGATAAGCTTTTCATGATAAGATAAGTGTTTGACATCTTTTAATGTTTTATGCTGAAATATACCTAGATTAATTTTTCTTAAATTGCTAGATTTTTACTTTTTAATGTTACACCAACACATTTTTATGTTTCAGTTTAATTATCTCATTTTTTCGAAATATTTGTTTAATACTTTTTTTTTATATGTAGCCATCTCTCTTCAGCACACATGCACAAACATATTCACATATATTTATACCTAAATAGAGAGAAGCAAACATACACAGAGTAATGGAAGATAATGATGATCAAATATTTATGTTCAGTGAGACAGAACTGAGACAGATTATAATGTGTACTTGAACTAACGAATCTGCAGAACAAATACCATTGTCTGTGAATAATTCTTACAGGTAAATAATTAAAACTCATAAATAATTGTTTTTCTCTGACATGTTATTTACCTAAGCCTGGATAACGATGCAGGTAGGCATATTTCTGCAGCTTAGTTTGTGTGCTTTTAGAGTTACGTTTATTTTTATATCCCTCTAAACATTATTACTACTACTACTACTACTACTATTACTTCTGCTGCTGCTGCTGCTGTTACGTGTATATTTGATATTATTTAATTTGTTTTGGAGAAAATCCAAAATGTATTCATTATTTACAAAAAAGGAAAATGTTATCATAATTTTAAAATACTTTAATAATATCTAAAAGAAGAAATAAGAATTAATGAACAGTAGAATGCATTTTTCATTTAGGGCTCTAATCACAATTACTTTAATAATAAAAGTGCAATATTTTCTTAATGTTTTGTAAAAAGATATTACTACAATTATGTGTTTATTGTTTGAAACACAGATTTGTCTGTTTTTTTTGTTTTTTTTAAATAAGAAAAAAAGAAAAGAAAATTTACTGTTCATTATTTTTTTTATGATTATGATGATGGTTTATTTATTTATAAATTAATTTAACTGTGGATCACAAAGGTTTAAAAAGGTTTTGTATTCACCATCTGGCACTAACCAAAAAAAAAAGAAGAGAAGTAACATATGTATTGATACCATATGGCAGACCAGACTGAAACTTCACTAATTACCCAGTACACACTGATAGCTCTTTATCATGTTTGCACTTAAAGTCATTTAAGAAGTTAAAAAAAAAAAAAAAAAAAAAAAAGAAAGAAAGAAAAAGTGAAGATAACTGAAGAAGGTAAAAGCCCCACCTAGTACAACAACAAGGGCAAGGAAATGATACGAGACAACGGAGAAACCAAGCAGCTCTTTCACTTTAAGAGTTTATCATTCTGAAATGGTCCACTTAATTTCAGACATTTGATCCCTATTTTCAGTGACCCCTGACCAAGGAAGAGAAACTCATCTCTTGGAGTGGGCTGGAATAGAAACGAGAGATAAATTTTCCATTAAAAGGGGTCGTCTTTCAGGATCATTGCTTTTGCTGCTTTAATAAGCAGAATGTCCTTTTTAAAGTAAAAAAATTATGACCACGTTTTTGAAAAAGATAACAAATACTGATGTGGCAGCAAGCTTTAATGGTATAATAAAGTAGTTTTATTAAATTTTAAATATATAGTAATGGTGATAAAAAATCTTTGATAGCAACAGCAGTGATCCAATACGTGTACAGAGTGAAAAAAGAAAATAATCTCATGACTTGGATTTATTTAATTTAAATTATTTAAGTATCTTTATAACTTAGGATAACAATATTTATGTTTCGAAGCTTAGCATCACCCTATTTTTAGAGAGAACTTTGAATGTCAGCCAAAAACACATGCATCTTCTAACTTTTGAATTATAGAAGCCTCTTTTCTCTTTATCTCCTAATTTCCTCTTAATTTTATCTCTGTGCATCTTTTCCTCTCTCTCTCTCTCTCTCTCTCTCTCTCTCTCTCTCTCTCTCTCTCTCTCTCTCTCTCTCTCTCTCTCTCTCTCTCTCTCTCTCTCTCTGTATTCAACTAATCTGCTGTTTAATATTAAATAGTTTACCTTCAGAACATTCCAGTTTAATAAATTTGATCTTTGAAGTCACTCACTGAGAATATTTACACAGCAGTATATGCACCTATTAGCACTAATGGAAGATCTTTTATGATTAAGTATATATATCAGAAAATATCAAAATCCAAACTAAATGGTTTATATGGTGACCGAACATCATGAAGCTCTTTATAGGTATCACCAATAATTAGTCCTTATTTAACCCTTGGGGTTTTTTAAATTATTCTGGTATTTTTTTTTTTTTTTCATATTTCTTTTTGTTCACATACATTTTAAATTAGTACCTTTCACACACACACACACACTCACACACATATATATTTCCATCTGCACCTGTAGATATGCAACAAATTGTTATATCTTTGTGTGTTTTTTTTATCTTAATTAAAGTTTATCATTCTTTGATGAATATTTGATAACATGCATACAGAAAAATTGAAATATAATTCCTGATGTGTAGAAAAGTTGTTGTAATTTCTCTGCTCCACCCTGTTATGGTTACACCTAAGATGTATTTAGGAAATGGCATTTTGTAAATAATGTATTTTTGATGATTATACGCCTGTTTTGGCAATAACATTCATGAACAGATTCATTGATAAGACTTCATATTTTTGGATAAAGACTGTGGAAATACATGGGGTATTTTATTTTCAAGAACAAAATGGATGCACAGATATATCCATTGATGCCAACAGGTTTATCTTTTTATATCAATTTTAACATAATCTCATTCTTAGGAGGAAAAAGTTCAGTATTATTTCACTTTTATTTATTTATTTATTTTATCTCTTTTTTTTTTTTTTGTTTGTTTTTAAAATCTTTATTCTTTGACTATAATTTCTTTTTTTAAAAATTTAATTAAAAATCTACTCTTGATTATTAAATGTTATGTGTGAATTTAACAATACATAAAATTGTGTTTAATTATTTTCATATTATTACTAAGAGTATCACAAACAGAATGAAATAATGTCTTGTATCTACAAAATTGCTGTAAAAAATACATTAATATATTTTAACACATGAAACTGCATTGCAGTTACTTATTTTAAACAACATTAACATCAAAACCATGAAGTACCAATTCAACACAAGATTATTCTTATTACAAAAATCACAACAAAATCACTGCAAAATACATTAATTATCATATTTAACAGCTCATACGGCAATTGGCAATTTAGATATTAATAATAACACAGAAAGCATTTGGTATTAATTAATATCTGAATTATCCTTTGAAACCCTTCTGTAAAGCTTCTTGGGGATGTTCATGGAAAGCTTAACAACCATCAATTTGATCAGAATAGCAATATTTTGTAATTTAAGATTTAATATGTTTTCTCATTTTTAATCTTTTTTCTTTTTCTTTCTTTCCCTCTTATTCTTCAGATTGTTGTTAATGTTTTTATTCAATAAACAAGAACTAAATATGAAATTTTTCTGATAAATATATTTTATTTTAAGCACACTTAATCATAAAAATTATACATCAGAGTATACTGACCTATTATTATTTCAGTTTGACCTATTATTTATTTTTGAGTTTCATATTTCAGACAAAATTGGAGAATGGGAAAAATAAGGAAAGAGAGGAAGAAAAAAAAAAAAAGAACCTCTTTAATTTAAAACTAAATGCACCAAACTTTGAATTCTGCACTATCTATAAACTTAATTTCACCATGCATATTAAATTTACTCAGGAGTTAACTACAAAGTTTTCTGGAAAGTAATCAGCTAAGTATCTGCCTTCCAGGTTTTCTGTACAGATATTTACAGAGCTTAATTTCTGTCCCACACAATCCGGTCTGGGAGACAGATTGACGAATCTTGAATAAAAAAATAATCTACTCTATCCTGGAGCCCGCAGACAATTTGCAGACATTAATTTAGACCCCAGACATTATTATTGACCCTAGTTTTAATACAGGCCCAGACATTAATATAGACCCAGATGTTAACATGTACCCAGCTATTAGTTTTAATTTAACATAGTAATCACACACACACACACACACACACATACATACATACATCAAATTTATTATTTATTTTTTTAATACTGTTTGTTTAAGTTGCAGGATATTACAGACGTTTTGTAAAAACAAAAAATAATAATAATAAATTTGTGTATTAATTTCATTTTGTGTGTACTTCATTTTGTCAATAGTTGATGTAAGTTCGAAGATATAAAATGCATAAATTTTACAAAATATCTGATATCAGTGTTACAGTTGTTTATCATTTAAAAAAAATTTTTTTTGAATATATGTATATATAATAGAATTTATTTTTAATTTACACTAACTGCCATTTTTTTTTTTTTTTTTTTTTTTTTCTTTTTAATGAATATTATTTCTTTCTTTTTTTTTTTTTTTTTTTTTTTTTTTTTTTGGTTTCAAAACATGTCAAGTCATTTTATTATCATTATTGGTTTGACAAACATAAGTTCTTGTTCATTTTTTTATTTTTTTTTATTTTATAAAAAAAAAATTAATGAATATTACTTTTCTAAATTTATCTTTATTATTTTTGGTGTGACATGTCAACATATTTTATTATGGTTATTGGCTGACAAACATAAGTTCTTGTTCTTTTTTTTTTCTTTTTAATTTATATTTTCTCTTTTTTTTTTTTTTTTTTTTAAATAGTAATTTACTGCCAACACTTCTTGAGCTATTGATGATAAAAACTTTTAATTTTTTATACAGCATCTTATAGATGGAAAAATGCATTACATAACCTTTGATAAATTATTACTGGAGTAATCCACTGGAATGGGAAAAGGACTTTTTAAACAGACTTAATATTACAATCAGTATTAATATAGCATATTGGTAACCAAAATCTATTTAAAAAATAGTGTTGCTGTGTTTAAATAAATATTTATTCTAAAAAACACTACTAAACATTAAGCACATTTCTTACTACAATTGAAATCTAGAGTATTAAGTTGATTTTATGGTTATAATATAAAATAACCTGTTGAAAAACAGGCTGGTATATATATATATAGATACATATATGTCAATATGTATTCATAGCTGAGAAGGTATATGTTTGCCCTGAATGGATGCATGGATGGATGGACATGCATAATGATATCCATCAATACTAAATGAGCATTGCATTTTAACCTTTTCTTTTTGAATGAACAATAGTTGTTTCCTGCTTTACAAAACACTTTGTGAATTCAGTAAGATGTTTTTCAAAAAGGCCAGGCAAAGGTTAAATGGATTATTTTCATGATTAGCAGAATAGACACTAGCTGTGTGTATTCTGTGTATTAATGTTGTTTTTGGTAATGATGTGAAAATCAATAAGTAGCTGAAATAACCTCCTCTGCTTCAGTTCCCATCCCATTTACATGTAACACATATAAGCTGGTGCATATGCATAATGTAGACACTGTATACATTGTGTGTGTGTGTGAGTGTGTGTGTGTTTGTGTGTGTGTGTGTGTGTTTGTGTGTTTCAAGAGCGCAAAGGTTAATGAGAAGATAATCCTGTGACCTATAGATTATGACACCTAAGGCCTTTTGATGTAAATATAGCTAGACTTGAGTTACAGTGTGTGTGTGTGTGTGTGTGTGTGTGAGTGTGTGAATGGGTGTGAGTGAGAGAGAGAGAGAGAGAGCATCTAATCCTGAATAACTTAACATATCCTTTTTAAATTAAGGAGATTATCTCATTTGTATTAACACAACCAGTTGATTGTTTTACTAACTGACCAATTTGTCACATTTCTTCTCACTGCCAAGATCTCTTCCATTTGTCAGGTGTAATTTTCCTCTTAACCTGTTTGTTGTGTGTGATCGCACTGTTATTTGTTTCATTAGCCAGAGAGAGAGAGAGCCAGATGTACTGCTACAACCATTAACCACAGTCAGTGAATCCATGCTGTTGCTTTACAATCTAACTGCCATCATTATTCAATTATTTAACCTTAATAGAATTGCCCGTTTGTATTATTTACACGAAAACATCACAGATATATGCATCCTGCATGTTTATAAAACTTAGTGCACCTGTGCTGTTGTCTTAGTATCTAACTGCCATTATTATCCACTTACTTAACCTTGATTTGTATTTTTTTAACATGAACAGTTAAAGGTATGTACTGTCTTGTATATTTATATAAACATTTTACATGCTTTATTGTGCAGTGACATCTGCAACTGAAATATGGGTGTATGTAATTAGATATATAAGGGATGTTAATAGAATGTTTTGTGTGTGTGTAAAGATTTAAATTTATTTTGTGCACATCTGTATAATTATATTTATGTGAATATATAAAGTTTCTTCTGCTATCATAAGCATACAGAGCACCAAGTACTGTGTATTGGATGCTTCATAAATGCATTGATTGTTGTTGGTGGAGTTGTATTAGATAATAGACAAGCTGTGAAGATTTAATAAAAATTACCTCCTCCCCCCATAAAAAAAAAGTAATCTCAGAATTTGCATTATAATTATTTTCAACTTAATGCAAACTTGGTATGAAAAAGTGCCTTCAGATTTGTCCATTTAATTAGCAACTAAATGGTCTGAACAACTGAGTAAATAAATGAATGAAATTATAGTAAACAAATGCAGCTGTTGTGATGTTGTTTGGACATCTGTAAACAAGCTGTTTGATTTTTACATTTGTGTCATGTACTTCTTATCCTCATCCATCATTACAATTTCCCCAACACATTCTTTTATTTGTTTATGTTGGACAGTATCTTAGAATGTAGCTTACTGTAGTATTTTCTTTTTAATGATTTTCTGTTATTATCACACACCAACACACACACACACACACACACACACACACACACACACACACAGATATACACACATACATAGGCATCCATTCCTACATACACATTCATTCACATACATCAGCTCATTTATTGATGTATACAAATAGATACAAAATCCATTTATTTATTTGTTTATTTATTTATTGTCACACATTCTCACTGACATTCTTCATAATGCATGAAATCTAAACTTTAATATTTTCAAGTCCCATAATCTGATCTAAAGAACATAAAGAAATTAATTGTTTTTCAACATTTTTCTTTCCATTAAATATTTTATAGTCTGATAAAAATACACAAAGCTTTAAATGTCTCTGAAAGCTATCAGATTTTTTTTTCTGTTTTCTTTTAAAGTACTCTTAGAGAGAATAACCCTTTGTTACAATAAATTATTTATTACATTTTATGATTATATAATTTTTTAAAATTCACAGATCTTACATCCATTTATTTCTAAGAAGAAAAAGAAGAAAAGGTGTGTGTGTGTGTGTGTGTTATATGAACTTATTTGTATTTGTTTTTCAAATGTTCACAGTTGCCAATTTAGAATTTTTAAAAATAAAAAAGCCTGTGCTTCTTTTTTTGTCAAATCTTCAAAATTAATTTTTAAAACTTTACAAAAAAAAATATATAATTTTAAAATAATTAAAGCAATATATTTTTGTTCTACGAAAATTTCATCATCAGTTTCAAATTTTAAAAAATATATTAAAAAAAAAAAAACAACAATCTGTTCATGCTCAGTTTTCAAATCTTCAATGTCAATATTTCAAAAGTTGCCAAAAAAAATATAATTTTTTTATAAAATACATAGACTGACAGAGCAATATATATTTGTTTTCATAATTTTATCATCAGTGTTTGAAAATCTGTAAAAAAAATATAATTTAAAACATAATGTTATGAAATATGTATATGTACTTGTTTTTCAAACCTTCAAAATTCAATAAATACTTTTTTTTTGAAAAATACACTTACCTATGTTTCTCTGACTTTAAAAAAAAAAAAAAAAAAATAAAAAAAATAAAATAAAATAAAAATTCTAATGCTAAAATAGTCTAGATTAAAGCATTCTTAGATAGCATAGCCTGACCAGCCACTGAATTATTTGTTGCCAGTGCCAAGCATAATATTCTGCAACTAAAGATGATTCTCCCAAAATAAACAAGAAATAAAAACATGTGGATCTCACCAGAACACTTAAACTGTTTGTGAATGTATACATTTCAACTTAAAGATGTTACTTAATATTTACCTGTACTGCAATATGTTTTATGTTTGTTGGTGGAAGACTAGATGGGTTGAAAAATAAAGAGCTATGGTTGTGGGTGCTTTTTTTTCAACCTAGATATTTTAATTAATATTATTTACCTGTGCTGTAAAGTGTAGGCAAGGAAGATGGATGGATGAGTGGATGAATTTTTTTAAAGAGTTTTTATGGTAGGGTGCTTTTTTCAACATAGATATTTTAATTAATATTTACCTGTGCTTTGTTATGTTTTATTTTTGTAGGCAGGGCAGACAGGTATATATTTTAAAAAGCACTGCAGTAGTGGGTGCTTAAATATATATATATATATATACACACACACACACAAAATCATATTTTAATTAATATTTATCTGTACTGCAAATGGTTTTGTTTCTCAAAATTTGATCATCAGTTTTTCAAATTTTTGGTTTTTTAATATATATTTATAGATAGATTCAGTATTTTATTATTTGTATAAAGATGCAGTAGGTGTGTTTTATTTTGTTTCTGTCTGTGTGTGTGTGTGTGTGTGTGTGAAAGTATATGTATATGTATACTGTGAATAAAACTGAAGTACTGATTGATCTAATAAAACCTTTAAAACGACAGTATAGGTATTTAAAGATCTTATTTATTTAATTTGATACCTGTCATATATGATGTATTTGATATCCCTGGGGATAAGGTGGAAGAAAAAAATAGACATAAATATACTTTAAGATAGATAATAAATTAATAGATCTAATATAATCTTGTCGTATAATATATTGTATTGGAAACCTTACTAAGTTTATTATTATTATTATTGGGATATATAAGCATAATTCAAAATGTGAATAATAGTCAAGGAAAATATGTGTATTTATATATTAATATTATTATCTGTATTTCTACTTTTAATGCATATTGTTAAACCATTCAAGATGTAAAATGGTTGACATTCTAGAGTCCAAAAATCTGTGGACAAGCAACATCCTAAGCACATTTTGATTGGGTGCTAATTATCTTTCATTACTGACTATATTTTTCTGTTTTAACCGTTACTCTATTTGACATGTGACTAGATTAAGATTCAGGTGCATGTAGTGGTGAATTCTGCAATCTTTGATGTTCTGTGATCTACCCTTTAGTCATATTCCTCTGTAGGTCTTAGATTACTTTCATGAGTTTCCATGTCACTGTTCTCTCCAGACAATAATTATTTTTGCTTTAAAAAAAAAAACAAAAAATAAAAAAAAAAAAAAAAATCATAAATAAGAATCATTTATAAGTGATAAAGAATATATAATACGGGTTTGAACTTAGGCTTTCCAGCCTGGAACCATAAACAGCTTCCAAGCAGAAGACAAAAATTTAAGGCTTCTCTGAAACCTCTTAAAGCTTGTTTTGGTGTAATGAGTCATATTTAATGTTTAAATTATTCCAAATATTATGAGTAGTTTTCTGAAAATCTGAAAAATAATCAAGACAAGAGGAAGAATTATTTTTATACTCTTTATTTCCTTTTCATAAATAGGAAGTGTCAGATTGTTTAGGGCGTTCTTTAATGTTGTTTCATTGTTTGTGGAAAAAAAAAAATTGAAGAATCTGCTTATATATATATATATATATATATATATATACACACATACATGTATATACATATGTAGACATATAAATGATATATATATATATATATATAAAATTGACTGTGGAGGAGTTCGTGTATCTGACTCATAGCATTAGTGATTCACAACAGTTCTTATTTCGTTTCATCTGGCAGAGTGCCTGTGAAGATGGGAGTTTTTTGCCAACCATCATTCATTAAAGAACCATTTCAGCAGGTGCCACATTTTTCAAACTCTTCATGTTTTTGGTGGTGTAGTAATAGGGCTTAATTGCAATGCCAGCATTTAAATTTTCAATATGTTTGTGTTTATGCATGCACAAGTGTTTGCCAGCAGTGGTCTGTGTGTGTTTGTGCATTATATGTTTACGTATCTGTAATGAAACAGGAATTTAAATGTATGATACAAAATGAACCTCTGATGTATTGATTTTTGTTTTAAAAAACAGCAGAAAATCCTCCACCAACATTTTGTTTATTTAATTATTTATTTTTAAAACATTTTTAAGTTGTGTGTGTGTGTGTGTGTGTTTTACATTTTGTTGCTGTTTAAGGAGAAAATGATTGTTGTTATTTCATCATTAAATATACAATCAGTCGATGTACATGAAATAATTTATAGTTGTCTATGCATAATTTAAGCTCTAGGTTTCACAAAAGCTGTTACTTCATTTAGAAAATAAATGATATTGGTGAACTGGAGGAAAGTTCGTGAGATACTCTATAAGATGTTTTAGAAAGTGATAAATTTACCTGTTTGTTTTTGTTTCATTTTTGTATGTATTAATATATAAGTTTGTGTGTGACTGCTTTATTAGTATTATTAATTTTTATTTTTATTTTTATTTTTATTTTATTTATATGTTGTTATTACTAATTTTTATTTCTTTTGTTTTGTTGTTATTATTATTATTATTATTATTATTATTATTATTATTATTATATATCCAGGATTACATCCACTTAAAATAGATCTGGAGCTTAATATTAAAAGATTTTTAAAAAAAAGGAAAAAAAAAAAGTTAAAAAGAATAAAAATGAAGAAGCTATATTATTAAATAAGGAAAAATGTATACTTAAAATAGGTCTGAATTGAGATTTTGAAAATTCCAAAAATGTTATTTTTGTTTGTAGTCACAGTAGAAGCAGTAGCTGTAAGTAGCAGTAGTTGTTGTTGCTGCTGATGATGCTGTTGGTTACAGTACAATAACTTTTTTCAGCTTACTGTCACTGTTAACATATCTTATTAAATAGTTTCTGATTTGTAACAGAAACAGATGAAAGACAGAGAGAGAGAGAGACGCATACACATATTTGTCAAACATCAACTAATAACTCTAATCATCTCTCACATTACTGACTTTCTGAAACAGATTATAACTTCTCCACACGATGCTCCAATTTGAGTGTGTGCCATTGGAATTTGGCTTCTGCGAGAATCTCAGTGGAAGAATACAGTTTTGGCCCATTTACAGAACTTGGCGCCATTGCATACACAAGGGCTACCGGTTTTTGTTCTGCGTGATAACAATTATTCTGAATGAAGGGTTGGATTTTTCAGTTCTAATCAAATTTTGTACACCGATAAAAAGATGTGTTCAACAGTTCTGCGCTTGTGAATGGATATTTTATTAATCTGATCACATGTAGGTAAGTAAATAGAGTAAGTGTTAATTAAACTGAGGAAATGTAGGGATGTGCTTTAGTGGCTTTATTGACTTTTTTTTTTTTTTTTTTTTATCACTGAATCCAAAAAGGTATGTATAAAAGATGCATATTATAGATACAGAGAGATAAAACAGTTTTTGCGCTTTAGTTTAATGAATATTTGATTAACATCAGGATTACCTGTAGGTAATTTAATTTTGTAAATTAACGAAGTCAAGGAAGTGCAGAGGAGTTTGTGTGTGTGTGTGTGTGTGTGTGTGTGTGTGTGTGTGTGTGTCTTTTATATTAAAAAAAAAATAGGAAACATGCATTACAGTTTTGTACAGGTGATTGCTAATAGATATTTGATTATCTTAATATCAGCTGATACTAGTGTGTGTGTGTGTGTGTGTGTGTGTGAATTAATTTAACTTACTTGAAATGTTTTGTAACTCACAAATTTTTTTGAACTTTTTGTTGTAATCACATTTCATTGAAGTTTGATTTTATGTTTATAATCTAACTGTGATGTACTAAATCTTAAACATGATATATGTGCATGGGTGGAATGTGTGTGTGTTTGTGTTTATGTAAGTATATATGTATATGTGCATTTATGTAATTCTGTGGGGTTTTTCTCTCTTTTTTTTTTTTTTTCTTAAAATGCATAAAAGCTAGTATATATTATGTATCCTTTATAATTTTACACACACACACACACACACACACACACACAGACATGTATATCTTAATCATAATAGAAACAGAAATATTTATTTTATAAATTACAGTATATTTAAAATTGTTTTAACAGCTGTTAAATAAACAACTCTTACATAAACACTCATATTTGTATGCTGGTGTCCATGCATGGATGCGTATCCTTTTTTAAAAATAATCATTTTTCTATTATGTTTTTTTTTTTATCTATCTGTTCTATCTAGCTGTGGTTTTTTTGCAACAACACATGTTGCATTCGTGTATCTATTTTAACTCTTGGAAAGCTAACAGTAAAAACATGCTGATAAAAAGATATTGCAGCATAGTGTACTTACTTTAACTTTTTGTTAGCTAATAGTAAAAACACAGTATGTTGATACAAGATGGGTGTTTTGTCATTTTTAATATCATGTTAGCTATATGCTTTTTTCTCTTTTTTTTTTTTTTTTTTTTTTTTTTTTTTGATGAAAAAGAGCTTGTTGAGAAGGTAACAAATACATAAGTTATTATTAGTTTACTAAGTTTATCTAATTTTTAACTGTTTATATATATATATATATATATATATATATATTATATGGGAGATATGTATGTGTGTGTATTAGTGAAACAACTGAATCACAAAATGATTATTAAGAAGTGTAAATGTTCTATCAATTCAGTGTGTGTGTTTATCTAAGAATTTTATATGTATATAATATGAAAGGTATATGCATCTGTGAATTAATGTATTACAAGATGATTATTAACAAGTGTTAATGTTGAGTGTGTGTGTGAGATATAAGTATTTTATTTGTGTATGATGTGAGAGGTTCATACAAGGGTGAATAATGAAATAACAGTATCAAGTATAAATGTTGTTATAGTCTTGAGTGTATATGTGTTTACATAACATGGTTTTTTCATATACACACTCCTACAGTTTAGGAGAGTCAACATACACATAAACACAAACATAAAAAAAATATTTCCACACAGCTGTATCATGTTTTGTTACTATAACATGTATAGGCTAAGGTAAAATGGGTTGGTTTTGAAGGTTTTTTTTTTTTCATTTCTTTTTTTGTTTTTTCCTTGCTTCAAACATTCACATAAAGATATATATAGACTCAAATGTACTCCCACACATTAAGAAACAAACTCAGTCTTTTTTATTGCCCATACTAGAAATACATTGATGTTTTTTGTTCTTCTTCTTCTTTTTTTATTATTATTATTTTCCGTTTTTTGTATTTATACACAGTTTTTTATTTAATTTTTTTTCTCTCTCTCTCTCTCTCTCAGAACAAAAATTTAATTTATACTGACTTTGACATACTCCCACTTATTATAAAAATCAGATATATCTTTTCTTTTCATTTCTCTCTTTCTATATATATTATTTTTTGGGGGGTGTTGTTGTTTTTTAGACTGATTTTCTTGAAAACAATGAACACAATATTTGTTTTTTATTTTATTTTTTCTTTTTTTGTTCTTTTTTATTTTTTTTGTTCTTGCATGTTCATGCTGCCATTTTCTCTCTCTCTCTCCCTCTCTCACTCTTTCTCTTCTATCTATCTGTCTCTGTTTCAGATACGCATGCATTTGTGTTTTTGTTGTTTTGGGGATTTTTTCACTTGCATTTTATTATGCAGCCACTTAACAGCCATTATATGACAGAGAAAGCTGTTTTACTTCTAAACAAAATATTCCTTTAGCAAAGACTGGAAGTCCTGTGTACAGCCTGACTGATCAATGGCAAGGTATTGTCACACAGCCGTGCAGCCCAGTTTTCTTCTTCAACTTTTGTGTTCACTGTATAAAGCTAATATTTTTCAATCCTTGTTCACAGCACCAGTTTGTCAAGTGTTGCTATGCATTTGACAACTCCCCGATTCAAATGAAAAATAAGCAAAACTTTACGTATGACTAATATACATGTTTTTAGGCAGTTTCTAAAGTGTGCAGGGGGTTTGTGCTTTGTCACTGTGCATGCTGGGTTTTTTTTTTTTTTGCCGTCGAGATTTGTATCGTAAGCCTTGATTCAAATGGATTATAAGGAAGTCTGTGGGATTGAAACTTAATATTTTGAATAGTCTTTTGTATTATTATGCTGCTTGCTTGCTGTGGTTTGTGTGGATTGATATGCACGCATGCAGTAATATTTAAGGTATTCATCTGTTTATTAAGTGTGTCTATGCATCTGACATGATACAAAATGAAAAATAAAAAAAAAAAATTGTGTGTTACGTAATGTCAAATGTCTAATCAGCTATTTTATTTTTTCCTTAATGGTCTGTGTTTCCATTAAATGAAAAAGGAATTCAAGTCATAAAGAAATACATTTAGTTTTTTTGGCAGTTATTAATTTCAAGATTATTTTGGAACTGGAAGAGGTTACGTGATTAGGCACCTTGACCTGAGAATAAGAATTGAAAAAGCAATAAGCTGTGATATAGAAAGCTCAACAAGTGATATATACTTTGAAATATACTTTTACATTATTCAGAAGCTTTAAAAATAAGGAAGTGATAGAGATACAAAAAATGTGGTCTGTGTTTAAATTTCACGAATCCAGGCATATGGACAGAAACAAGTATTAAAGAAAGGAATATACTAGGTAAAAAAAAACAAAAAAACAAGCAGTTTTATTGTTGTGGCCTATGTTTTGACTTGTCATAAAAGCATACTACTACATACGTGATAAATATGTTTACTGCAGTTTTATAAAGACTGAACTTGAGGAAATACAACTGTACTTGAAGTGATTATTGGATTAACTTGATGGGATTATGATATCAATCAGATTAACCTGACATCTGGCTGACTTCTTGGCCTTACATACAGACATCTTGTGACTAACCTAAGTTTATATCCGTAAGTGATAAAGAAATTTTTCTTTACTAAAGGACAGAGCTAAAAGCATGGGTGTGTTTGAAAATGAAAGAGAACCCAAAAAGAATGTTATATCAGTCAATATTTGATATCTGAACTATTTTTATGTTTAATGATACTGTGTTACTGTGTGTGTTTGTGTGTGTGTGTTTGAGAGAGAGATAGAGAGAGAGAGAGAGAGAGAGAGAGAGAGAGAGAGAGAGAGAGAGAGAGAGAGAGAGAGAGAGAGAGAGAGAGAGAGAGTGTTTAATTATTATTATTTTTTTTTTTTAGATTATTCCATATTATATTAACTAATCTATGGAAGAGGTCTATGTTTAAAACACTTACCACTTTATGAAATGTATATTTAATCATTCCATGTCAAATCACCCAGCTTCTTTAACTTAGTATTTTTGTTCATTACAGATAGGAAATTTGAAATGAAAAATAACAGATATTTCTTGCATTAGATCAGTTGTTTAAGATATATCAAACTCAAAAGCTTGGATTCTTTTTCAAAATATATATTTTGAACCTATATTTTATCACTGGGGAAATAACTAATTTACAGATTCCATATTTGTCGTTATTTTTCAAATTGATATAGATTAAATATTAATGGCCTTGACCTTGTTGAATTCAAGATTTTGTAATAATATTAATCTTCCTTTCATAATTATATTTTTAAAATAAACTAATATCATCCTAAGAAAAAAGGTATGATAAGGGAATAAGAGAGGATTTCATGAAGCTATGATGTAATATAGTGGTGGATAAGATAGTGCCAGTGTCTGTCTAAAATTTTTACAATGATCTTTTTCAACAGCTGAATAATAAACACAGCTTTTAATCTTTTTTTTTAAAAGAATTTTGGCAAGTACATTTTTTAGAATAATTTATTACTTTTCATATTTTCCAAGCACTTTAAATTTTAATAGAATTATTTTGGGTAAATGTAAAATAAGTAAAAAATATTTTGCTACTGTTGCTACAATTGTTCCAGTCAAGAAGCTCAATATGAGAATGGTTGGAAAGGGAAAATATTGAATAAAAAAAATATCCAGATTGAAAAAAGACTGTATGATCTACTTCTGTGTAATACGTCAAAGGACTGCGTATTAATATTTGGTAAATAAATATAAGAGTAGATTATGTTAATCTTTTAACCTTTTATAATCCTAAATAATCCATATTGATTTTACGATGTGGAAATGTCATTTGATGATTGTTCAGAGAATCCCATAAATCCTTAATGACAGTAAAAAAAAAAATAATAATAATTAGTGTAGTACCATTCTTCTTACTAATAATCATGCTTATCATATGCTTAATGATAAATATCATTTCTAGATTTGTGTATCAGAAATAATTATTAATATATCAGTAATATTCTCTATTGCATCTGTTCTTCAGTGTCTTCAGACTTGCATTGTTTACCTCCTGGGTAAATTGTCACAATTTAGACTTTCTAGTGATCATTTTACTAACCATACACAATACCACCAAAGTATAAGAGAATCTCTTGTTTTATTTTATCACATCTTCATCAATCTGGTGTGATGTCTGGATGTAATCTAGTTCAATCATAAGTATTTGCAAATTAAATTCCAATATCAACCTCTGTACTGAACAGGCTTGATATACATTCATGTTAAAAAAAAGTTTCTATGAAAATCTATGAATAAATATTTGTTTTACAATATCTCAACTCATTAATTGTTACAGGACAACACATACCATAGTCATTTATAAACCCATGTTCTAACTGCTGAGCTATAATCTGCTTTTGCTTCAGATTTTTCTTGAACAATGAGTGAATGACCTTTTATTATTATTATATTATTATTAAAACATTTTTTAAATAATTTTTATTGTTGCTATTATTCCTTCGTAATTATATGCTAGAAAAATGAGTTATTAAGTGTTCATTAAAAACACGTGCTAATGATAAAAAGATCATTCTCTTTAATCTGAAGCTTACTAAAAGCAATTTCATGTTATTGGAGATAGCAAATTTTCCCTCTTCTCTAACACAACAAGTTACATCCTGTTGTTTTAATGTCTGATTTATCTGTCTGCCCACGTACAGAGACAAACTAATTATTTTCATTTCATGTAGTTTCTTTAGTTTATGTGTATGTGTGTGTGTATGTATAATACATATATATATATATATAGACTGATAGATAGACATACATAGATATTAACAAATTTTGCTGAAAAAAAATGCATCAAAACATTTTTTAATTCTTCCTTTTTTCTTTTTGATATATGTTTTGTTTCCTTTTTCTTCTTTATCTTCTTTTTTTTCCATTTGTTATTTTTCTTATTATTTTCTTTCTTTCATTCATTTTTTTTTTTTTTTTTTTTTTTTTTTTTAAATTTAAGAGATTTTCTTTCTCTTCTTTCTCTCTTTTGATTGTTTTTTTTTTAGCTTATCTAGTTCTTTTCTTTTCTTTTTTTCTGCCAGCATTGTTTATTCTCTGTAGGTTCTTAATTCAAATTACATAAGTAATATCCTTATTTGTTTTAGAAACAGCTGTTAAAGAATATAATTGTTCTTGTTTGTATGTGTGTATGTAGAGATAATTCATATATGTTTGTGGGTATGTGGTAAACACAGGAATATCATGTTTATTGTGATGACCTTTTCACAGAAATTGGAATCCTTTTACCTTTTACATTTCTAAATAGAAATGACATGAAGGGAATCAGAGAACCCAGGTTCTAACTGGAATGTAAAACAGTAGCAGATTTCTTTCTAGTTCCTTCTGTATCTCCCCTGCTGTCAGATCTTTACCCCAGGCATCACAAATATCTAACAAATCTGAGATATTGGTCAATCATTCCCATGTTGTTTCTTAAGTATGATTCACACCTCCAGTTGTTCTAAAACTTGAATTAAACTGGTCAGTTATTGTAATAACCCTCCTGCTTTAAAAATCCAAATTATTAGCTATTTCCCAATCTAGCCAGAGCTCCATGCTAAGATAATCAAGAGATCTTATTTATTTTTTCCATTTCTATTACAATGCTCATGCAAAAACTGTCTTACAGTTAATGAACAAAAGTCAAATTGAGTCTGTCTTCTTTTCAGATACTTATCATTATCAAAAAAAAAAAAAAACCAACCTAAATGAGATTTCTGATAATACTATCTTAATCTTTTCAAGGTTCCGTTAAACATGTGTTCATTGACTGAATTATTTGTCTGTGTTCAATGAAGTGGTCACTTTGGACAGAACACCTGTACAAAAATGTTTTTTTTAAAAATCAGCCCAGAGTAAAATAAAAGAGTGACAGTTGAGGTGTTTGCCAAGCTGCAGGTTAAAATACTTTACATTGTTAACACAGATGTATGAACTACAGTATACAATGTTTGAATCAGCAGCCAGTGTTTAATCTCATCTTGTTGTTGGCTTGATAAACAGTGTACAAGTGAAGATATTTCTGAAGACGAAGAAGAAGAAGAAATGAAGATAAATGTGAACAAAAGATGGCTTTGTGTTGTTCTGACAAATTGAATGGTCTGCAAGTCAAGCTGATGTATGATTGGTTGTTGGTTCAATCCTTCTTAGTGCTACAGTTCAGCTATTTTTTGTTTTGTTTCAATCTCTGCATATGACTGGTTTATTAAGAGTATATGTTTTACTGTGAAAATAATGGTTAACACTTTGCTAAGCAATCCATTGGTTATCCTTTTCAACAATAAAGAATCTTTTGTATTTGAATCCTTTCAAAGGCAAAAATACACACATTTTATATTTTGATATTCCAAATTTAAAGTACTGTTTGGAAAAGGAAAAATAATTTTCACCATCATTTTAGAAAATGAAAATTCTGTTATTTTTATTATTATTATTTTTTTTTTTTTTTTAACTTTATTTTGACATGGAAGAATTTCAGTGAAAATATAGATGACCATCCTTATCTGCAGGTTTTACATTCACAGTTTTAAAATATTTTCAAAAATTACTCTTCAGTAAAATCTCTTCATATAGCGACATACAGTATACTAGAATACTAAAGTCAGTAATGATTTGTGTGGGTTTTAGAAGTGTTTAGTAATACATATAGGTGGGATTTTGAGTTATAAACAAGTATGGTGTAAAAAAATTGCTTATTTTATGTGTTTCCTGAGCATCTTCGGTTTTGGCACATATATGGAATCCTGGAACCACATGTCCATGTATGAGGAGGGCTGAATGCTGTAAGGCATGGAATTTAAATGCAGCTATTTGATTCCTGTCAAGCACATTTAAGTTTATTCATGGAAATCTGTCGTTACGATTTACAAGTGTCGTATTTTTGATTTATGATCATTACAGATCATTGATCAGAAATTTAGTTTCTGATGTCCAGAGTTGTAAGCAGTTTTTCTACATCTTTACATTGCTTGATAAAACAGGCTGAACACTCTGTTTATTACAAAACCTACAACACATTTAAGACTGCATAATATTGCATTTTTCTATTCTATAGTAAGATGGGTGGTATAGATAAGTTTGTGCCCATGTTAGTACATTTGTACGTATTCAACAGCTGTCATGATATTTATGACACATTTATGACTGTTTTAAAAAAATAATAGTAATAAAATTTTAAAAAAGCTCTAGTAAGATCGATGGTTATAGATGAATGTACATGCATCCAAATATGTAAATATTTAGTTGTTATAATATCTGTCTATTAACATTCATATTTTTGTATGTATATTATATTTTTCAACTCAATGTACTAAGATGGATGGTTATAGATAAATGTATACGTGTCCAAATATGTATGTATTTACTTATTACAAAAGCTCTGTATTAATAATAATAGTATTACTGTACATATCACACATTTATGACTGTATAATAATATATAGTTCCACTATATGTAGAAATAATGGTGGTTATAGATATAATATATAATAACCACACACACACACACACACAAATATGGACAAATTTATCTATAACCACCATTCTTTCTACATATAGTGGAACTATATAATAATCACACACACACACACACACACACACACACACACATATAGTTATATTTATTTCGCTTTATTACCAATCTCATATCACACATCTCTCACTATATAATATTATATTTTTCTGCTGTGCATAGACCTGTGACTGATTGATATGTACTGACTGGTGGTGTCAGGGAGGGAGAGGTGTGTTTCAAAGTTCAGTCTGCAGATGGGGACAGGATGTGAGTTCTCACCGCATCTGCTTGTCTGAAAAGATTTTGTAAAATGCCAGAAGCTAAATGATTACGTCCCACATGATACAGTTTACCTAGATAGTTCAGTCTGTTTTGACTTTTCGGCAGCTTGAAATAATCACTGAGATCAAGAGTTTTAATTAGATTAGGATATTTTTGTACCTTTGTTTTATTTTATTTTATTCTGTTTATTGTAATATACATTATTATATTAGTTAATAATAATCTTAATTTAATTATAATTATGTTTTCATTATTATCATCACTATTTATTTATTTTATTTTATTTTATTTATTTTTTATGATTGTTGTTGATGTTGTTGTTATTATTATTATTATTATCATCATCATCATCATTATTTATTTATAAAACCTAAATAAAACAAAAATTATTAACAGTTGAATAAATTACCGAAGTTTTTCTGCTATTACATTACTCTAATGATCCAAAGCTAATTGGTAGATTGATTGTTCATGTTCATGATTAAAAACAGTTTTCATGCTTCATATATTTTATATATTCAGAAGTTTCATGGACAAAGGCACTTATTCCTGGATATTTCTTAATAATTATACAATAAATTATGATGTTTATTGAAAGGGAAAACCAAATAGCATTATACTTTACATAGTTAATTAAATTCTGAAGCTTCATGGAGAAAAGCATTTGTGCCTGGAATATCTGTATATAATTTACAAAACAAATTGTTAACTTTATTGAAAGAGAAAACCAAACAGGCTTTTTCTTTTCTTTAGTTCTTTTTTCACTTTAATACATTCAGAAGTTTACAGAGAAATGCACTTCTTTGTAGATTTGTAGATGTATTTGGTAAATTCATCTTTCAAGAAATTTCATTTAATTCCCAAAAGTATTATTAAACATTAGCTTAACATGGTCTAAAGAGGATTAATGATAAAACTGTAATGTTAATAAGCCTAAAATAGATTTCAGTTTAATTATTTTATTGTTGTTCTTCTTGGTAGTAGTTGTATTTTTATTACTGTCAGCAATTATGCTATTGTCTGCTTAGCACTAGAACCAATTATTTGATTTAAAAAAAAAAATTCTGATGAATAAATGAAAAATATTATTCAGCATGTTTTCATAAACAACTAAATTAGACTATATTTATATAGGCCCATGTTCCTATACAAAAAAACTTTGGAGGTCAAAGTGCATTTTTTGAAATATTTAGATATTTATATTCCTTGTGTCAGTAAGTTTCATTTTCCACCATTTTTACCTTAATAACAAGTAGTACACTTGCAAAAATTTTCTTAGAAGAATTTGGGTAATCGATGAAAATTTGGAGCATATTTCTGTAATTTCTTTGATCATGGGTTCTTAAAAATTCATAATTGAATTAAAATGTGTAATTATTGACAAATGATCAGGTTTGATGCCAATAGCTTGTACAAGTAAAACAGAGTATCAAGAATTTTGATGTTGTTTGAGTGTAATCAATGTCATGTGATCAGGTTTTAAGACTGAGAGATACTAAGATTTGCATCTCCGAATTAAAACAACCATAAAGAAGGTTAAGAGTTTACTCAAACAGCAAAAATCAATCAACCATCTTACTTGATTAATCTGTCATAGAGGAGATCAAACTAGCTTTTCAATAATTCCAAAATCGATGATAGCATCAAAGATTTCCACATGTAAGACCGGATTCATTTGAATTTAGATGCATTTCTATTCAAAATATTTAAAAAAACAATATTTCTAACAATCCTTTTTGAGAATTGTTAGATGAAATGAAGAATTAGGTTATTTCTTAAATCTTGTTGAATAAATTAGATGTTGGTCTCTTTTCTTTTTTTTTTTTTTTTTTTTTTTTTTTTTTTTTTTTTTTTTTTTTTTTTGAATATTTTTAAGGATGATGTTGTTTTTGTTGTAAATTTGAGAATTATATAAATGAATGATCAAACTAAAGTATTTATTAAATCTTAATGAATGAAATCATTTATGAGAGTGTCTTTTTATTTTTTATTTATTCATTCATTCATTTATTTTATATTTTTAAGGCCTGTCTTTTTTTTTTTTTTATTTATTTTTTTTTTTTTTTTTTTTTTTTTTTTATTTTTTTTTTTTTTTTTATCATTTTGGAACATGGAAGTTAATTACTGACATGTTAGTATCTGAAATGGAATTGCCCCAGGAACACAGTTAATTAACACAACACTGGACTGAGATGGACCAACTTGTACAAGCAAACACCTTAGGTCATCGGGGGTCACAAGATCAATACTCTGTGATGAATTATTTCCCAGTCAAACCAGTCATGTGACTAAAGTATCAAAACTCTGCTATTTACTTTTGTATATGGGTGGAGTGAAGATTTAAAAAAAAAAAAAAAAAATAAAATTCAGTTAACATCTTAACCTCTGGGTATATCATCTTCTGATGGCAAAAATGTGAACTTTGGTTGAAGTAGGTGATATGCAGGCGTTGTACTGAGTTGATGAAAATGTGATATGAAGTATCAGAGATTCTGTTACAACTCAGATGTTCCAGGGGAAAGCAAAATAGTGAAGTCACAACAGGTAATCGAGAGGTTAATCATAAACAAGAGCAAGTCATACAGTATATAATTCAGTATCTCTAGTATGTAACTTAAAACAATTTTAATAATAATTAATAAAATGAGTTAAGCAAGGAGAATCTTGGAAGAAGGGAAAAAACCCACATCCTTGCTCATGTAATAGTTGCTATTGTTGTTATTATTATTTATTTTTTATTTATTATTATTATTATTATTATTATTTATTATTATTATTATTATTATTATTATTATTATTATTATTTTATTATTGTTATAATTATCATCATCATCACCATCATCATCATTATTATTATTATTAAAATTTGTTGATCACAGGGGCAGAGAAGAAAAAAAAAAAAACACACACACACACAAAAAAAAATAGATATTATGATCTATATAGGCCTACAGTTTGATACAAGAAAATATGTACAACAAAAATCATACTGATGTGTTGGACATAGCTGATTAGTAAATAATCAATACTGATTGCATTCCAGCAAAGTGACTAATAATTGCTCCACTTTTCAGTTACGTAAAGTAATTTGTTTTTCTCACACGAAATTGTGTAACAGTATACTTCTACACATTCAGAACTCTACCCTGTTTGGTGTTTTAATGTAAACAGATGGCCAGGCCAGAGTCATCTTTGCTTGCCAAGAGGTCAGCAGTATACTCTGTATTGTTTGTGATTAACATTGACTTTTAGCCACCTGTTACAGACTTAGATTTGTTTTTCACATGTTTCCTCGCCACATACAGTGAACTCATGTTTGGTCTGAGAAAATATTATGCCAAAGGGTCAGCAATGTTTTTATATATTTTATAGTATAAGCAGCCTGTTTGGACACATTCTTTTTCTTTTTTCTTTTTTCTTTTTTTTTTTTAAATTTTCTCTGTAATTTCTTTTTTTCTTATTTTCAGTAAACGCATTGGAATTTAATTAAATTTTTTTTTTTAAATGTAAGATGCCATGTGATGGAATTTTTCTTAATTTTGTTAACTAGCAGATTTAAATGAAAAATTGAAATATGTGCTTAGTGATGATAGAAATAACAATAACAGATCAAATAATTATAAATAATTATAATGTGTCAAGGTCTGTTTTACCTGCTTGTATTTTCATACACCTAATATTATGACCTATTTTATCACAATGTTCATACACCTGATGTTATGTTCTATTCTACCCATACTTATGCATACACCTGCTACTGTTTTACCTATTTTCATACATCTAAGAATGTTCTGTCCCACTTATAAATATGTTCATAAATCTATCATTATGCTCTATTTTACCTATTCTTTTTTGTACACACCTGATTTTGCTTTTGTCTAAATATATTTTCATACATCTAAGAGTATATTCTGTTTTACTTATTATTGTGCATACACCTGATATGATATTCTATTTTATCTGTTTCTAATTTCTTATGCTGCATATTGCCTTTTAAGTTACATGTGAATAAAATCAATGTGACCCATTTTTTCCATTATTGATTATGATTTTCGTAGTCATTTGTTACCTGTTAATTACTGAATAGAACTGAATGGTTTCACATTCGTGACACTGCATTACCATTCAGGTGTAAAAGATTGCCCATTCATCCATGATTTTTTTTTCTTCCGGCCAATATGTTAGTCGTTAAAGGTACGGAATAAAAACACTGATAGGTTACTGTGAACTTTCATCTGTACAGTACTCCTTGACATTACTTTCAGTATGCACTGAAAAGTGTGTATTTTTTTTTTAAATGTTATTGTTCTCATATTGGCGGTAGTGATTTTATTTATTTTTATTCTTATTCATTTTTATTTTTATTTTTATTTTTTGTTTTTTTGCCCCCTGTTTCGAAATAATAGGGGTTACATGTAACTCTGTTGGTTAGTTCATGTGTTTTGTGAATCTGGTAAAACTAATATTAATATAAATTTCAGTGCAAGCAAAGAATATACACATACAAAACATACAGGGACACAAATAATTATACAGAACAAATATACACATACAGAACATTCAAACATTCAAATACATATATAAAAAATACACACATAGAGAGCATACAAACACACACACACACACACACACACACACAATTACACACAGGTGTTTGTATCAGGAATCGTATGGGAAAAAACATTTAACATGTATCCACAGATGTCAAGCACATTTTTGTTTACCAGTGTCCAGTTTTACTGGATACTGAGAGGGGGGGGGAAATAAAATAAAAAAAAAATAAAAAAAAATCCTTGGCAGTTGATCAAGATAATCAAAATAGCTCAATGTGAAATAAGGAAAAAAAACCAAAAAAACCAGCGTCTTTTTTTTTCTTCTTGTTCTTAATCCAGTTGGCATGCTTTTGAGAAAAGGTTGAAATAGTTACACAAACAGCATGCATGCATACACTAGGATTGCCTGCCTCTAGCTAATATGTACAGTCAATAATCTAGTGTACTTGTTGTGATCTTCTCAGTACTACTTTATGTTCATCCTGTAAGTAGACACACCTTCCTTCGCACTGTTAATTACAGGTAGGACATATTTTTGATGATTGCAGGTAACTGGTTTTTATTTTTTTTTTTTTTTTTATTGTTATTATATATAACAGATATTTTTTTTATAAACTTTTTTTTATTTTTATTTTATTTTTTTATGTATTTTTTTTTTTTATTTTTTTATTTATTTTAATTGTAGGTAACCAGTCTTTTTAATAATTACCAATAATAGGGTGGTATTATTATTTTTTTTACAAACTTTAAAGAAAAAAGGTATTGTTAACACTTACAGGCAACAGAAAATGTATTGTCATAAATGTGTGTATTGAAAATAATTAGGATTGCAAACACTGAAGTTTTAAAGAAGATTGTTTTACTGATAGTCTGTTTCCTAATGGGTCATATGGACATGTTATTACTTGTATAATTAGTAATTATTTTATTGTTGTTGTTGTTACATGGCATTCTTTTAACATGAAATTTTTTTTTTAATCATAAGGACAAGGATATTGTGAACATTACCATGTGATAAATCATAATCAACATTATATTTATTGCGACAAACTGCTTTTTTTAATTATTTGTTGTTGTTTCTATTGTTTTTCTTTTATCCTTTCTTGTATTTTATTGTATTTTTCTGAAAAATAATTTCAGCCGTTAAATATATTCATTTAAACATGGGTATCTGAAATGTTGCATTCAAATTTTTTTTAAAACATAAGTATTTTTAAAATTTATACCACTTTATATATTCATTTTGACAAATGTTTTTGAAAAACATTATATCTGAATACTTTTACTAAACAGAAATTTTTGTGGGTTTTTTTTCAGGTTTTCCTGTGACCGTCTCAAAATGACGGGTTTTCTCAACCAGTAGGAAATGGCTAGAAGTGGACCAGTTTCAGTATTAGATAGTGGTAGTTTAGATAATAGTATAAAAATTGTCAGAGACAGGATCACACGATTCCAGAGTCCTGCGCGATTATCTTCACGAAGTTTAAACGATGAAGATTTCAACGTGAGTTATCGTATACCTCAGCCGTACAGAACAAGCTTCTCTGCTACTCATTCGGTGGAAAAAATTGGTGGGAGAAGCAGATCTTTGAGCCCAGCGTCGAGTCTTAAAAGTGGGAAAAGCGGGAAATATGGGAGAAACAGATCCAAAAGTCCAAACGCGAAGCGCGTGACGTACGACACGCGTGTGACCATAAGACATTCGCTTACAGGGGATTCGGTGTTCACGGAGTTGTCTGCCCACGACTTTGATTCCAGCACTCCGTACAGTTTCAGTAAAATGTCAAAAGGGAATTACGGGAAGAATTTAAACCAGTCGCTTCAGTCCGCGGATTCTGGCATTGATTATTCATCGGAGTTACGAGATATTTCGCAACAGATTTGCAAGATGGACTGGTCGCCTAGGAACAGTGTCGAGAAGTCCAGTCCATCTCAGCATGGAATTCTCAAAGATTGTCAAAATTCCAGTAAACCAGTTTCTCCCACATCGCCCAAATCCACCAACATGGGTAACAAGGAGAACTCGCCTAATGGTGCGAAACACAAAACAAACATCAGCAAAGAGTATTCTTACGACAGGACTATAAGTTACAGAATGGCCATGAACGAACAACCATCAGACGAAATGAAAAAACTCGCCGAAGCAATGCTAGACGATCGCGTAGATGATGAGAGTGTGAGGAAAGAACGATCAAACACGATGCCGTCCAACAACAACATTCAAAATGACAAGCTGACGCCCAGCAAGAAGTCTGTGAGTAACAGTATTAGTAACTTCTTTCGGAAGATGTCGCCTCGGCTGAAAAGGAAGCCCAGTCGAGAGAGAACTAGCAAACCTTCGTCGGCTTCGGGGAGCACGTCCAGCTTAACGGCCAGCGACGTTTCGGACAGCGGTCACTTCTCGAGGAACAAAGTCCGGCAGTCTTTTCTGAAGTTCATCAATCGATCAAAGTCGAGGTCAAGGTCACGAGAACCCGAAAAGGCGTCTCCCACGTTGAAAGATGACCTTGAAACCCACGGCGACAGCAGTCCGCCAAACAACAAGCAGTTCTTGCCCAATTCTACGAACCGAATGCTCAAGTCAATAGAACGCAACACGCTTTCGGAAAAGGATATTTATTCAAAGTTCAAGGACAAGCAGTCCCCAAATCGACCAGGAGAGACAACTCCAGCTAGACCTAAACCTTTCACAGCCAAACCTGCCAACGAATCCGGAATAGGTGATCAAAGTTCTGTATTGTTTCCTTCAGCCGAAGTGCATCTGCCGAGGAAAGAAATTTCTAGAAAACCGTCAGACGTCACCAAGCCAGAACCCCCCAAGTCACTGGATGTTGTACCACCGAAAGCAGTGAAGGCCCTGCAGACGTCTGTAATCAGCACAGTGTCTGGAGATGAATCCATCGGGGAGTGTTCACTTGATGCTAATCTGACAGGTGAGTTTCTTTTTAATCAGTTTTCAAAATGTTCCCTTTGTGATATATACACGTTACCTTAATACATTTTGTATATATATATCCTTTATCCGAAGTCAGTGAATAATCAGGAAAACATAGTGAAACTTGAGAAAAATCAATTAAATGTACCATGTCTGTTATACTTGATGAAATTTTTTGGTTTTAATCTAATAATTGATTGTGTGCTTCTGTTTTAATTTTTTTTTTTTTTTTTTACTATGGACCATCATTTACTGTTAATAAAGTATAACAATAAATTAAGAGGTTTTAAGTATACTTAATATACAGACCAATATTTTTTTTCTTTTTTGTTGTGATATTATTTCATAAGCAGAAAAATTCATGATGAATTGATGATATAAGAATTTTTCACTGGTTTATTCACTGAAAATAATGTCATGAAAAAGATAAAATGTCTGCCTTTTATACATTCTCATGAAATAGTTTTATTTTAATAACAAAAATTAGAGGCCAAAATAAATAAAAATTAAGCTGGAAATATATAAAATGTATTTAAGATATATGTATATATGACAAAAGGTACACTTTAATGACCTTAAAAACATTAGCATATGGAAGCAATTGGTTTATTTATATATTTTGTATTAGCATTTAATTTTTATAAAGCAGAATTGAAGACTTATGCTTTGGTGAGAATTTGTTCTAACTGAAACAGGATCCATAGCCTTGCATTAAAACACATTTATTTATTTATTTATTTATTTATTTATTTATTTATTTATTTATTTATTTATTTATACATACAATTATTACTAGTGAAAATTTTTTTTTTTTTTAAAAGTAAAATTTCATTATTATTTGCATTAAGTGATTCAGAATCATACCAAGAATCTCAGCTGGAGTTTTGCTAATATTCTTTTGTTTAATTTTTCACACTGTGCTTGTTTTCATTTAATCCTTTGCATATTCTAATTTGTGATTCAATTCACACCAATATTCATATGTTTATTTAACAAGTAGGTTACTCGAAATTCTTTAAATAATTCAGAAAAGGAAGGTCTAGACAAAAATTAAAATGATTTCAGAAGTGCTATTAAACTGGACAGTTTGCTATGTAAATGGGAATAGAAGCAGTGCAAATTTATATGTGTGTATCTATGTCTCTGTATGTTAATGGTGTTTGAAATTTTAAATGAAATAATTTCCAAGAATAACAAACATTTTGGCACATTGCATTAAATATTAAAGTAAATTAAAATTTTGTCAAGAATGAGCCAGATGTTTGCAGTTAACACATTAAAGAGCTTGAACTGAACTGAACTAATTAAAATGTTCAAATTACATAAAGGTGAATCAGCAATGGACTGAAGCTTTGTGAAATATTTTTCTATCTAAATGCTAAATGCTCACATTTTGAACAATAAAGAGCTTTTAATCGGATTAAATGAAATGTTTTAGTATCAATAATGTGAACATATATTGTTTTCAAGTATAAATTACTGATAACTATTAAAAATAAATAATAAATATCTTTAAAAATAATTATAATTATAAATAAATAAACTGACAAGTAAATTTCAAAATTCTTCAGAATTCAGATATCATTCATTTAAAAATTCATTTAAAGGGAGGTAATCTTAAATCTGGCATTAAAATTAAGTTTTAGATTATGTTGAAAAATACCTACAAAGACTGAGCTGGCATTACAAGAAATAGTAAAACTGAATTTACAAGATTTAAAAACTTTATTGTGTATAAGTAATCTTTCCCTGTATGGATGCATTACTTTTATTATCATTATTTTTATATTTATTTTGTTTATTTTAATTTTTTTTATCTTTCCTGATTTCTAAAATTATCATATTTGCATTTTGGGTGGGGAGAGTATATATCATTAATGGAAAAATAAAACAACTTACTTTTGAAGGCATTTAGAAATATCATGTGTTTGACAACTATTAGATGATATAATGTATTGGTTTTTGAAAAGTTTTAGCTGTTACATAATATATTATGAAACTAAATTTTATAGTTTATCTGTGGTTTTTAGCTATTTAAAATATATTAAATAGTTGATTTTTTTTTTCTTTTGAGAGAAGGGGGTGTTGTTGTTCTGTTTATTCTATGTTTAATTAAGTAACCAAAAGATTTGATTAAATGATCACTGGGTTTTTTTCATAAATTAATTTATAACTTTTAAAAGTTAAAATATAAATTAATTAATTAATTAAGATTTTGAAAAATAATAAATTTGAAAACAATAATAAATTAAAATAATAAAATATCAAAATCATAAAACAAATAATCTATTGTAATATGATAATATAATTAATATAATATAATTAAATTAAAATAATTATTAAAAAAAAGGTCACAGGGTTTTAAAACTTTAGAACTTAGTTTAAAGAGATCCCGATTTTCTGGGATTTCATTATTAATCACCTTACAATAAATCAGCCCATTGTTACACCTGGGCTGTTATTACCTGTGATTACTATATATTTATGCAAATGTAGATGTGATTGCTTTATGACTCTGTGATGTGTCTGTATTTATTCAGCAGACAGGCTGGTTTATAACTTTTAAAAGTTTTCCTGTACAAACACGAATAGTGGTAGAGGTTGCTGTTTCAACAGAAACAAGGTGTGAATCTTAATTTTTTGTGTTCAGGTATGTGACTGTTAATTTTGTTGTTGAGCTCTCTGTCTGTGTGTGTGTGTGTGTGTGTGTGTGTGTGTGTGTGTGTGTGTGTGTGTTGTATATAGTTTTTCATCTGTTCTTGCATTTAGTTTATTAATTTTGTTTTCCTTTTTTGTTTTAAGAAAAATAATAGTATTTGCAGGTGTGTGTGAGAGAAAGAGGGAGAGGGTAAAAGATAAAGTTTTTTAATTGAATACAAACAGTATGTGAATCCAAAAAAATGAATAAACAGTATTTGTATATATTATCTTGTATATACATATGCATGTATGCATATGTGTATGCATGTATATAATTATGTACATGTGTGTGTTTATGAGTATATTTGAAGCTTTGTGTATTTATGTGTGAAATGATGTCTACATAATTAGATTAGCCATGTAATAAAGAATATTTGTTTACTTTATATCCTTATTTATACATCTCTTTGTGTGTGTGTGTGTGTGTGTGTGTTATCTGTGTTCCATATTAATTGATTTTCAGCTGTTTTGTGGGTTTTGTTGGGTTTTTATTTTTTTTATTTAATGCACTGAACTGTCAGTGAAGAATGTCTTATTTTTTAATGTATATATTATGGAAATATTTATTTTGAAAAGAAAATGTAATTACCTGAGGCATTTTATTATTTTCTGTGACAATGCATGGAAATTTATTGCTAGAATAACTTCTTTTGGTCAGTATACTGGTAGGATATTTTATCCATTTTAAGCTGCAGAGAACCTTTCTAAGCATGTTGATACCTGTTGCCTTGTCTGTTCAGAAATACACGTACATAGTAGTACAATAGTTTATTTACCACTTTGATGTCATTGTGCTGTTTTTTCCTGTTAAATTCCTTCATGTCTTTGTCACAATGCGAGAGAATTAAATGAAAATATTAATCATTCTTTATTTAATGAAAGTAACTGAATAATAATAATAAGTTTAGAATTTTTACAGATGTCAAGTTGTTCGTGACAGCCGGATATTAAGTTGAGCAGTTTATGCAATATTGGATGATTATATAAATTATTGCTAACCCTTGTCAAACAGAGAAGGATGTTCTGTAATGACATACAGTTTTTCTTGTCAGGGTTAGCACTAAAAATGTCAGGCAGTCATAATTTTTCAGTTTTGACTAAATAAATGGCTTGTGTAACAATTTGTGTGATAAAAAAAGAAACAAAGAAAGAAAAATATATATATGTATGTATGTATGTATGTATGTATGTAATGTGAAAGATGTTTTAGAAGGACTTCTTTGAATCCAAGATTAAAGAAGTCAGCCAAGTATGCACTGAATTCTCCATGATTTCTTATAATCAACTAGGTATATATTTGCAATCACAGTAATCTGTTGTTTATTCAAAATACTGAAATTATTTTTACTCAAACAAGAGAAAGAATATCTGGCATGTCTTTGGCTAAGGCTTTTTTTCTTTTCCTTTCTTATTTTGTGGACAATTATGGAGATTTCATCTGGATCTGTCAGCATGAATGAATGTTCCAAAAATTCTGCAGAGATGGATATGCTTAACTCAGAACCTCTAAAACATAGTTTGATGCAATATGAAGTCACATTTTTTACGTATTTTATCCTTTGCTATTATATCAATTCAATTATTATTATGTTAGTACTGTGTGTGTGTGTGTGTGTGTTTCTATTCTGTTCTGTTAACACTTGGGTGTACACTCTAAAGGTTCAAGATGTAATGTGTCAACATTTGAGAAACCCGGTTTGTCAGCCAAAAACACAATATTACTTTATTAGCTTCTTGAAATGTTAAAGAGAAAAGAAGTCTTCTATAGGTTCTAGATGATTTGATCTTTGTACCTATCTACCAAAGCAGCTACTGACATAACTGCAATATCATGAAAAGTTTGTGTTTTGATTGATTGAGTCTGTGTGTGTGTGTGTGTGTGAGGATTGTGGGTTGGTCAGTAATTTTTTATCTTTGTATTTAACAACAGAAGGTAATTGGCATAACTGTAAAATCAGGAAAAGTTTTTTTCTATTTTTTTTTTTTTTTAGAGTGAATGTGTATGTATGGATATGCATGTCCATGTTCATGCATGCCTCAGTTATGAAGGCCAGAACAGTACACACACACACACACACACACACACACACACACACACACACACACACACTACATCATCTGACCCAGCAGCCAGTAACAGAAACACAGCAGGGACCATGGATCACACAGTGTTTTTAACAGTCCAATTATGTAACTGTTAAGTCAAGTGTAAATTTAGCAGTTACGTTTGACACCAGCATTCCTACAATTTGTCACTTTGACTGATCTTTGCCAGCTATTAAAATAATCCTCACATTCTGCTGTTGCAGATTAACTCTTACCTTCAATTTCTGCTGAAACTTGGGTTGGAACCAATTTAAGCAAAAAAACAAACAACTAAAATAAAATTTTCAATTTTTTTTATAAAAAAGCCTGAGGTTGCCAGTATTTGGATGTAGTTGGGGCAAAGTGTGTAGTATTAGTACTACAACAATATCTGACATATTTATTTTACTAAAAATTCTATTTTATAGATTTTTAATTTTTAAATTTTTAAATATTAAGTAATAATAATGATAATAATACAGATTTTTTTCTTTTGATTTAAATTCAACTCTTTTAAAACAAAAAATATTATTATTATTATTAAATTTAAAATACTGAAACTGTTACATTAGAGATTTTTGTTTTTAGTTTATTGTATATATATATATATATATATATATTCATTTGTATGTGTTTTATCTTTAAAAAAATAATAATAATAAAATAAAAAAAGATAATGATATTGTAAAACAGAGAATTATGTGTTTAAGAGAAAGAGAAACGTTGAATGGTTATATATGTAGACCTACAAAATTTATTAAAGTAATTATTTATTCCATCCAAAAAAAAAAATGTTTTAATTTTTATTTTGTCTGATACATATATTTCCTTGACAAGTACTGTTCATTAAAATGTGTTGCTAGTAAATTAATTAAATGTGGTCCTGTGTTTGAAATGTATTGATGTTTTAGACAAATGTTGTAGTTTGGGTTTTGTTTGTTTGTAATGTTGACTGAGGGCAAGTGAAAAGTTTGTACAAACTCACAAGATTTGTCAACTTGCAGTTGAACAGATTGCAAACAGCTCTCAAAAATATACACAACTTTCACTTGAACCTACGGCAAACTGTTGTTGAAAGGTTTCTTGGAGAAGGAAAATAAAACAAAATATCTTTTTTATTTATTATTTGGTAAGTAATTTGACCTCCTCTTTTTCTTTTTTGTCTTAAATATTTGCTGTTTTTGTGTTAACATGAATCTTGTTGGGTTCTTTTTTTTTTCTTTTCTTTTTTTTTTTTTAATTTGTGTTTTTCCACTCTTGTTCTGTTTTAGTATTGCCATCAAAACTAAAATTCTTAATTAAAGTTTTGTATTTAAATAATTATTATTATTATTATTTTTTTAGTAATTTGTCATTTGTTTGAAATTCTTAAAATTATTATTAATCAAACAATCTGTTCAATAGAAAGAATTAATTAGCTTGTCCCCTGCTAAGTTTTATTTTTTTCGATGACAATAATGGTGATTTAAACTGTATCTGGCAGCATGAATGTGTGATCTTAAAAAAAATTCCTTATACTTCCAAGTTATTTTCATTGTATTGGGCAATTTATCATTATTAATAACAAAGTATGACAACAAAATAATACTGTAACAAAAATCTGTACACTCCCATTACTACCTTTTCACAGCTAGAAATGTAACATGATTGTATACATACAGACTAATACCTATTATTTTTCTGACAACACCAGAAGAAACTTTATAACCAAAATGATTTGCCCTGTATTTTTTAACTATACCCTTGTTGTTATACTTCGTTATTAATTAAAATTAGTCAACAAAAATAAAATATAAAAATAAAAATAAAGCATTACTTGAATGTATGAACATTTTTTGGAGGTTCTTTCTTCAGATCACTAGAAGATATTTTATAGATAATGGTGACTTTTCATTTTTTTGTCTGTATTCTCTTGTTTTACTTTATTGTTAAAATTAGTCAATCAAAAAAAAAAAGGAAAGATAAAAAAGAAAGAATAACTTTGAACTATGTAGAATATGTTCAGATTTTTTCTTCAAATCACTAGAAGAAAGTGTATAGAAAAATTGTCAATTCTGCATTTTTAAACTGTATTTTTTGTTGTTTTACTTCATTATTAATTAAAATTAATCAACAAAAAGGAAAAAAAAAAAATGACTTGAAACAATGAACAGTGTATTTTGATTATTTCCTTTCAAATCTCTAATGGTAGATTTTAAAAAAGTATAAATTCAAAATTTTGGCAACCACCAGAAAACAAATAGTCAGCATTTTTACAAGTGTTTTTGCTTTGTCATGCCTTACAAACACTTCTTAATGGTTTATAACAAATCTTAAAATACTAAACATATTTCAGGTTCTTTGTTTAGGATTTTTTTTTTTTTTTTTTTTTTTTTCAGACTGAATGAGGTGACCATGTCTGTAACCATTAAATTAATGGTGTGTTAGATTTAGCACCTTGTTGTTGAATTTAAGGCAAAGTCCAACAGTTTGTTATCAGAAAATGAGATTTTTACTTCCTATTCATGTCCGTGTATCAAATCTGAAATGTCCTGTGATGTTTTGTTTGTATGTAGGAAAAGGTATGCTAAAGTTATAATTTTTCAGGGGTCACCAAGTTCATGCAGGTTAAGATGACTTGGTACTTGTTTGAAGCACAGTTTCATTTGTGTTTGGGTGTGTCTTGTAGGAGTGGGTGTGTCAGGTGTCAGTGGGTGTTTAAGTTGAGAGCTTGCGTGTGCATGCATGTTTTTTTTGTTTTTTTGTTTTTTTCTACCTGAATATTTTTATGCTTATATGTGATTTTAAATATAAACCTATATATATGAATGAGTGTGTGTGTGTGTGTGTGAGAAAAACAAAAAGTAATCCAATATAACAAGACAGTCTATCATTACATTAGATATAAACTACGTTCTGTAACATAACCACATAACAAACATCAAATAAATAATACAATAAAATATTCAAAATGTGCATAAATTAGCAGCTAAATACGTTCTATTTATATATTAATTATTCTTGTAAGTTCTATTATGCCTTTTTCAGTTATTGATCTTTTTTTTTTCTCCTTATTCTTTTTTTAATGAATGAATTTTGTGAACACTAACGTCCAAAACAAATACAGATATATTAACAGATGATAAAGTAACCAGAGTCACACCCAGTTTACACACTTGCATATTTGTGTTTTTAGTGTGCTGAATCCTAGGTGTGGGAACAAATCTACATTTGTTTTCCTTAGTTACCATCTACAAAGATGTGCATAATAATAAAGTCTTTATTTTCTTTGTAAGTAAAGATGATGGTTGTTTGGTGGTAACCATCCAATTTTAATGTGATTTGTTTGTTCCAGAATTCACAACTGATTTGTCATAATATTTTTTTGTCGAAATTCTTCTTGGCTATAAGTTTGTCATCATACTTATGTTTTGCAGTTATTAAAATATATTTTATTCAGATGTGTTTATGGTGTATTCTAGAAGATAACTGATGTTTGTTAATTGTTTTTGAATACAGTGCAACAGAAATTTCAGAAAATACAATTCACATCGGAAACAGTAAGCGATTGGCACGAAATTGTATTTGTTAAAAGCAGTGACATTAACTTTGATATTTGTGGACTGTGATAAATTAATATTTTTTTTCTTTCTATAAAATGCAAAAGTGAGTTAATAAAGAGATAAGGACTGCATACTGAAATGTTAAGTGGATCTGTTTCAAAAACCTGGATTATTATTATTATTATTTGTTAAAGCCTGCAAGACTAACAAACCACTATGGGGTGTGGAACATCCAAAACTGTTGGTAAGTCTATCTTTAAATGTGATGAACTGAGGTTTAAGAAGGAAAGAGAGAGAACGTAGGAAAAGAATGACTGAATTTAAAAAGCAGTCTAGAAGCATATGTGACATAAAAGAATTCATGTAGCAACACGTGGACATGTTTTTTTTTTTTTTTTTTTTTTTTTAATGATTCATAGAAAAAGGAAACAGCTGTTGCTATTCCATAAACATTTTTGTCAATTATTATTATTCTGATACCTTCTAATATGCAGGAAAATATGCACCCACAGTCTTTGATGTCTAAGGCTGTGGCCCTTGTTTAAACAATTGTTTTATAATAGCCAATACTGGTATGTTCACACACAAAAATTAATTAACCCTTTGGCTCCTTAATTAAAAATTGCTGCCAGCTAGATGAACAAGACAAATAGATGCATTGATGCCCCACAGATAGGCATATACAATGTTAGTGGAGGTGAGTCTGCTTCTAACAGCATAAACAAGAAGTATTTTTCAATGGTAATCAAATTTTAAGTTGGTTTGTCAGCTTGTAGCAAAGGGTTAAATGGAAAGATAAGCTTATAAGAATAAAATTTCAAAAAAAAAAAAAAATTAAAATAATAGAGAAAGAAGTAAAAATGTGTTTGTGAAAGAGTCTGTGTGACTGATAAAGAGAAAGGCAGGTTGATAATGAGTAACAGAAAGAAATGGAAAGGTCTGCGAATGACAAAGAACAAGAGGGAAAAAAAACCTGGAGAATGTTTATGTTTGCAATACACAGATGACAGATTAGTTACATTTTTGTGTGAATTACATGTTTGTGAGCATGTGTGAGTGAAAAGGGTTAAAAACTATCGTTGATGTTTCAGATAAATGTAGTCATTTGGCTAAATATACTTCAGTGAATCATTCACAAAAAAAAAAATTACAGGAAGCAACATGTGCATTCTCTCACAAATCTCATAATGGAAATCAATTTGTGCCTGTGAATCAGTGATACTGGCTATAATACTCCAATACAGATTCCATTTAGTGCTATTCTGTGTTAATTCTTCATATCTCTGTCTACAACACACAGACCAAAATAACCACAGAACCTGTCGTGTAAATGCTATCTGACACACGGCTAATATGACATATTGATGTCTTACTGTCTCATTTCAGACAGTCTGTAGACATTCTAGAAAGTCTCTTTTGTAACAGAGTACATGGTTATAAATTTCTACCTATCTTGTATATTTTTTTATTTTATTTTTTATTATCTTTTATTGCTGTTATTATTATCATTGGGATTTTTTTTTGTTTGCTTTTATTTCTGGTTTTTTTTTTTTTTTTTTTTTTTTTTTTTTTTTTTTTTTTTTCAGATTTTTAAATAATCTGCATTAGTTCTTATATATATATATATATATATATAGATATAGATATATGAAACATTCTATCAGATTTTTCCTTTAATATTTCTTTTGTTTAATTTGTCATCTTAATAATATTTTTGTTTTATTATAAATAAATAAATAAATAAATATATATATATATATACATATATATATATATATTTTTTTAATTATTATAATTTAATATTATACTTAATTTTATTTATGGCTCAATTTTAAAGCACTTTTGATGCATTTGACCAAACTAACTATTTCAGAATTACAAAGAAAACTATGCACAAAATTTTCTTTTGAATATTTCTTGATATGATGCTGCGGATATGAGTGAATGCTTTCCCCTGATCTGTAAATCACATTTATAATTACTCTGTTCTTTGAGAATCCACATTCGTTACAGCCACACCAGACGTAAAGGAGAATTCGCCGTGGTTTTTCTTCCTTTTGAACAGAAAGGTGTCAGTAAGTCTGACTCCTGGGGACGTCATTAAACAAACAATCTTCCTTTCATTTCACTTGTGAACAAGATACATGATGGTGTTTTCCCGTGAAAAGGTCATGCAATACATTTCAGAACAATCGTCTGGATTCAGCAACGTTCAGCATTCTTTCTCACTCTCTGTTCCTGTTAGTGTGTCTGAGTTATTGCTATGTTATCTTTATAAATTATAACCTTATCAGCAGCTACTTTCATTGTAAAATGTGTGTGACTCTACCAGCTTGAACTAGCCGTATGGTTACTGGGTTTAAGGAAGACGAGAGGGTAACAATTTTTGAAATACAGGTAAAAAAAAAAAAAAAAAAATGTATTTTATTTTAAAATATTCATAATATATAATAATAGTTTAATATACAGATGTGAGACTTGGATTTAAAATTATCAGTTATGAATCATTTTTCCTTTGCTCCTTCCTTGGTTATCTTGAAATCCAATCAGGGCTCCACCTCTCCTGTCTGTACACAAAAGTTAATGTAAAAAAAATAATAGTAATCATTCTGAAACTGGTGAAAATAAAGTCTTCAATTACTAATAATACTCTCTTGATGTAAGATATTCAAGAGACAAAGAATTTGATTCTTTTCATGTTGAAGATTTTTAATTTTAGTTTATAATTTACTTCTCATTGTGACTACTCATTTTAGCAGCTGTATTCAGAATGTGTACCTATTTGACATGTATGTTTTATTTTATGCCATCATTACATTAAATATGTTGTTTTTATTACCAGTAGGACATTTTTAATCATGATTCATGGCACACATCTAAGTTCTTCTGTATGTGTGTGATAACAAAATTACTGTTCAATTTATTTTTAATATTTTTTCATGCATATGTGCTGGTATATATCTTTGTTTAATATATGTTTTTGTTTTTTTTATTGCTGGGTAGGCGTTTTATTTTGTATGGGAGTGTGTGTGTGTGTGTGTGTGTGTGTGTGTGTGTGTGTGAGAGAGAGAGAGAGAGAGAGAGAGAGAGAGAGAGAGAGAGAGAGAGAGAGAGAGAGAGAGAGAGAGAGAGAGAGAGAGAGAGAGAGAGAGAGAGAGTAAAATTACTGCTTCATTTTGTTAAACCTTGATTTGGGATGGGGATATGTGGGCGAGAAAGAGAGTATATAGTAACATTAAATATATTTTACAATTGCTGCTACATACATAGCAATGTTTAAATTAGATCTATTTTCTTACCAGCAGAACCTGCTTTAGTCTTGTTCTGTTAAATGTGTTTTATTACTGGAAAAACTTGATTTAACCTTTTTTTTTTTATTTACATTATACATGTAAATATTGTGTGTTTTCTCACTAGGGAACCTTTTTTTTTCCTTCTTCTTCTTTTAACCTAGTTTCATACATACATACATGAATGTTATTATAAGCAGACATTTGTATTAAACATGTTTTATCACTGGGAGAACTTGCTTTAATCTTGTTTCCTACATACCTGTCTGTTAAATAAATATATATACGACGTCTATTAAACAAGAAGTGTTTTATCTCTTGGGGGGAGAACTTGTCTCAAACTTGTTTTATGTAAATGTGTGAGTATGTATGTGTGCATACAGACACATGACCCATAGCGACATGGCCAGTCATGTATGGAAAACAAAATAAATATCTATTCATGGCAGATTTTATTGGCATAGTTGGTTCGGTGGTCTTCCTTTGGGGCAGGATCATATTTAACCCTGTTATCTATGTCTATCCCATCTTTGCTCATTATTCTTGCCTAGTCAGGGAAATGGGACAATGATTTTGAAGACTGGCTTATTATATTTGTTGTAGTCAGATTTTAGGTAAGATGCGTGCTTCTTCTATCAGACTGCATAGATAAGCAGAAAAAAAGAGAAGGAAATTTTTTTTTTAATATTCATAAAGGTTTATTATAAAAGTTGTTACTGATGCTTAAGAATAAGAAAAGACATAATTTAATTATGAGGGGTTTTTTTTTTTTTTTTTTTTTAAAAATTATTTTTATTTTATTTTATTTTATTTTATTTTATTTTATTTTATTTTATTTTATTTATTTTATTTATTTTTAATATATTCATAAAGGTTTATTATGCAACATGAGATACTTGTGAACAAGAATGGAAAGGAAGATCTTTTTTCAAAAAAGGTTCTACAAAAAAAAAAAGAGGTTTTTGTTAAGGAATGTAAATAAATATTGTATAAACTGAGAACATTTCTAACACATTGTAAAGGAAAGAAAATACAAACTGCAGTGATTTTTAACTAAATCAAAAGAATATATATGTCAATGTATGCATGTATGCATTTCTCTATAAAATATAATATTTTTCACAAGTTTTTTTTATCTTTTTATTTGTAACTCACAGCAATCTGGATAGTTATGTATGTTTTTGGCATATGCACAGATGCAGAAATATTCATAGTGAATATTTAATGTTTATTCTAATCTTTTTTATACCAATTTTTTCATGTAAAGCTCATTTTCTATAATCAGTGATAAAATCAATGCAGTACTTTATACATATGTATGTGTATCTGTGTGTATAATTATAATTATAACAAATATAAATGTATGAGTACTAATGCTTTATGAATGACACAGGTACTTGTATAAGCAATGTGTAAAATATTATCACACCACTGACATACAAACGTCATGTGTTAGACACATGTCAGACAGATCAGTTTTGCTGGACAATGTTATTAAGTATTCTTCTGTTTTAAACAGATCAAGTATTTATATCCGACTGTCAGATTCAAACAGATTCCTGAAAACCCATGTGTTGTGTGTGTGTGTGTGTATACACTCTTGTTTTGAACCTACATCTGTCTGTTTTGTGTGTATGTGTGAATGAACCTTCAATTCATATTCATTTAAATGTAATTAGTGTTGGGTCTAATTAATGTAGCAGTTTTTATTGAATAATACAAATCACTAACCTTTCATTAACCCATCATGGCTATTCGTGTTTTGTATGACTATCTATATATGGTTTATGTAATTTGGTTCTTTTATAAACATAATTTTCTGATAGATAAATAACTATTTATAGCCAGTAAAAATGTATAAATAAGCATACAAAGCAAAGACGTATTCTTTATTATATGGCAAATTTAATCGGTATAAATTTTTTCTGTTAATTTACACACACACACACACACACACACACACACACACACACACACACACATACATGTACACAGATAATATATATAACAAAGAATTTTATATATATATATATATAATTTTTTTTTTTTTTTTGCTCCTGCTTTTCACACACAAACAAACAGTAACAAACTTGGTTATTCATTTCTTCAGATTCACATACTTTTTAATTCAGTTAATAAACTTTACATTTTTACACACACACACACACACACACACACACACACACACACACACTGACTCTCTCTCTCACTCACTCACTCATTCACTCACACCTCACACTAAGTACACAGAGAAGTATAAACGTCCTGTAAATAAACTGACCAGGAATTATGTGAGGAATGTCTTACATCAGAAATTGGTTTCATTGACCCCAATCACCGCAAGACTTAACTGTAACATCCAGATTCTATCTCTCTGCCCTGAATTTAATCAGAAATCTCACAGTATTCACTTCCAACCATTAAATGTTTGTTAGTGGTTAAATAATATTCATAGAGACAGATAAAGACAGAAGAAAGGGAAAGAATATAATGTATGCGTGGAAACAGAAATTGTATGTATGTACTCACATACACACATACACACACACACACACACACACACACACACACACACACACACAGAAACATGCATACTGAAATACATAATAAAAAAAAGACACATATAATATACAGATACATACATACATAAATATGTCTATGGGATGGTACATAAAACACATTTCTTACTGCTACTTCTGAATACTAGCAGGTTACTTATCTAATATTAACATGTGAAAGCCATATTTTTGATAGTTATATCCAATAATATAAAAATGTTGAGATGTCAAATAAATATGCAGTATATTTAAAATAATAATAATAATTTAAAAAAAACGAAAACACCTATACTTTTTATTAATAACAAAAACAGATAAACTCATATTTACATATTCATTCAGCCATATCATTAATAATACTAGCTTGTTGATCAAGATGGTCTTTCTTTTTCTTTTTTTTACCTTATCTCTGTTTTCCATTGGCTTATTATTGAAAGTATGATTACATCTGAGCACATCTCAAAATCTAATCTGAGAATGGAAAAAAAAAAAAAAAAAAAAAAACCCCAAAACTGTTCACAGAGAGATCAATACACAAAGTAGGGAACTCACCACGCAATCAAATGACCAGATCTAAAAATAGCTCAGTGTGTAATAGTGTAGCTGTTACGATGCAGTGAACACTCTGGATGCAACAGGAGAGCCATGACGTTGGCTTATGTATTGTAGCAGCAGAATGTTCCTCTCAATCAACCAGGATTGTTGTACCTGACCACAGAGCTCAAAGGGTTAAAGGATTGGTGATCTTGATAGAGAGACGATCCGCCTGTTTGGCATTCTAACATTTTGTTTGTCTTGAGGCTGGAATGTACATCAGTGTATGTGTCTGTGTGTGTGTATATATGTATATGTACATGTGTGTGACCAAGCTGGTCTTTTACTAGCCACAGGGACAGAGCAGTTCAGTGAATTCATGTCGAGTTCTTTTTGTTAGTTCCATACATTTATACAGTTTAAAAGATTTTTTTTCCCAAGGATTTTTGAAAAAGTATTTTGTGACACAGTCCGACGATGAATTTGCTACATTCAAAAGGTGAGTGGTTGCCGTGGTGGATGTTGTCAGATTTGTTTTTGATTGTTTTGATTAGTGAATGTTGTTGATAATGTTTATGTTTTCTTTATAGATCTGTTTTATATTATCAGAAACACATGAAAACAAAACGTATGCACACAGACTTATATTCAAGTAAAAACGTAGAATTATACATTTAGGTTACTACATTATTGATTATTATGTCTGGCATGAGACAGGTTTTTTTTTCTTTCTTTGATGTCTTTCATAATACATGTATGTTATCTTTGTTTTTAATATACATCACAATCTTTACATTTACAAATAGAAAAACACTTCTATTTTATCTTTTTCACACAAGCACTAACTTACAGACATCCACACCCTGTACATAAAGCTGACTTTTATTCTGGAACCAAGTCACATTTAAACTGACAATAAAGCATGAGAAATGACAAGCTAACCTTTCCCATAGTAAAAATAAATTTAAAATATATATATAAATATTTTTATTATAATGATATTATCAGTTTACGAATAACTTGTGATATATATTTTTTTCTTCTTCTTCTTCTTAAGTCTGAATTATTCTGCACATTATCCTTTCTCACAATCTAACTTATACTCCACAATATATTTTCTTACAATGTAAATTATTCCTGAAAAGCCTAATACTAATATCATAATGTTTAAACTTTTTACTAATCGTGATGTTTTTTTTAAAAAATAACACCATACTGAGTGCATCTGAGTTATATATATCTATATCTGAATGTTTGGCTGTCTGACATATGCTACAGTAATTGATGTGAACTCAATAATTTTTCTGAAATAAGGCTTTCTGCAGTTCAGCTAATGGTAAAATCAATTGTTTCCATAAACAGGTGTATCTCAAAAGACTCATTTCCTTGTGAGTTGGGTCACTAAGATAGTGTGAATCATGAATAGAGTTAAAATATTGCTGAATTAGATCTGATGAAGAAAAGTAAAGAAAAAAATAGTGGTATGAATGTAATGACTTAGTAGAGATGGTGGTAAGAGTAATAGGGGTTGGGTGGTGGTTGTAGTAGTTGTAGTATGAGTAGTAGCAGTGGTAATGCTAGTTGTGATAACAGGAGTAGTAGTAGTAGTATGAATAGATTACAGAAGCAGTAGTTTGTAATGGTGGTTGTGATAACAGTAGTAGTGATAGTATAAGTAGTAGCAGTAGCAATGGTAGTTGTGTTAGTAGTAGTAGTAGATGTTGTTGTAGTATAAGTAGTTGCAGTGGTTATAATGGTGGTTGTGGTAGTAATGGTAACAGTAGTATAAGAAGCAGTTTTAGCTAATAATGGTGGGTTTGATGGTGGTGACAGTGGTTATGGCAGTGGAGGCAATAGTAGTAGTAGTAGTAATTTGTTGTAGTAGTAGTTACATAGTAGTTGTAGCCATAGTAATAATAGTACTTGTGGTAGTGATGGTGTTGGTAGTTTTAGAAATAGTATAATAATGATTAATTATGTGCTCTTAATTCATGCAGAAACAGGTTTCTTCTCACCTGTGTGCTTTTTCAATTGTGTGAATGACACCATTTAATCAGATTTTAAAAAGAATTAGAATATCTCAAAAAACAAAAAAAAACTAAATTGTTTTCTTTTTTATTTTATTTTCTTTTTTCTTTTTTTTCCCCCTCATTCTTTTCTCATAATCTGCGTGGTTCTTAAAATTACAAAATACCATGCAATTATGTTTTAAAATGTTGAGAATACCACATAAAGATTCCTTCTTTTTTTCCTTGTAATTTGAAAAAGAATACATTATTTGCTTTAAACTTTGAAAAAAAAGCAAAAAAAGAAAGACAAACTGATTTATTTAGGTTAACTGATATTTCTCTTAGATATATTAATAAAAAAGCATATTTTATAAATACATTTTTTTTATGCATTTTAAACCAAAAATAAAGTAAAAAGTAAAAATATGAAAAAGATTTCCTCTTGTAACTTCATGAAAAGAAACAAAACAATTTTCATTACAACCTTCAGACTCAGTTTTAGAGTCTTTGAATTTTCGTTCTCCAAATTCCACAGACTTTTAGGTAAATTTGTCTTCTCCGCAATATAATAATAGCCTCTTTGTTGTGGGATAATCTAATCTGTATGTGCTGCATGCAAAGTTTTTCTACTTGTACAACATCGTCCTACATGTCTGCGTCATTGCTTCAACTGCTACATTCAACAAGACCAGCTAAACATGGGCACTGGTTAAATTATACAAATTCTTGTAAATATTTAAAATAATTCCATGCCAATATTTTTTGTTCTCACACTTGCACAAGGTCAAAGTGTTGAATTTTTTTGTTTTTTTTTTCTAAAGTGTCAAAAGGTTTAGAGATTAATTGTTGAAAGTGTCTGGGCTATTTTTTATAGTGACTGGTTTCATTCAGTTTGTTTATAATTGAGTTTTTTAATTTCATATTCACAATGTTTGCAGTAAATTAAAATAGTATTTAAAATAATATAGTTTAGTCGTTTTAAATTCAATTTTAAATTGTTTTTCTATTGTTTTTTATTATCATTATTATAACTATTTGTGTGTTTGTGTTTCTGTCTGTTTTATTTATGAATTTATTTTTGTAAATTTAAAAAAAAAAATTTTTTCTGTTTTTCTAAATTTGTTACCATTTTTCTTTTCTTTCATTAATGTTTCAAAAATAGTTTTTTTTTCTAAAAATAATTACAAGTTTTGAATTGCCTGCAACTTAATTAATATTATCAATATTATTTTTTTATTTATTTTGAAACCATTTTCCGTTTATTTAAAAAAATTAAATAATCAGCTTATCTATGTGTTACAATTTGTTTGGGGAGAGCTTTTTTTTTTAATTTAATTTAATTTAATTTAATTTTATTATTTTGGATCTCAGTTACTGTTATTTCATATATACTACTATTTTATTATTGCTATTATTAGTGTATAAGATTATTTTATTTTCAATTTTATTTTTAACTTTCCTAAATAAATTCAGTCGTTTTTCTTCATTACTCTACCATTCTCATTTTATCTTCAGCTTCCACATTATTATTATTATTATTATTATTATCATTACCAATATTACTGTTATTCCATCTAATAACAGCTAATCAAATTAGTGGCTTGACCTAATAAGCACGTCCACATAAACAACAGGGCTATGTTTTCCCATTTCATTTGATAATTGTTGTTGCTGAATTCTGTCGTACATAAATCAGATAGGATTTCAATTCACAGAGGACCATCTTGCACCTAATATAATAATGAATATTCACGTATTTTTCAAAGTGGTACAGTAATAATACAGTGACGATAAAATATCTAGACAGCCTCCTGATGTTAGTAATATTATAAAATGGCTGCAGAACTTGTTGACTGCAGCTTTTCAATCTCTGGTTATTTATTAATCGTGATGAAATAAATAAAAGAAGGAAAACATGAAATACTTGCCTATGTAAAATATATACATATATGTACTTACTGACATGCATGCATGCTTACAAAAGCAACTATGCATACAAATGGAAATATGGCTCATGTACACATTCACACAAGTACATAAAATATATGACTTTAAAAGGTTTGTAATTTACAGGGCTGAGTTTTTGTTTATTATATTTTGAATAAATATTTGTTTTTGAATCTAGTATAGAACAATGTTGTAAATAATGTAATTAATTTAGATTAATTCTGTTTTATTTTATTTTGGTATATATACAAGAGAAAATATGTTGATATCATTAATATTAATTATATTTAATTATACTGAGAAGGCAATGAGCTTGAGCTGTTTAGTTTTATCTCTTTTTTATTTATTTATTTATTTTTTTAAACTGTAGTAACTACTTCAAAATATGCTAAGATACTTTTGTGAGCAATATTTTTGTGTTCTGATAAATGTTTGATATATCGTTTTAATTATTACTACTACTACTGTTATTACTGATACTGTTGTTTGTTTATTTTATTTTTTTATTTTTTATTTTTTTATTCTTTTTTTTCTGTTTACATAGTCTAAATTGCTTTGCTTCTGGTCTTACGGAAATTGGTTAAAACTAGTTTCCTGTCTAGTACTTTGTAACTAGGTAACTGCTAGTGTGAACAGGCAACATCAAGTGCTTAATATAGATTTATTATCAGCTTGTAGATTAAATAACACTTTAACAAGTAATTTGTGATTATTACAAGTTTACACATTAATCTTGCTTTTTTTTTTTTTTTTTTTTTTTTTTTTTTGTGATAATAATTGTATAATTAAGTTATAATATTTAAATATTTTAAACAAACTTCATATTTGATTGGAATAAACAAATGGTTACATTATTTCATTTTGTTAAAATGCAATTACTAATATTGATATATAATCTCCTCCAAACACATATTTATTGTATGTAATACTTGACCATCCCTTCCCTTTTATGTGCATTTATTTTATTGAAAACACTAAATATATAATCTTCAGATTAAACTGTTATCAAAGCATTAACATTTCTAATATTACAGAATAATAAACACTTCCCTATATAATTATTATTACTATTTATATATATATATTTCTTAACTCGTTCTTCTGTATATGTTTAGGATAGAGAAACAAATTATTCCATCAAATAACTATTAACTTATATATAAAATATCCAGTCATGTAAAATGTGCTGAACTAGCCAATGAATTAGTTGTAATCAGATTTGTAGGTATTGTTTAATTTGTTTTTTTATTTGTTAATCTGTACTTCCATATGTTTTTAAGACAGATAAACAAACTATGGCTATCAAATATAACTATTAAATTACATAATTCAACTTCGACTCTCTATAAAAAAATAACGCTTAAATGTCTAAACTATCCATTGAATTCATTATAATCAGTATTTTTTAATTTGTTACCTTATTCTTCCATATATTTTATGAGTTAAACAAAATATACCATCAAATAAAACTATTAAATTACATAATACAACTTCCACTCATAAAAATAATAATGTTTACATGTCCTTAACGAACCACTGATTTCATTATAATCAGTATTTTATCAATCAGTTTTTAATTTGTTACCTTATTCTTCTATATTATATTTTAGGATTGTTAAATGAAATATACTAACAAATAACTACGAACTCGTACATACAACTACCAGTCATATAAAATATGGCTTGAGTGTCCTGAATGAACCAGTGAATTCATTATAATCAATGTTTTGAGTTACGGGGTTTTTTTTTTTCTAATTTATCTATTAACCCATACACTTCCATTTTTTTTTTTATACTATCAAGTAACTATTATGTTTTATGTGTATACTACACCCACTCCTGTAATAATACATAAAATAAAGCTTAAATGTCAATGAAATAGCTGGTGAAATGCATTACAATCGTTATAATAGGTCAGCCACGCTGTTTGTCACCGGTATTGTATTCTCTGATCATGGTCTGGAGTGCAGAAACCTATCATGTGTATATATATATATATATATATATATATATATATTGTATCTAGTGAACGTAGATAAACTGCTGAAGGTTGATACGTTCAGTGGGACACATGATAAACTCACGTAGGTATTTGTACCTATCCGAGTGTGAAGTGTGTCATTTCAGGGAAATTCAGTCAGTGACATTTATGGGTTTGGTAGTCCGGGCATTTTATTTTTTTACTTCAGTTCTGCCAAGTTTTCTGATGTTCAACCTGTATGTGAGTGAACACTGACTAATACAAAATTTGTGGAGGACATTGTGGATGTTGTGTTGTTGTTTTTTTTTACAGGATATATAGTCTGGATAAAATTGTCACAGGATAGAGTCTGGGTAAAACTGGATGAAATTGTATAGGATATAGTGTGAATAAAACTGGACAAAATTCATACGGGATAGTGTGGAAAAAAATTGTACAGGACATAGTGATCAGAAAAATAATTTAAAAAAATCTTAGGATATATCTGTGTGTGTGTATTGGTAAATTATTAAGTGTTTGGTTTTTAAAGTTTGTTCTACAATGATGAAGGAAATTGTGAGTCTGGAGTGTGGAAAATGTAAGTATTTTTTGTATATTTTTATTATTTATTATTTTTGTTTGTATATTTTTAAAACTCTTTAAAATTGTTATATTACTGCAAGATGTCATATAAGTTAGAAATCAGAAAAAAAAAAAAAACAAAAAACCCCTAATTTTTCCATTCTTTATTATTATTATTATTATTATTACTATTACTATTATAATTACTACTACTGCTACTACCAGTACTACTACAATTATTATTATTATTATTATTATTATTATTATTATTATTATTACTACTACTACTACTATTATTATTATTGAGATAATTGATTTCACATTTATTCATTCTTTTATTTATCAGGAATAATTTTCACTCTTAAGATGTTAAGTCAATTTGGCTTGTGGAGAAAAACTTTTCTAACATAAAGTAATTAACTCTGCTGTCTAGACTTAGATTTATATTTAGAACAAAATGTCAGCTTTAATTTGATTTGAGTGGTGATGATGTGAAGTTTGACTTGTAGTCCATAACATACTATCAGGTGTGGACAGAAACACACACACACAGACACAATCATGCACACACTAGTTTTGAAGAAATATTTTATATATGAAATTAAAATGAAATATGTAAAAATAATGTTTTTTTTAAAAAGATTAAAAATTAATATTCTACATTTTATCATATACTTTATTATTTGATGGTTATAAATATGTTTCTCTATTGTCTATATATTTTTTTAAATATTTTTATATACCAGTTTTCATATTTTAAATATATTTCATTGAATATTTTATTGTTGATTTAAAAAAAAAATTTAAATGTTTAAAAATTAATATTCTGCATTATATTGTATACTTTATAAGTTTATTGGCTTTAAATATGGCTATTTTTTTGTGTGTATATTATTTGAATATTAGAAAAAATGAAATACACAATATTTGTATTAAAGCACTGAATCATTTTCAATGTATAATGTCAAAAAATTGATATAATTTTTTTTTTTTTTTTTTTTTTTTTTTTTTAAAGTAGTTATTCTAGAGAAATTAAATTTACAACCTATGTATAATATAATATAGTTATATATAAGTATATATTCATGCATACATACATAAAAGAGTAAATATAAATTTAAAAATGATTAAGCCTATAATGTACAAAACTGTTACTTAAATATTGAGTCATTTTCAAGGTGTGTTATTTGCACACACACACACACACACACACACACACACACACACACACAGAAAAAAAAACAACCCCACTACGTATTATAAAATCATGCTGATTATGGAGTTTCCCTGTCACCACAGAATTCTTATCACACACATTAATGATTATGCATGTAATACACAAAACTATTACTTAAATATCGAGTCATTTTCAAGGTGTGTTATTTGCACACAAAAATAGAAACTACATTTTTTAAAATCATGCTGATTATGGAGTTTCCCTGTCACCACAGAATTCTTATCATACACGTCATCTGTCCTCACCACTCTGTTTACTAGTCTGTCCCTTTAGTGAGTCATCCATTGATTAAAACTAGTCATGTCCTAGTCAGTGCAAAGCCTGCACAGGCTGAGTCAATACAGCTGCACTCTAAAGACCCGTGTAACTGTAATAGTAGAGATGAATTGATATTTATTCAACGTCAGTCAACACATTTTGTTGTTATTGTTATGTGTTTGATGTGATGGGAAGGTGGTGGTTTTATATTTTAATTTTTATATATATATATATATTTGTTTATTTATTTATTATTTTAATTATATGGGTTTATTATTGTTGTTGTTTTTATTTTTATTTTAGTAGTGGTTGCTGCAGTATTTGTTATAATATGTTGGGTTTTTTTAACGTTTTTTGTTATCTTTTTTTTTTTTTTTTAATCTTTTCTTTTATATATATATATATATATATATATATATTGTATCCAGGCATGCACTTGTATATTCACACACTAACACATAGAAACAATAAAGGGAGAGGACAGAAGGGAAAGAGAAAACAAATACACTGTCAAAGAATATACCAAGAGGACTAATTTTTTTCATATTATTTACTAAATTTAGCTGCATTTCTAACATGGTGAATGAAAGACATACAAATGGATTATGAAAGAGTGAGAAAAAAGACAGTGTTTATATAAAATTATAAAATCTAAATGTGTGTGTTTATGGGTTCATGAGTACAAGTTTGTCCCTAGATGCATTAATTTGTAGTTGTGTGTGTGTGTGTGTGTGTGTGTGTGTGTGTGTGTGTGAAAAAAAAAAAATGTAATTTTATTATATAAAAGGAGATGGAAAGAATTTTTTCACAAAGTATATAAAAATATGATCATTATTTTATTTTATTTATTTGTTATTTAAATTAAGTAAATTTTCAAAACATAATACAATAAGATCAGTATAATCACAAGATTAATGTTATTTTTTTTTTAATTTGATTTAGTCTTACATAAACACACTGCACAAAATTCATCATTTTAACAAACCTCTGTAACATTCATTTATCATCAGTTTTAATAATATTTTCAAACGGCACAAATAAAGAACAAAAACATGAAGAAAAAAAAAAAAAAAGAAAACAACACAAACCTTTTCTTTGTTTTCCCTTCGTAAAACGCCCTGCAGGGAAAAATTGTTCTTATGCAACCAGTTCTATTTATAAAAGAAATTTGAATCTTCAACAAAAGTGATTTTAATTTATTCCGGTCTCCAAGGACTTAATTACTGGCAAACTTTGATTTCTTTGAATAATCGCAGTGGACAGGATGGCAAGGACGTGTGTTATGTAACGATGTTGGGTGGCGGTTGATGATGTCATCATATCAGTGTAGTTTTCTTTGAGATAATTAATTTTGTTTTAAGCTGGCTCGATTTCAGAACATTTCCAGATGTGTTCATGCATATAGAACTGTTCTGACATCATTTATGTTAGTAAGGTTAATTTTAAAACTTAAATAATTGTTATTATTTTTGTTTCATACACTGTGGTAAGTTTGTAGAACTGGCGTCATTTCATTGTTTTTTTTTTTTCTTTTGTTCGTGTTATTTTCTGTATTATTATGTCGTTGTTGGGTTTTTTTTTTCTATTATTATTGTTATTGTTAATTGTTATTGTTGTTGTTCTCTATTTTACTTCATATAATTTAAAATTTGATTGCTTTTTATATTATCTATATTTATTTATTTTTTAAATTTATTTTTATATTATTTTATTGCCATCTCTTCTTCATCATAAATTCTTATTTGTTGTTGTTAATTTTAATTATATTTAATTTCTTCTTCATATTATTATTATTATTTATTTTTAATTTTAATATTTTTTTCTATATTATTAATTTTGTTTTTAATTTTAATTTATAATTATTATATTATTATTATTATTATTATTATCATGATTACTCTGCATGTTTATATCTTATAAAAACTGATACATTTTTAAGTAGAAGGATGAGTCATATTAACATGATATAATGTAGCTAATCGTTTTTACATTTATCTATGTTTAACTTGGCAGCTGTAGTAATCCTGAACTGCTGTGTACATTGTGTGAAAAAAGCTTATGAATTATATATGAATCTTCATCACGATTCTGATATTTAACACCCAGCACTGGAAACAGTGTATATATTGGGTGTCATTTAAACATTTTCTCTTTTCCTCTCCTTTTTTTTTTCTGCCAATAGTATTAATATTTAGTTTTTTTCTTTTGTTTTTATTTTTCCCTTTCTCTCCCTCTCTGTCTGTCTGTCTGTCTGTCTGTTTCTCTCTCTCTCTCTCTCTCTCTCTCTCTCTCTCTCTCTCTCTCTCTCTCTCTCTGTGTGTGTGTGTGTATCTGTCTTTCTGGGTTTTCATCTTTTAACTTACCATTCTTTCTGTCTTATTTTTGATGTGTGTGTATAGATACACATACACACACATACTGTTTCATTAGTAATCATGAATGTCTTTTAAAAGTCAAGGTTTGCATAAAAAATACTTTTGTAATATATACGTAAAATTTTGTTTGACAGTATCTGAGTAAATTATCCATAGATAATAGTTCAAATAAATGTTACCCGTCTCTGCATTTGTGTGTCTGTATGTAAGTCTAGTACATACAACAATTGCATCAGTATGTCTATCACTATCAGTATCTGTTTCTGTATCTTTCTGTCTGTGTGTATGTATGTCTCTATCTGTTTCTGTGTTTGTGAAATCTATATTTGTTTCTGTGCATCTGTGTCTGTCTGTCTGTCTGTATCTGTTTGTGTCTGACTGTGGAGAGAAATAAGGTACATGTAAGAATGTATGAGTGTTATGTAAACTGCCAGTCCAAAGCATGTCCTGTTCACACAGGCTGTTACTTTCACTTGTCTCTCTACAAGGGTTTGTGTCAAAAGTTCAAAATGTTAACTACATATATATATTAGGTTATAACACAGTATGACATAATTATGTGCATTAATATACTGAGTGTATTTTAAAAATGTAATTACGTGTGCTTTTTTCTTGCTCTTTTTTTTTTTTTTTTACTCATTGTTTCTTTTTCTTTTTTTTTTTTTTTTTTTTTTTTTTTCAATTAAAGAAATGATAGCTGTAAAATATGTAACAATTTAAATACAAAATACTAAATTTGTTATTATAAATTAGTAGTAGTAGTAGTAGTAGTACTATTGCTGCTGCTGTTGTTATACTGCTAAATTATTCTATCAGTTACTTTCATCTGACATATTCAATTTTTTTTTTTTTTTTTTTTTAATTTTATAATATTATTAAATTAAAATTTAATTTACTTTACTTCAATAGTTATTTTCACTTTTTGTATACAAGTATTATAAGCATTAAAAAAATAGTAGAATAAAAAAAAAAATAGAGAATACAAAAATATCTAAAAATTATGTATTTGAAAACTCTATTACATAACATATTTTTTAAGTTAATCTATATAACAGACAGATAATATTATTCATGTCTGAAACCTGAAAACCATTTTGTATAATGAATGTGGAAAATAAAAACAGCAGTTTTGTCAATGGTGACATTTTATAATATATCTGATATTTATGCCATAACTAAAACTTTTATGCATATATATTTGTTCATGAGTGCATGTGTGTGTGTGTGTGTGTGTGTCTGTTTTATAAACTTAACTACATTAATGAGATATTGGCAGTCATTAGCCAGAAATTTTTCAAAAACTGACACCCAGTATGAAAACAATGTGTGACATGGACAAACTTTTGAAATGTCCCAGCAGTAATTACTTTTCTGTATGTGTATGAGGAAAAGAAAAATGCTGAGATTTCCTAACCTTTATCCTGTGTGACTACCCATCCTAGAATAGCAGCTGCAGGCTACACATGTAGAACAGTTTATCACCCTGCTTTTAGTCACTTCTTGTACTTACAGTACTTGACTGGTGTGTGACAGTTTTATGTGACAAAAAAAAAAAAAAAAAAAGAAGAAAATCTGAAAAAAAAGTTTGAGCTTCTAAAACATACAAGTTTTTATATATTTCTACATGTATTGGTAAGTTGATCTTACGTTTTGTAAAAGATTCAGTTGTGTAGATGGGTTTTGTATTGTTTAAACTTAAGAATTGTTAGTGATTTCTTGTACATATACATTTGTGTTAGTCATAGAAACTCACAGAAATGTGAAATTCAAAAACATACAAGTTTTTATATATTTCTACATGTATTGGTAAGTTGATCTTTTAACATACATATATACTGATAAGCTAACACTACCCTATTGTAAAAATCAGATTTTTGCCTTTGTTTTTATATTGTTTTAGATTAAAATTGTTAGTGTGTTCTTGTACATATATACATCTGTATGAGAATTGTAGAAACTCATATATAGACGTCTGTGATTCTAAAACATATAAATTTTTATATGAAAATATTAATATAATGGTAATTTGACAGTATGTTTTGTAAAGATTCAATTTTTTTGACTGGTTTTTATATTGTTTTAACATAAAATTATATTGGCTTCTAAAACTAAAATGATTCATGTGTTTTTTGTATATACTTTTGTGAGGTTAAAGATACAGAAATTTGTAATTTTAAAACATACAAGTTTTTACATATTGATAAACTGACAGTATGTTTTGTAAAGATCTAACATAGTGTTGGTATTTATATCATTTTAACTTAAAATCTCAAGTGTTCAGGTAAATACTTGAGCAACAGCCATAGAAACTCAAGAGATACATAAACTCCTGCTGGAAGTTGAAGTTCTAATATATGAAGGTTTTAATGTACATAAAAGATTGAATGTTATATTGGTTTTTACATCATTTTAAATTTTGTGAAGATACATATTTTTTTTATTAGTTTGTATATACTTTTAATTTATAATTGTAAATAAGTTCTTATCATTAATAAGTTGTTGTTGAGGGAATGTGTAAACTTTAAAAAAAATGTATTCTTTTTTTATATATTTAGACTTTAATTATTATATAAGCTGCCTTCAAAGAACTGTGATAAAAGTTAATTTTTAAAAACTAATTCTGTTTTAGTTAATAGGCTCAAAATAATGAAACTGGAAAAAAAATTAATTGTTAAATGTACTTTCCATTTATTGGTAAAATGCACTTTAGATGTCTGTATCTACTTCTGTTACTTGTATTCTGTTTTTTTTTCATTCTTTCTGTCAGTCTCTTTTTCTCCCTATCCCTATCACTATCCTATTTTTTTCTCTCTCTTTCTTTATCTGTTCATCACTATCTTTCTTTCTCATTCTCATTCTCTCTGTCTTTGTGTCTGTCTGTCTGTCTGACTCTTTCAATGCTATTTAAAACAAATTTAAAATGTATTGTGTATTTTTAATATATAGTCCAATCATGGGCAAACATACATATTATTTAAAATGCTGCGTTTACAAGAAATTTTTCAAACAACAAAACATTCATGACCATTGTCAGTTCATTCTGGCCCACTTGAAGATTTGTTGATCTGTGCAAATCTAACAAGAATGCTGGTCGTCATAAATACACAAAGGTTGTTGAGTCTTGTATAACCTTATTTAGCAATCCTTTTACAAATATCTCCTAAACTTCTACACACTCTTTCCATACACCCAGGGTCACAAATGACTTCTTAGGAGACCTCTTCAATTAGTCAGCTTTTCTGACCTCAGCATGAACGAAGGAAAGTTTGTTTATTTTAAATGTTGAAATAAAATTGCGAGGGTCGGTTGTATAGAAAAAGAAGGTATGCGTGGTGAATAGGTAAATCTTACATGGTTAGTTTGTGTTAGGTTTGTTGAAAGAGTTGGGTACCTGGGTACTCGTTTTTAATGGGTGGGTTGTTGACTCCTAAATATGTCCTAAGCAAGTGCTCTAACCTCTTTGAAGCTTCCCTAAATTCCCATTCCAACTAAGTATATATTAAACGTTATGGTATGTGTTTTCCTGTGAGTGATGTGTATGTATGTGTAATCCCATATTGATAAACAGCAAATAGCCTATGAAATCAGATTTCTGTTCTTTATTAATAATAATTATTATTGTGATTGTTGCTGCTGTTGCTATTGTGTGAAAACTGCTGTTAAGTATTTCAAATAATTAAAAATTAATACAAAATTGGGATATTTATAAGAGATTACATTTATTTTTATCTTAATTCTTTCTCTCTTTTTTCATTTTATTTTATTTTATTTTTTGTAATTACAAATTTATAATAAAATTTAAAATAAAAGCTATCAATAACAAAATAATAATAACATAAAATACAAATTGAAATAATAAAAAAAAAAGCAAAAAAAAAAAGAAGAAGAAGCATCTAATAACCTTTTAGATAAATATCAATAAAAGTCAGAAGACTGTTTTTATCTTTTCTTTACAACTGCACAACAACAGCATACAACTTCAAAATGTCAGATAACAACATTTTGTGTGTTTGTTCAGGTATTACAGGTATGTGACTTAATCATATGCAATCTTTGTGTAATATTATCCACCCTGTCATATCATTTGTATTCAGATAGCAGATAACAAATATGTGTGATGAAACAAAACGATAAGTCGAAGTTAAAAATGAAAATTTGCACGACTGCTTTTGTTCTGTGGTTACATACAAGCAAAAGTATGTGGCTCCAAAATTAGAGTGATGCTATATGATTTGTTGGGGTTTTTTTTTTTTCAGTTAGGTTAGGTATAGCTGATATTAAAACAGCTTTTATGTGTCTTAAAAAAGTTTATATTAAAACATTTTTGCACATATGGTTTATATAGTATTTTTATAAGATTTATACAACATGCACAGTACTTTTTATAAAATATTAAAAATGTATTCCATCTTCTATATTTTTCATTTTTGTCTCTCTCTCTCTCTCTCTCTCTCTCTCTCTCTTTCTCTGCACAGTACTCTTTATAAAATATTAAAAATGTAATCCATCTTGTACTTTAATTTTCCTCTTTTTTAGTCTCTTTCTCTCTCTTTCTGCAAACTGATATAAATCTGAAAAGGTGCTTTTCATTCTGTTTTTAGCATCTGATATCTTAAGGATTTTTTTTATTTTTTTTTTTTTTTTTTTTTTTTTTTTTTTTTCTCTCATCTGTTTTTACCTCCTCATGACATACACACACACATATTTTTTTTTTCTTTTTTATCCTCTAACATCTTCTCATTTTACATAGTTATTTTCTCTACATCTTTGTCAGTTAGTGATATAGTGAGGCTTCTGCCAGATGTCTGAGTGAGTGAGTATATCTGCTGCTACTGCACACCTATAAGTTTTCACCTGAAAACACCTGGATAAAGAACTCTTTGATGTATGTGTATGACTCATACAGCCTTTAACCTTCGTGGTGTATTTTTTTAATTAAAAAAAAAGAATTCTGATTTCTTTAACATCTGTCATATAAAGTTTATACCTGCTTGTTAGTCATTTATGTGTGTGTATCTGTGTGTGTGTGTGTGTGTGTGTGTGTGTGTGTGTGTGTGTGTGTGTGTGTGTGTGTGTGTGTGTGTATGGAGTATATCTGTTTATATATATATATATATATTTATGTAGACATATTGATGTGAGGAATGTGCTAATGTTGTAAACCATGAACTTATTTTCTTTTGACTTTATCATGTATATAAACAAAATTACTATTTATTTTAGACAAAAAAAACAAAACAAAAAACACACAGAGAGACTAATACATACATGCTAGTATACACATACTGTCACATGTTTATCTTTTTTCCCCTTCATTTATGCTGTTGCATAATGTATATCCTTAAGCCAAATAAAGAAATATTTTTGGAAGAATATTTGTGACCCAGAGTTATTTTATCTCAATGAATACATTACATTGCTGTAATTCTTGCTGTTGTTTTAATTAGTAGGGTTATTTTGTTGTTTTGTTTCTTCCTCGTTTTTATCCTGTAGGTTATCAGAAAATTTAATTTAAAACTTACAGTTACACTGATAGGATAAAATAAGTTTGCATAATGTACCATATGATTCAAGCTTACTTATTATACTATAGCACAGTGACAAGAACAGTTGTTAGGAAGTGTTCCTGTTGATCAGTTTCCTGTTCCAACCAGGGACACATGACTCATTTATCAAAGACCTTCTTATAAACCTTATTAACAGATATTTATATATATATATATATATTACACAGAGGAAACCTTAATTTATTGAAAATTTTGATTTTTCCTTCATAATTTCGGTAACTGAAGATCTTTTCCTTCTTCTTCTTCATTTTCCATATCTAAATAAACATTTATCTCAGAACACTTTGTTTCCCCAGTATTACTGGCACTCCATATTAGTTAGTATTCTAGCTCCATTTTCGTTTGCTCTTTCTCTTCTTTTTTTTTTTTCCATTCTTTATTTTTAAACACCTTTATTTAAGTGCCTAAACATGCTCATACTGTGTGTGTGTGTGTGTGTGTGTGTGTGCCAGTGCCAGGCGGCACCAGTGAGTTTCATTCAGTAGTGTTGTTGATAAAGCCTGCTGTGGCTCACAGGTTCAGAAGTTATTTCCATCCAAGTCTATTCCTGGAAGTCAGTGTGCTCAGTTTTCTCTAGGGTAGTATCAGCCTTAGTAGTACTACTCTCTCTCTCTCTCTCTCTCCATTGTCAAACTGATTGAAACAGTTAACAGTGAAATCTGCTGGGAGGTTTAAAACTGACTGTTTCGATTTTTTGAGTAAAGAAAGAGAAAACTTGTGTGTTCTTGACAGTAAGTAAGAAGAGTTTGATTTTTGTAACGGAATCCATATCATTTGTCTGACTTAGTTCATGTTGGCAAAAGTTAGAAATATTAAAATTTATTTTAATGATATCTTAAGGAAAGTAGATTAAGTGTCAGTAAATTTTATTTGATAAGATGGTCTCATTTGTTTAACTTAATCTAAGCAAAAGTTAAAACATAAAATTTGTTTTGATTGATATCGTAAAGAAAGTTAATTAAGGAAAGTAAATTATTTCGTAGAATGGCCACTTGTCTAGTTTAAGCTTAGCAAATGTTTTAATAAAAAGTTTCTTTTGATTGAAATCTTAAAGAAACTAAATTATGTAGGATATTTTTAGAATAGTGTCTAACTTACACTGAGCAAATGTTAAATCTGTTTTACCTGACTAATATTAAATTAATAACAGGTAGATTTGTTATTTTATGTTACTGATGGAATATATACCGGTAAATTTTAACGTGTGAAATCTGAATTGTTCAAAACACACTATGAAAAATAAGTAAAAGTAGGTGAATTTTATTTTTATCATTCTGATAGTCAATTAAGCTGAGCAACTGTTTAATTGTGAAATCTGTTTTGACAGAAATGTTGAAGAAACTAAATTAAATTGTCATAAATCAGTTTTAGCATCTTCATGTAGCGAATGAACATTAACTTTTTAATTGGGCTGCATGTTTGCATGTGTGTGTATTTGTGTGTGCATTTGTGTCTGTGTGTACATACATTGCAAAACAGAAAATGATTGTATAGTCATAACTACAAAGTTTTTTGTTTTTTGTTTTTTTTTTTAATCTATTCAAACTGGATATATGTATTACATATGTGTGTGGATATATATCATATTCTCACACACACAGAAGTCTAGTTACATCAATTTATTATCAACATTTATTATCAACATGAGTTGATGCTCTACATATTAAAACTAATTCATCATAAATTAATTAACATTATAAATTTTCTTGTTTGTTTGTTTACTTATTTATCTAATATTTTATTTTATTTTTTATTATTTTTTTATTTATCTGTCTATCTTAGTCACACACTGACTCACTCACTCATCCATTTATTTATTTATTTATTTATTTATTTTTATTTGTTTGTTTATCTATGTTACAGCCAGTGAACCATCATTGCTGAGTGGATCAAGTCACGCAAGTCAGCCTGGATCAAAACAAGTAGTTCTGAGTGAAGACTTAGTCAACACGACTGACGGACAACTCTCCGCAGGATCCACCTCCGGAAGGAGAGTTCACGACAAGGGACACAACTCCAATTCGAGCAACAAGGAAAATGCAGTGCCCAGCTTGCTCTCTCCGGTGTCTGTCAAGCCAGATATTCTGGTTCAAGACTCTCCGAGGAAGCCTTCGTATCTGAAACTGAGCTGTGCTGTTAGTGGTTATGGGAAGTACAGTCGGTATTCGTCCTACAAGAACATAGAGAAACGGTCGCCATTTTCGAGTACATCCTCCCTTCGTTCGGACCAAAGCTCACCAGACATGCCTTCCATACAGAGTCCAGCTGGTAATTGTTTAAGGACTCCTGTGTCACTACATGGACCTATACCAGTCACCACAAATGGATCACTAGTGAATGGACACTCAAAACTTACAGTGCATCCTACGGGAGATAGTGTGAAGGTGAGATGTGTTGGATTGTTTTTTTGATTTTTGGGGTTTTAAACTGGGATAAGAAATTTTTTAATGGATAGCATAAACATTTCTGAGGATTTTTTAATAAACTTAAAGCTTTGTTTCTGTAATGATATTTTGTATATCATATCACATTTTTTATCTATCTAGTATTATGCCTGTTTATCATCTTTTACTATTCTTGTAATAAAAAAAATATATAATAATTAGTTTGCAGTATGCATCTTGGTAATGAAAAGATTAAAGTAAAAAAATTATGCTTGAGAAAGTCCAGACATCTTACCTGCAGCTTAGTTAATTTGTTATATATGCAAATATTAGTTCCTATAAATTATAACTTCATATATATATATATATATATTTAGTTTAATACTGCTCTTTAATTTACAAGAACCATCCAAAATTTTTTAATATTTTAAACATTTGCTTTTTTCTTTATATATTAATATATATTAATGGTCTGATAAATATGTAATGATATAATAATTAATACTGTATAATGCACTTTTTTTTTTTTTTTTTAAATTATGTGATCTTATTTCTGTAATAGCTTCAAATTTTAAAAGATTTTTTTTTTTTTTCGTTTATTTGTTTTGTTGTTTTTTTTTTTTTTTAATTGACTTTTAACAATAATTTCATATTTTAAATGTTACCATTCAAATTTTGGTTCAGTGGTGGGAAAAAAAAATATTTTTTTTTTTATAAATTGTTTCTCATAAGACAGAACTAGGTTATTCAATTTCTTTTTCACAGAGCAGGACTGATGAAAATCAGATTGACTCTATTTCCGGTGGTTAATAGCATTTGAGTTACTTAACTCAAAATTTAGCTGTCATATATATCATTCCTCACTGTGTTTATATCTCTATACTTACTGTGTCAAGATGTGAGTGCCTGCCTGCGAAAAAGATCTGTATATGGAATGTGGGGAAAGTGTTTATGTAAATCCTGATAAAATATAGAGAGAATTTAAAAGAAAAAAAAAAAAAAGAAATTTCAAAGGATATATATATACATATAAGTAAAAGAAGGATGTTTTTTTAATTTTTTTTCCTCTGCATTTTTAATCCTCTGAAATTTATTCCATCATTTTCTTTCTTTCTTTCGTATCTCATTTACTCCTTTTCTTAACTCCTTTTCTCCTTTCCTTATTTCTCTCTCTCTTTCTCTTTCTCACTGTTTTTTATCACTTACATCATCTTCTTTCTTGCTTTTTTTTTAGCAGTTTTATCTTTTTTTACTTTAACATAAAATCTTAAATAACTGCACCATAGAGGTTTTTTTTTTTTTTTTTTTTTTTTTAACATTATTAATCTAATATTAAACACAGCTTGAACATGTAACATAATGATTATATTTTATGTCTAGCTATCATTAAAAAGAAAATTTCCTTTCATTAATATTTATTTGATCCAGAGGAAATGAAATAACATGTGATACCCTGATGATAAAAGATATCATCATTTTTTTTCTTTTTTTTTTTTTTTTTTTTCTCTCTCTCTTTCTCTCTCTCTTTTACTCTTTTATTTATTTTATTTTATTATTATTTATTTATTTATTTACTTATTTATTGCTAATTTAGTGAATGGCCATCTTCATACCAGGAAGATATATTTTTTATTATTCTTTTTTTTTTTTTTAATATTAAAATTTTCTTTCTTTTCTTCTTATTTCTATTAAATAGATAGGTATTTAGCTAGAAAAATGATTGAAATTGTATAACATTTAAAAAAAAGAGAAAACATGAGAAAATCAAAAATAATATAAAGTAAATGATTCCATCCCATCTAAAAGTAACCTTGGCTTAGAAAAAGATTACTTGCTGCTGATTGATTTCAGTCATCCATGAAGTGGCAATAATGTATTTCTTTTCTCATATAAAAATTACACAAAACTCAATCAATAAGTGATAATAAAAAGACAGAAAGTTTACTGTATTAAATGGTCATTTTATGTAACCAAAAATTTATCTTCATTTGGTATATGACATTTATTTTTATTTTTAATTTTATTCTCTCTCTCTCTCTCTCTCTCTCTCAAGTAGTTTGACAGAAACATTTTAAAGGTTGACATGACCTTTTCATTCCATGTTTTTTAAAAAGGAAATTAACTAACAAATATTTTTATATTTTCCACTAATGAAAAGATAAATTTTTTTTTTTTTTTTATCTGTTTTAAAGATAGGATAAATAAAATATTTTTTTTTATTATTATTTATTTGATCTTTTTTTTTTTTTTTTTTTTTTTCATAAAATGTCATAACATTTTTTATCTTCTTTTTTTTCCATATTAAAAAAAAAAAAGAAAAAAAAAAAGAAAATAACTAACAAAAACTAGTTCTTTATATAACCAAGATATTTTAAGAGAAATATTTTTATATTTTCCACTAATGAAACTACATAAATTTATGTTTCTATCTGCTTCAGGATGGTCAGTATTTTCTTGAAGCCACCAACATAGAAATAGAACGTTTGCAATCATTTATTAGCAGAGCAGAAGCTGATATGCGAAGTTGCTCCTTGTCAGAAGAAGGTACAGGATATTTCTTACTTGGTTACCTCCCCTTACAAAGCTTCTTTTGTTTGTATGGTGTTTTGGGGGTTGTTAATTTTTTCTATCTCTCTCTCTCCTTCTCTTAAATTATATAAAGATACTGGCATTGATGTTGGCAAAATGAATAATAATAAAAAGAAAACATAAAAATAATTACATAAATTTTTAAAAGGTATATGCTATTAATATATAAAAAAGCCTTGAGGATAGTTTAAAATGTGTCCAGGAGCATTTATTTTTAAAACATTTTAAAGTGCATTTTAGTGTTTGAATTCAGAGGCTTTATATATGGTTGCACTTGAAAGTTTTTAAAAAAATTTAAAGTAATAAATAAAATCTGCCATTTATATATTTACTTTTTGTAGAGCTTTTCTCTTTTTTTTTTTTTTTTTTCTTTTTAACCTTTCTTTTTCTTTATTATTATTATTATTATTTTTATTACAGAATTCTTTATTACTTATTTATTAACTCCAGCTTAATGGGTTTTTTTTTTGTTTTTTTTTTTTTTTTTCCTTAAATGGAAATTTAATGAAAAGTCAAATTAACACATTTTCTGTAAAAAAAAAAAAAAAATTCTATTTTCAGCTTGTGGTAGGATGAGGTCTGCCATAGGAAAAGCCAATCTGTTAATAAAACAGAAATTCGAGCAGTTCAGAGAGCTCTGTCATCAACACATGGTAAGTATATTAAGAAGTATGATAAGGATAAGCATATCTCCATAAGGATAAGCATCTTGTGTGTGTGTGTGTATGTATGTATGTATGTATGTATGTATGTATACATCCATTATAACCAATCTGTCAATTTCCCCCAACAGGCTAAATGAGTATATGAAGTGTTATGTAAATGTTTATTGTAAAGATGTTGGTATGTGTATAGATAATAGAAAGATTCTATTGTTTGTTTTAAGACGCGTAAGAAAGGGATTAGAATTAAAAGAGATTGGGAGGTTGGGGGTAGTGAATGGGTACAGATTAGGACAGGAGGGACAGCTAATGGAGATAAATTGAGAGAGAAGGGGAGAGGATATCGATTTGGGAGTGGTAGATTGGGAGAAAGAAGGTATTTCCTTTAGGAATGATGCATTCAAGCACAACTTGGATATTTAAAACAGTTCGTCAAGACCTAGGGTTGTAGTAATGCAAGCTATTTCAGTTAACAGTGAAGTAAAGAGTCATTTATATCTCATGTTTCTTGTTGAAGTTTTAAAGACAACAGATTTCTTTTTATAAAATACAATCAAGAGTGAATGAAATATATACCCACTGTTTAGGCTAAGCATCATTAACTTCAAGTTATTTTAAGTGAATGCTGAAAAGAAGTTAGTCACTATTCAGTAACTCTCTCTATATATATATATGTATACCATACATGACACACACACACACACACACAATGTGTTTCTGCATCTTTATGTTTTTGTCTCAATTCCTTTTTAAAAAAACATTTCTAAATTTTCATTTTTTTCTTTCCATCCCTTTTTCTCCATTTTTCTTTCTCTTTCTGTTTTTCTCTCTCTCTCACACAAACACACACACACACACATATTAACAAACACATTAACACAATTAAACTTGAGAGCCTGTGTAATAAGCAAGTTCATATTACAATTTCTAATGTAGCCTGGTGTCAGTCTGTTTGCTTCGTTGCCTCTGTGGTATTTTCTCTGAGGTATCTGGGCTAATCAGTTTTATCTTAATGTCACACAGGTGAAATCTGTGTCGTGCTTCACTGTCAGGTGTTTTTTGAAATACCTGTACTATTTTCTTTTTTTTAGTTTTTCCTCTCTCTCTCTCTTGGGGTTTGATAACCATTTGTTAATATTGGTTTGGTCTTTTATAAACAATAATTTAATAATTATAACTGGTTTGATAAATAATAAAGTATTTGTTTTTTTCTCAAAGAGGTTAGTTAAAAAGTAAAACTAGCAATAATATAGCATAATTATATTTAACACTTAATAATGTAAGACATCATATTATTAAATATAAAGATGTTTTGAAACATTTTGTTATTGTTAAGTTGTAATTGGGTGTATATGGGTGTGAGGGAGGTAGAAATTCAGGGAGGGAAAGGAGGGAGAAAAAGAATGTGAAAAAAAAAAAAGAACTTATGAATAGAAATAGAAATAGATTAATTCAGATAGATAGAAATAAATTTTCCAATTGAAAAACATGACATGTTTTCCTGTCTGCTTAGTAAAATACTTTGTTTCAATGTTAAGTTAAAATGCTTTATAAAGCATAATATAATACACTTGTTCGTTTGACAGCGTCCTGATGTAAATGAGAAGGAGACCAAGTGGGAAGATCTTCAGGGATTCTGGGATATGGTGAAGATTCAGGTGGACAGTGTTGAAGATTCGTTTGCTGAAATTGAGCTGATGAGACAGAATGGCTGGAAAGAAGTGCCACAGCAGGTTCTTTCAATTTTTACATTTTGTGTGTGTGTGTGTGTGTGAGTGTGTGTGTGAGTGTGAGGGAGAGGGAGAGGGAGCGAGGGAGAGGGAGAGGGAGAGGGAGCAAGAGAGAGGGAGCGAGAGAGAGAGAAAAGAAAGGAAGAGAATTACGAAGAAAGAAAAAGCTAATATTTGTAAAAGGGTGTCTATCAGTCTCCTTATACAATTATTCTTGTTTCTTTTTTTTTCTTACTCATTTATTTGTTTATTTCACGATTACTCATTTTATTTTTAATATTTTCATCTGATTTTTTCTTCTTTTTTTTAATATTAATAATTTCAATTTTATTTTTAGGTTGCATCTAGGCGAAGTTCGACTAGTTCTAGTCCAAAGTCAGGAAGTCTGTCTCAGAGCAGCACACCTTGCCACACACCAGGTAAGTTTTCACACCTGTACATTTACCCGAGACCTCATTAAGCACACCTGTACATTTACAACGAGACCTCATTAAGCACACCTGTACATCTTACCGAGTATTTTATTGTTTGTAAGTCAGCAAAATTTCTTTCATTTCTGAATTTTTCTTGTTTCTTTATGTTGTAGCTGAATCTTGGTTTTATGTATATATTTGATATCGATACTGAAATGTTATTTTGGTCTAATGTGAACAGAAGATCAATGTGATGTGGTATGTTGCTGGTTCAATCCTTTTCAGTAGCATTTACAAACTTTTTTAAAATATTTTGATTTTATTTTTTATAATCTTTATTAGTCTTCTAATCTTTTCTCTTATTTTATTATTATTATTAGTATTAGTATTAGTAGTATTTATATATATATACACACACACTTCATTGTTTATTGTTTGTATTTTTTAATTTTTGTTCTTTTTCAGTCAATAAGTGCTTTATGATTATTATGATCATTATCATCATCATCATCATCATTGATCATCACAGTTATCATTGTTCTAATGTATTTTTTTATTTTATTAATGAGTATATTATTTTTATTGTTTGCTGTCTGATGTTTCAGGATCAAAACGTAAAGGTCTGAAGACAAAGGACACGCCCGACTCTTCCCCAGAGCGGACGCAAAAAGCAAAACAGGCTGCAAAAGCTCGGGACGATGCTCGGAAGAAGATTCTGGCAGACAAACGAGCCGCGATGAAGCAGAAGAAAGAAAACCAGGAAGTGGAAATTTATTTGCCAGAGAACGGGAAAAAATGAGCCGTTTTAAAAAATAACAAACATTTTACATTACGCAAAAAAAAAGAAAAATTTTAATTAAATTAAAAAATCAGAAACTGGACAAATAATTGTAGTGTTTAGGTTGGGAAAAAAAATGTTGAGATTACCAATCATTTTATGCTTTATTTATTTATAAGATGGACCATGTGACTTGTATGTGCTGGGTTTTCATTCTTTGCGACTGGTTCCTCTTGTTCTGTGTTTTGTTCCTGTTGCAGGTGTTTTTTTTCCAACAGGAGAAAGAGTTCCAAAACAAGGGGAGATCAGTCTTTTCATCTTTGCAGTTGTGGAATGAAATGTTTGGAGAATCTGATTAATTTTTTTTTTTTTTTAACTTTAAATTAACTATTGTTCTCTGAATTAATATTATCCAAAAGACGTTAATTAATTTCATTATTATATAAATATAACTTTCAGTTTGTTAGAAGTAATATTTTTAACATATTTTATTTAGTTTTTCTAAATTTATTATTTCTTTTATTATTATTATTGTTGTTGCTGTTCTACTTTATTTATGTATATTTTAAACGTCTAAAATTAACTCTTTTTTTTCTTCTTTTTTTTTTTTTTTCTAAATATTATTGTTTCTGAATTTGTCTATTGGCATGGTGCTAATATTTATTTATTTTTCTAACATAAAATACAACATGACTACTTGCAAAGATGAAATCCTGTAAATACCAAATGTGCAATTTTGTGACGTGAAAACAACATATACCTGGCAATAATTTCTTGTTTCCTGTTTTTCGTCGTGCCTTTCGATTGAACATCTCTGGAATACAAAAATAAATATTCCAGCGATGTTGAATTTTGTGTTTGTACAAAAAACAAACTGCAGGACCAAGGGAGATAACTTTATTGAAGAGTCAATAGGTGTTCTGTTTGTGCTTTGCCTTGTTTTTGGTTTTTTTTTTTGTTTGTTTGTTTTCTTGTTTTTGAAATTATTGCTTTAATTTTATTTTATTTTTTTTTTTTTCATGACATGCTGGGATTTTTATTTTTATTTATTTATTAAATTTTCATGACATTGAAATATTACTGATAACATGTTAATATGAAATATTTTCATATTTGTCAGTTTTGCAGTAATTTGCAAAAAGGCATTTCAGACTGAGCCGATAAACAGAAAACAAAAAATTATTTTCAGAGTAATCTCCCTTCTGTATTTACTAATACATGTTTAATAATGTCAAAAGATCTAATATATTATTATATTCTTGAATTTGGAATATCAAAGACAGAAGAAAATTTAGCATTTTCAAATCTGTTTAAATCATTATACAGCAATGATATCTGTAATGTTTTAGTATTTGGATACACTTCATGGAAAGAAAACCCATATACTGTGTCAGTAAATTTATTTAAATTTTCTCTTAGTTGAGAAATAATAAAAACAAAATTGTAATTTAAATAATTTTAGCTTTTGTCAAAAATAAACATGTTTCATCATCACCATCGATATCCATTACATCAGTGTGTTTTATATTTTAAAATATTCACGATGCACGTCATTATAATAATCAATTAACATCTTTGAGGTAGCGGGGATAACAAAAAATTCTAATTTATATTTATGTTGCCGAATTATCTCGTGATATTTTGATATTTAACAATCGTATTTTATTTATACTGAGGTGTAAACAACACATTTATTTGAGACAGGTATGTAAAAACAAACAATATTCAAGGTGCTCTATAGATTAAGTGTATTTGTGTAAATAGTGTGTGAAAACAAAAAGCCTTTTATAACGTATTGTATCATACACTGTTAGAAATACTTGATCCAGTTTTACCATTAATGAAACTTAATGGTATCAGTAGAGGATTAAGAAGTGTTTGCCCAGTTTGCCTTTTAATTGTCTTTTTTGTTTCTTAATATTATTATTATTATTATTATTATTAGGGCTATATAAAAATTGTGTGTATCATTAACTTATAATTTTTTTTTTTTTTTTTTCACTTCTGCAAATGAAATGTTAAAAAAGTTTCTTGTTCCTTTTCTTTTCTTTCTTATAATTTTTTTTTTTTTTTTTTTTTCTGAAAGATAAATATGTAATAAACCTGTTATAGTTATTATTATTTAATTCATATTTTTAATCTTTGTTAAATATAAAATTTTAATAATATTTGATTTATAGAGTGATAAAATAAGAAAAAATATTTTGTGAAATAGAATAAATTATCTTATAATTCTAAAATTTAATATTAATACTAATTTAAAAATATTTAAAAAAAAAAATTGTTTTATCTAAAAATTTACCAATAACTACTGATATAAATGAAATGAATTTAATAAAATGTTTTGTTTGCTTTATCAAACTAACATTCAAACATGTTACCCTATAAAAATTAATGTTTATTTGTTATTTACGTATTTATTAAAAGATATTTTTAAAAAAAAAAAAAAAAATATTTATTAATGATTACTAATCAGATGTTGAAAGAAAAGTAAAAATTAATATTTGAATATTTTGTTTAGGTAATCTACATTCTTTAAATTTGTTGAGAAAAAAAACATAAATTTTCTTTACAGTTTTGTTTTACACTTATGTGTATGTTGAGGTTCTATATTAGACAGGTTGAATTTCATAAAAATGTTCTGTACAACACTGTTTTTGCATTAAATTTATAAATTATTTTAATAAAATTGTTCACATTCATTTTTTTTTATATATTCAAAACAATATTTAATACAATATTTAATATTTAGCTTATATATCTTTTTTATTTTAATTAATGTTTTTGCCAATTTTTTCCATCAGTAATTTTGGGGAACAAATCTGATATAATTTTAAAAGAGATTAATTTATTTTTTAAATTATTTTTATAATTTTATTATTTATTTATTTTAATTTTTTTTTAACGTGAAGGTGTACATAAATTCATGTGTAAGTAAAATTTGTTACAGAATTTCTTTGTCTCAGTTTGGTCAAGTTAATGTTTGTTTTTGTAATTCTGTTTTAAGGCCACACATTATTAAAGGTTCTGTTTCACAGCATTAAATATTGGGGAAACTAAAAAAAAATGGTGGGATGGTATTTTGGATCAGATAAGTTCTACCATTCACTTGCAAAAGTAATGCATGGTTAAATCCAACAAGATGTATAGGTCATCTTCTGTTTTGTTAATATATATATATGTACATACATACACATTATATATATGTACATGTACACACACACACACACACACACACACACACACACACTACAAAAATAGTTTCCAGAAAATATAGTTACAGATTGTTTTTAATACACTTTTATCTTTTCCACCTATTTTTTAATTAATTCATCACATTTGATTTATCTGTTAACACATACATTGAACTTAGGTAGAATTTACCTGAGAGGTATATTCAAATATTCTCAATATACCTATACACACTGAGCCAAATTAAATATACATATTTGTAATATAGCTTTAAAGAATCAATTTTACAAGTGTGATTTTAAAAAAAAATTATCGATATAGGTCAGATAGCATACCTGTCTGATGAATTATTTACAATGCAGGTAGAAATATTTGATTTAATGTGTGTTGGCCTTAAAGCAGTTCCTGATTTCTCTACACAGGCATGAAGTGCTGATATTTGCAATGCATGTTTTTTGCTTTTATTTTGTGTAACAAAAGTTACTTTATAACTGTTACTTTTTTAACAAAAATCATTTCAAATTAAATACTTTATAACCAACTAAAAAAATTATGATGATCTTTCCATATTGTATTCTGAAGTTTTGCAGTTTTAGAGTTGGTCTTAATAATTAGAGATAAAATTAGAATTTTTTTTTTTTTTTTTTTTTTTTTCTGTAAATATTTTATTTAAAAGTTTCAGTTTAAAATGATTGATTCTGATTGTTAGAATTTGTGGAAATCTTTTTTTTTTTTTTTTTTTTTAAAAAAAAAACATTTGTAAAATTCATTTCAACTTGATTAATGATCGTTTGTAATGGAACACTTTTTTTTTCTTCTTTTTTTTTCTGACTTGTCACATTTATTTTAATGGGAAAAAATATTTTATTACTGTTTCTGTGTTTAAATTATTTATTGAAAAATGTTACACTTTTTAAAAAAACAAACATTTCATATAAATTTGGTTGGAAAAAAAAAAAAGAGTAAAATATGCTTTAATCTTTGAATTGTAGCTAACACCTAGTCTTCCAAAACATCCATCCTTCTTTCTTTACTTTTTCTTTCTTCCTTCCTTTTTTTCTCTCTCTCTTTCTCTTGTATACCATTTGTGTCTTTTCAACATGTTTTGATAAAACATCTCGCCAAGTAAATCAACACAGAACAATAATACAGACTGCCTTTGTTCATTAATAAAATATTTAAAAGGTGTAATAATGAGTTGATTTTTTTCTTTTTGTGTGTGTGTGTGTGTTGGTTTGCTTTAGTTTTTTTTTCGTTTTTTTTGCTTTTTTTTCTAAACCTAACAAAATGTACCTGAGAAGTCATTTTAGAATGTTGTGGAAATCTAATGAAACGTTTCAAATAATCAAGAAAAGAAATATTAGAGTAACAACAGAAACTATTTCACAAATACAGCCCATTTTCCCCATTTGATTTGTGTTAGTTTATTTTTTTTGAATTTGACAATGCATACAAGCTTATGTGAGACGATAATGAAAATTACTGCTTTATTAAATACCAGAAGAAAAAAGATAATATTTATGCTGAAATAGGCTTTTGCAGCTATGTTTTGCTACATACAGAAAGGTAAAGTATCGTGTATATATATATATATATAATAATAATACATTCACACACACATTTGCACAGACAAACTTGCTACTGTAAGTAAGTTGAAAATAAATGCACGCAAATATCTATTTGATTGATTCGTCATGTTTTTATTTCTACATCTCAACATAACCTGGACCAAAATAGTCTATGATAACACTGATCTATTTTTAATAAATCAAAAAGCGTATACATTTTATGGGACACTGCATCCATACATGTGTCTGTGTTTGTTCTTGTAATATTTATAGATATGCAGGTGCACTTAAAAAATGAGTAATATAAGAAATCTACCTTTATAATTAATTTTTTTTAATTTATTAAACAATATAAATTTTTAAAATCTCATTGACATACATAAATTTCTAAACTTCAAAATGACTGTCTCAAGTGTTTTCCTTGCAGAATATGCAATAAAAAAAAAATGCTGCTCATAAAGTTTTAAATCATGCAAATTAATGACACTTTCATAAGTAACATGTGCAATAAATGAATAAAGCTATTAATAATTTAGTTATCAGTTATCAAATATACAGCGGTTATTACCTGCATGTATTTGTGACCCTACATACTGAATTGAGTATTAAGTCACAATAACAGCTTTGAAGTAAACACTAAAAAATGTTTGTCACAGTCTGCAATAAACGAGCGGTAGGAATGTGGTTAGAACAGGAAATTAGCTGAATGGCAGTAAAACTTGATTAATGTATCAACAGTCATGTAACATAACGACAATATTATACACGAAATATTCAACAAATTACACTATATATTGAAAGTCAAAAATAAGATAAACATTATAATGATGAAAAAAGTATATATATTAATCTAAAGTTAAATGATTAAGGATCAGAGATAATGAAAAAGAAAACCTGCTGTTACAACATGATGAACTATTCTTTTTGAAATAGCAGAATAAAATGTTTTGTATGCACCTTCCCATAAACAGGACAGTACACACAATAGTCTTTGTTAAACAATTCGTCACTGTTATGGGAAGTGGCCATGGGATGCTCTGAGAAGAAAGTCATTAGTATTCCATTAATAATAATAATAATAATAATAATAATAATAATACAAATAATAATAATAATAAATATAAATATAATAACAACAACAATAACACCAACAACATTAATAATAATAATAAGGACAAGAAGATGAATAACTAATACATGTGTATATATTTTTGTTAAGGTGTTTGTATGTACCTGTGCATTGTGTCGTGTTTTTTTTTGTTTAAAACTATCTGTTAATTTAAAGCATACCTTTAATACTCCAAACGTAATTTGTATAGCTTAAACAAATTTTGAATTCATTCAAATTATCTCTTTTTTTTTTTTTTTTTTTTTTTTTTTTTTTTTTTTTTTGACTATATGGAATGCAGATTTACTGATAATAAAACATGACAATGATGTAACTAGCCTGAGGCAAATCTGTAACGCCTTTTTCCCCGTTTTT
>CM022675.1:7055831-7070831 GCA_012295275.1 Chrysomallon squamiferum
ATTTATTTTTATTTATTTATTATTCTTATTCTTATTTTTACACTTTTTTTTTATATTCTTTTACTTTGTTCTGTTGTTTTTTGTTTATTTTTTTCTTTGTTTCTCGGGTTGTTTCTTCTTTATTTATTTTTTGGGGGGGTCCTCGTTTTAATTATATATATATCACTATATCCCCTTTGCCGGAATTCAGATACGCCCAGTCCTGATCAAAAGTAGCTCAAGATAAAAGGGACATAATAGTACACACACACACAGAGAGAGAGAGAGAGAGAGAGAGAGAGAGAGAGAGAGAGAGAGAGAGAGAGAGAGAGAGAGAGAGAGAGAGAGAGAGAGAGAGAGAGATGTATACACTGTCACTTAGGAAAGTTTTGTTCACATGTACTGGAAAAGCTATATGTATGTGTGTAAATATGTGTGTGTGTGTGTGTGTGTGTGTGTGTGTGCTAATTATATATGCGCATGTTAGCTAAAAGGAGGTTGGTTTCTTTCTAGAAATGTTTTGTTTTGTTTTGCTTTTATTTATTTAATTTTTCTTATTTATTTATTTATTTTTAATTATTTTATTATTATTATTATTATTATTATTATTATTATTATTATTATTATATTGTTTTAGACGTCAGTTCATTACATATTTACATATAAATTTGTTTACTCGTTCTAAAGTTGTTTTATTTTATTAATATTTATTTTTAATTTCTTTAAGTATTTTAAATCTCAAAAAGATGTTGCAATTAATTATATATTATTATTTATATAATAATGTTTGTGTGTTTGCGTACTAGGGTACTTCATTATTATTTTACTGGTTCTTGTTGTTGTTGATATTGTAGGTTGTCGCTGTTATTTTTGTTGATGCTATTATTATTATTATTATTATTATTATTATTATTATTATTATTATTATTTTAGGTTTAGCATTCCAGTGCTATTCATGTTCATATACACGTGCTGGGACTGGTGTTACAGACTATGGATGCGTCAACGACACCGTCAACTACAGCAAAATTGGAAAGCTGCAGTGTTCGACACCGAAAGTGTGTTTAATGCAGACCACGTACAGAGAGAGTAAGTTGTAATTTATTCTTAGTTTATTTATTTATTACTTATTATTATTTTTCTAAATTATTTATTCATTTATTATTTTGTTCATTTTATTCAATTTTATTTTATTCATTCGTTTATTTATTACCGTTTTTATTTATTATCTAATATTATTGCTGTCATTATTTTTATCATTATTCATTTTCTTGTGTATTTATTTAGTTATTTGTTCATATTTGTTTTGTTTATTTAATGATTAGTAAAAATTACTGTTGTAATACCTATTTTGTATTTATTTCTATGTTCTGAAATATTATTTTATAAAAATTCCATTATTGTTGATTCTGACCTGTTACCGTTTTCTTCTTCTGCTTCTTCATATTATTATTATTATTATTATTATTATTACAAATGTAGTCATTACAATAATTATATTTCTATGCAGATTTTAAAATACTGCAGTCATTTACAAGAAACTGCTTGGATAAGAAAACAGACGACATGAACAAAACGACATGCACTGAACCGGATGGTTATGGTGGAGCAGACTGCTATTATCAATGTCAAGGTGAACTGTGCAATGTCAAGGACGGAAATCTATACGAAGAAGCCAAGAAAGAGCCTAGTGTCGCTACCGGTTTGACGTCACGTTCGATTATATTGGCGCCAATATTTTTGTGCAGTTTTCTTCATTTTATTTATTAATTGTTTGTCTTGATAAAAGACAGCAAAAATGGTTGAAACTCAAAGATAATGGGTTAATTTTAAGTTGAAAAATCTGATTATTATAATTTGTGTTAATATTTTAGCAAAGACATCTGATAAAAATTACAGTTCGATTTAATAATAATAGTATTAAATAATAATAATAATATTTAATTTCAATGTTTTATAATTTTGTACTATTCCTGTCTTGAATAAAAGGTATCCATTCTTACGTCATGCCCACGACTTGCAAGCTTGTATCATTCTTTGATGGAAATAAGAGAACCTATATATATATATATATATATACACACACTGGATTATCATTTATATTGCATATGATGCTGTAGGAATCAAAGTTATTAAAAAAATATATATAATAATAATAATAAGAATAATAATAATAATTCTTTATACTTCCAAATTATTATATCTTACTGTTCTTATCATAAATAATAGCAAAGTGTGACAATGAAATAATGTTATGAAATGCTGCAATTTTATTTCTTTACACAGTTGTATTAATATTATAAAATTATATAGTATTTTATATATATCTTTATTTACTGTTGATGTGTGTGCGTGTATATATATATAGTGGCAAATTCATTTTGATATTTTATGTATTTATAACAATAAAAATAATACATATTGCCATACAATTTATGTGTTTGTTTATATGTATGTAAGTGTGTATGTATGTATGTATGTATGTAAATATATAGATATATATGTATGAATATGCATGTTTTTTTTTTTTTTTTTTTTTTAAAACGAGAGATTCCAAGATGGAATAGGTCACAAAAGCAAATGAAAATCAATCACTCGTCTCTCTCTCTCTCTCTCTGTCTATCAATCTGTCTGTCTGTCTGTCTGTTTCTCTGTGTCACTCCCATTCACACATTCAAAATGTACATATTATTTTAAAATGATAAATAACAAAGTCAAAAGATTTCTCTCTCTCTTTTTTTCTTTTTTTAATGTAGATCTTTTTATCTGGTAGATTCATCTGTTGTTGAAGAATTCCAGACATTCTGTCCCACATCACAGATAAATATATACAAATCAAAATGCAATAAAATAGGCAAATTGATGTCGAGTAACAGTGAATTTATTTTCACTGGCCTAAATTTATCAACATCATCTTTGTTAGTTTATCATCATCATAATATGAACTATTATTATTAGTAGTAGTACATGTATTATTATTGTTACCATTATTATTATTATTATTGGTGTTATTAATATCAGTATATTCATTATGATTATTGTTATTATTATTTATTATTACTATTATTATTAAAAATAGAGTTATTTCTGGTAAAGTAAATTACATTTTAATCTTTTTATTGAATGCTATCTAAATAATAATAATTTCCATTTATAACTTTATCTGAATTATTTTTTAAAATCTTTTTGATTGATTCTAGATTAATAATTATTATTGTTTTTGAAGGTGTTTATAAAAAAAAAAATTAAAAAGGAAAAAAGAAAAGAAACAAACTTCCTCAATATATACAAAAAAAATCATAATAATAAAAAAAAAAAAAAAAAAAAAATCTTGGCATTACTTAGAAAAACAATTTTTATTATTTGTCTTTAATGATTTATAATGATCATTTCATCATTTAAAAGGATGAAAACAGCATTTGATGATTTCACATATTATCCCAAATCCAAAATTCTAACAAGCATGGATGGAAATGTATCCATTATTTCCAAAAACAAAATGTCATAAATATATCTCTGTCTTTTTTGTTTAACCCAAGCAAGTCTAACAAGCAATTTAACAAACTGAAAACAATAATATAAATTAGTAACACACAAGAGGGGGAAGAGGGGAAATATGAACAAAAAGGAAAAAAAATTGTTCATAACCCCTGTTTTAGTAAAGTTTTCAAACATCAATAAAAAGCTAAATTATTGTTTTAAGTTTAAAAAAAAAAAAAAAAAAAAAAAAATTTTCAATGCAAAAGTCAAAAATATTTTAGTATAAAAATAGTATTGCATAAGTTCTAAACAATCTGAATTGTTTATGGAATAACAAACATAAAATTTGTATAGCCATAGATTTTCGTTAGTAAACATTTATAACTACAATGTATATTAATATGTATCCTTAGCTCATAATACACATGTAATAGGTTAGAGTCAGAAGTGCATATATATATATATATATATATATAAATGTATGTATGTGTGTGTGTGTGTGTGTGTATGTATTTATATTTATGCACAAGACCTTCTGGCTCTAACCCCCCCAATAGATATATAAATGTGTGTGTGTGTGTGTCCTATGAATTACATGTGTATGTGTGTGTTTAGGAAACTGTTTGTATTTCTGCAAAGGTAAGAATTGCCCAATTCAGTGAAGCTATACTGAGCTGCATTGGGCATTTGATCTGAACAGGATAAATCTAATTTCTTAAAACAGTAACCAGTTATTTCTTTTGTCCTGCAATTATAAATAATATAAAAAAGTATGTGACAGTAAATGATGTGTACCGATTTTGTTGTCACTTTCGAAAACCGTACATCTAAACAAAATAGTTCATAAATAACAAATATTTTCAAAATGTTTTTTTTAAGACCCAAACCAAGAATTAAACACTACAGAAGTAACTTTGAACAAGATACGTATATACACATGTGTGTATGTGTGTCTGTGGGTGTGTCTGCATATGTTTATGTGTAAATAACAAGTATTTTATTTGAACAAAGACATTTCTATCCCAAAAGGAAATATTTTTGATCACGATATTTTGCCACTACAATACACTGACAGCCATTTTAAACTTTTCAAATTAATCAGTTTTAACTTTTTAATAACTGCTGTAGTGTCTAGCATTTATTTTTTTTATTTTTACATCAAGGGAGGTAAGTACAAAGTTATTATTATTAATTTTTTTTACTGTGACTGAGGTCAGTTTGGTTCATTTGTAAATTTTTAAATACTACAAAATGCAGGTAAACACACTAATAATCAGCAAAAGTCAATAAAATATGTGTATTTCCAAAACTACTTCCTACTTACCTTCTTTGAGTTAAAAAAAAAAAAAAATAAAAAATATTAATAAACAACTGAATGCTAGCTTCTACTTTGGCATAAAAAGACAGAGCTCATTAATCTGACAAGCCAGAAATGACATGTGACATTTTGAAATTATTTTTTAAATTGTTATTTTATTTATTTATTTATTTATTTATTTATTAATTATTATTATTGTTGTTATTATTATTGTTATTATTGTTGTTGTTATTATTATTATTATTGTTATTTTTATTATTATTATTTTTATTATTATTATTATTATTATTATTATTATTATTATTATTATTATTATTTTTATTATTATTATTATTATTTCTGTACTAGCATCAACTGGGCAAACCATGGTTATACTGTGAGAAAAATTTTGATATCTCAATCTACCAACCCCTTTCCTAAAATAATCTGCTCATTGTAGTACAAAGTTGTAACATCTTACCTTGTATTACAATGTTATATTACTTTTATTCTTTTAATACAATGTTATATTACTTTTATTCTTTTAATACAATGTTATAACCGATTAATTACACTAAGATTTAGCTATATGAAAATGTTCTTTTCAGCCTAGTCTGAGCTTGAAAATAATTTGTTCCAAAATAAAATAAAATAAAGACATATACGAATGAATGACTGTTATACCCACATGATATATCATCTTTTACTAAGAGTTAAAGATCAAATGATTCAGTGACATAACCTATGCAACAGATATATATAATCACATATACCAAGTTAGTATACAAACACAGTCAATTTTCACTGTAATTCTCAAATACATTAATAGAGAGTTATCAAAATTCCAATTCTGAAGGATATAAAGTGATAATCTAATATTTTGGTTTAAACAAATGTAATTTGGAAACCAAAATTTTGATAGAAAGATATAATCTGGTGATAGAAAAATTCTGGTTTTGAGGAACACAAAATTGTGACCAAAACGTTGGTATAAAGTTATATAAATAGGAATGTGAAATTCCAATACTGCAAAATATATAAATAAAACTAAATTTATGCAAGAGGGAAATAAAAACTGGTTACCAAATTTTTAATACAGAGAAATTAACCTGCTTACTGAAATTTTGATACTGGTAATAAAAACTTTTACCGAATATTCAAAAATGCAAAAATGCAAAAATGCTGACTGAACTTTTTATACAGAGAAATATATCCAGTGCCCAAAATTTGAGCTCGTCACCCAAATTTTGGTACAAAAACAGAAATATAACCTGGTGCCCGAAATTTTGGTACACAGAAATATAAATTGGTCACCAGAATTTTGTTACTTAGAAATACAAACTGAAGACTGAAATTTCCGTACAAAGAAATTCAAAGTGTTCACCAAAATTTTGGTACAAAGAGTAGAAAAATTTGACCAAAGTTTTGGTCACTACAACTTTATAAGAGTAGAAAGTTTGGTTGCTAAAAGTTTTCTGTGTGAAATTTACAAATTATGTCCACATTTTTGTAAGGTTTGCCTTCAGACAGTTGTGTATATTATGTATAAAAATGTTTCAAAAATACAGAGTATTTTCCTCCTCTCCTCTGTGACCTTGACCTCAAACTGTTTTGACCTTAAGATCGCTGGTTGAGAGGGTCAAGGTCATCCAGTGAGAAGTCGTCAGTTCCGAATGATAATCCTTGACTGAATCCTGTCTGTAAAACAAGAAGAAAAAAAAAGGTTTGAATATTTTTTTTTCCCCTATTTTATATTTATTTATTTATTTTATTTATTTTTTTTAAATTTTTTATTTTCTAGTTAATTTTATTATCTTACTTTCTTTTTCTTTTAATTTTTAATTTTTTTTTATAATAAACTACAGAATTTAAAAACAACCCCAAAAAAGCACAAAGAAAAAAAAGAAAGAAAGAAAACAGCCACAAAACAGACAAAAAGAGAACAAATTCATAAATATTTTGGATAAGGTCAAATCAAAACTGCATTGAAAGGTGAAAAAATAAATAAAATAAAAATAAGACTAATAATAATAATAATAATAATAATAATAATAATAAATTAAATATAAATAAAAAAATATAGAAGAAAAAATAAATAAAATACAAAGAAATAATGACAAAAAACAAACAAAACAACTCCAATAAAAAGAAAGAAACAAAGAATGATGACAACAACAACAATGAAAATAACAAGTACACAATGGTTAAAACCAGTGATTTCAAACTAACACGTTCTGAGTTCAAATCTCCAGGATGTATCCAGGTGACAGGATGCAAAATCATTAAATCCTTTGGGGTTTTTTACTCCAAAATTTAAACACTGTACCAGATAAACACAATAAAATTCAATATGAATTCTGTTACAACTGAATTTACTGTAACTGCTAATGTTGTTATTATAAAGTATTGGGAAAGACAAAAACTCCCAACAGAGATACAATTATACAAAGATCAACTCAGAACACCACATACCTGTATATCTAACAATTCTTGGTCTACTTTGTGAATTGCTTGGTCAAGGTCAGATGATGTCGGGTTAAATTTTCCCATTCCAAATGGGTCCTCATTTGAAGATGTTGCTCCAGAAGCAGAGAATGGGTTAAAATTTCCAGCTGCACGTGAATTAAAATAATTAAATTAAGGTAATAAAAACCATTTTACTTTTGGAACACTGACCTACTGAGAGTACTGAATATAAGAAACAAAAATTATATAAAAGGCTACTGAAAGATAAAACAAAAGATTAAAAGTTGTTTTAAATCTAGCTTTCATCCCACTAAAATAGATTAAAAGACAGAAAGTTCATAAAAACTACTGAATGATATATTGATGATAAAAGTAGTTTTGTACTACCTATGAATGATATATTAAAGATTCAAGTAGTGATCTGTATAATATAAATTAATAAAAATAAATTTTATTTTTAACTCAATCTTTTGTACTACCTATGAATGATATATTAAAGATTAAAGTAGTGATCTGTATAATATAACTTAATAAAAATAAATTTTATTTTTAACATGAGTTTTGTACTACCTATGAATGATATATTAAAGATTCAAGTTGTGATCTGTATAATATAAATTTATAAAAATAAATTTTATTTATAAATTTATATTATACAGACCGCTATTGATATATTAAAGATTAAAGTAGTGATCTGTATAATATAACTTAATAAAAATAAATTTTATTTTTAACATGAATTTTGTACTATCTATGAATGATATATTAAAGATTCAAGTAGTGATCTGTATAATATAAATTTATAAAAATAAATTTTATTTTTAACTCAATCTTTGTACTACCTATGAATGATATATTAAAGATTAAAGTAGTGATCTGTATAATATAAATTAACAAAAATAAAAAATTATTTTTCAGCAAAGTTTAGATATGATATAGTAAAAATAAAAGTACTGACAGGCTTGAGGCTGTTGACTAGTGGGTGACGTTGCAATTTGCTGACCCACTCTGACAGACGACTGTGACGTTCCACGTGATCTGTTTGAAGGGGGAGGAGGAGACACTAAAAAAAATAAAAGTTTTTTAAATAATAATAATAATAATAATAATAATAATAATAATAATGATGATGATGATAGTAATAGTAATAGAAATAATAATACAACAATAACATAACAACATAATAACATAAAACAATAATAAGAATAATAAGAACAATAATAATGATAATAATAATAATAACTGAATAATAATAACAATAATAATAATAATATAACCAAACAATAACAAATAATAATTATAATAATGATGATTATGATGATGATATCAATAGTAATAGAAATAATAATAACTATATTAATAATAACAGTAACAACAGTAATAACATAACCACAACAATAACAGTAATAAGAATAATAGAACAATAATAATAATAATAATAATAATAACAATAACAATAATTATGATGATGATGTGTAATAGTAATAGTAATAAAATAATAATAATAATATTAATAATAACAATAACAACAGTAATAACATAACCACAACAATAACAATAATAAGAATAATAATAATAATAATAATGTTTATGATAATGATAATAATAGTAATAGAAATAATAACTATATTAATAATAACAATAACAACAGTAATAACATAACCACAACAATAACAATAATAAGAATAATAAAAACAATAATAACAGTAATGTAACAATAATAACAATAGAAATAATAACAACAGTGATAACAACAACAATAAAAATAATAAAAAATTACTGTAACAACAACAAAAATTACTAAAAGTAACGTTTTATGTATGGACTATTGTTTGTGACGTACTGATTTGTGTGTGTGTGTATTTGTGTGTCTGTTTGTGTGTATGTGTGTCATTAAAATTTAAAATGTGATGACTGCACATAGCAACAAAATAAACAAAGAAGAAGTCATTATTTTTTTTTTCAATATAAAAGAGTAGATAATTGTATTAACAACTTACGTATTGGTGTGGGATCTGTATTTTTATGTTGTATCTTGTCCGATGTTCCATTTGTCTGTGGCACTTCATCATCAAAGATTAGATTTTCCAACCTACGTCCAACCATTGATGTCTGATGCTATAAGTTATTAAAAATGTATTTAAATGCAAATCATTCATAATTATTGCCATTATTATTGTTATTATTATTATTAGTAGTAGTAGTAGTAGTAGTAGTAGTATTATTACTCAAAAACATGAACAAAAGAAGATCAAATGTACAATGCAGATTATTTTATATTGCATACTATTATGAATGATGTTTAGCAAATTTAAAAAAAATCATGACCTATACAGGAAATTTATTATAGTGTATTATTAAAGTTTTTGTTAAAAGTAGTTGTATTTTTTAAAAATACAACAATGGGAGAAAATTCATAGAATACCAGGAAAGTTAAATAAAAAAAAAAAAAAAAAAAATTTGGCAATTATTAAGGTTTATTAAATAATGTACAAAGATTTTTTTTTTTTAGAAATATGATAATAAGAGAAATATCATGAAATACATTAAATGTTTAAAAAAAAAAAAAAAATATAATTTAAAATTTTTTGTTGATTAATTATTAAGGTTTGTTAAATAATGAACTACTGATGATTTGTTGAAAGCTTCTTAACTCTTTTTCTTTCTTTTTTAAACAAAATAAAATAATATAAAAAGAGCTAAAAATAGAGTGTATTAGGACAATGTTAACTGATGATATAAAATAATAACAACAGTAATAAGATAATAATGATGATAATAACAATACTACTACTACTACTAATAAAAAGTAATAATAATAATAATAAAACAAAACAAAGAATAACAAAAGTATTAATAGTAATAACAATAACAGTAATAATAGCAATAATAACATAAATATTAAGAAAAATAATTATAATAACAATTACTGCAAAAACAGTATTTAAAAAAAAAAAAAATAAAAACAATAAAATTAATATTCATATATACAAAATGGTGGTGCGGGAAAACATTGCTGGAAGAACGTGCGTAACAACAACAACAACAGCAGCAACAGCATACCTGTGGAAGTGAGGCAGGTGTGATATCATCATCAGTGGAACTCTCTTGGAGGTTAAAGGTTACCACAGTGAGGTCAGAAATCTGTAGAAAACAATGACAACGTGCAAAGCATGCAATAAAATCCATGCGGGTTGGTCTGAGGTAAAGTATGTGTTGTGCAATAAATTTTTATATGTGACATCGGTTAGAAAACAGCATTATATGTATGCCAATCATCAAAATTTTAATAAAAAGTCAGAACTGCAGGTTATTTCATTTCTTTATTTTCATAAAAAATGTTTTTATCTTAATATTGGTTAGGATTATTATATTTTATATGTGACAGACTGACACAGGTGCAGACAAATTTTTTATTAGGAAAAAAATTTAGACAGATATTTAGAGTCAGCTATTGAAACAAGTTTTAGTAACAAACCTTTTTAACAAATATTATTTTATTATTATTTATATTTTTCATTAACTTCTCTTCTTGTGTTCAGATAAAAAAAATATCAGTCTAATACAGACATTTACACAGACAGACAGACATATCCAGGGACATTCATCTACAAACAGTATATTGATGGGGAGGCCATTCCTGATGGGATAACTTTTGAAAGGTAAACACAATCAAGGGAGATAACTCAATGAAGGTAACAGGATTGTACAGCATTTAAAAGTACATGCAACATTTATAACTATGAAACAGCCCAATGATGTCAAACACATATTATCTCTCTCACACACATGTGTGTGTACATACACCATTACAGTACATAGTCAAGCACACTAAGGACAAATATTTAACAGGGCTTTACGATATATATTTTATACACAAAAAATATTTTCTACTTTCAGTGATTAGTAATGTTATTTTTGATGACATTATTAGTCTTACCTGATTTTTAGCTTTATAGTCCTGTACATCTGAACGATTCTTCAGTTTTTCAAGTTCAACTATTCTTGCTTTTAGTGTGTCGTTTTCATACTGCAGTGTCTGTACCTGTTATTATAAATGATTAATATTTAAATATTTAGTCTGTAGGTGTATATGTGTGTTAGTGTGTCTGTCTTATAGTCCTGTACATGTGAATGGTTTTTCAAAAATTTTCAAGTTCAACTATTCTTGCTTTTAGTGTGTCGTTTTCATACTGCAGTGTCTGTACCTTTTACTATAAATGATTAATATTTAAATATTTAGAGTCTGTAGGTGTATAGGTGTGTATGTGTGTCTGTCTTATAGTCCTGTACATGTGAACGGTTTTTCAAAAATTTTCAAGTTCAACTATTCTTGCTTTTAGTGTGTCATTTTCATACTGCAGTGTCTGTACCTTTTATTATAAATGATTAATATTTAAATATTTAGAGTCTGTAGGTGTATATGTGTGTTAGTGTGTCTGTCTTATAGTCATGTCCATTGTAATGATTCTTTCGTTTTTCACGTTCAACCATCCTGGCTTTTAGTTACCATAAATATAAATTAAGATTTGTTTAAATGTGTTTTGTGTTTATGTGTGTGTGTGTGTGTGTGTGTGTGTATTTATGGTGTTTGTTTATGATTGTACGTATGTATATATGTATATGTGTTTGTGTGTGTGTGTGTGCATGCACATATATATGCATGTATCTATACAAAACATTATTCTATGCATGAATTCACATGCATATGCTTGTACCTGTATGTATAATATAGGTAAAACATAAAGGAATATTTATATCAATAAAATCTTTTAAAAATTTGATGTCTTTATCATTATCAGTTGTCAGATGTATTTTATATTATTTTAAAAATTATAAAACATCGAGAGGAAATACACATATTCTTATACATTTTTCAAACAAAAAATGTGCATAACAATAAACTGATGAATTATGAGCACTTTCCAGAATGAGAAAAAGCCATATAAAAGTGTTGATCAGGAGTGAACTGATAACCTATCAACTCTCAGCTCAGGACACAAACCAATTCCAATAACAATGCTCTTTAGGTAAAAATCAATTACAGCTGAAATTTAAAAGTTTAAATGTTTTTACCTTTTTCTGTAAAACAAGAAACTGCTTCTTAATATCCATGTCTTTACTGGAGGACTCTAAAAAACGTCTGTATGCTAAATCAAAGGCCTGACCAACAGTTAATGTTATTTCTTCAGCCTAAAATAATAAATAAGGTTTTAATTATATATGTGTTTATGTACAAAACATAATTATATGCATCTCTTGTGAAACAATATTCTGTATTTTGAGTGATGGATAATTCCCTAGAGAGAGAGAGAGAGAGAGAGAGAGAGAGAGAGAGAGAGAGAGAGAGAGAGAGAGAGAGAGAGAGAGAGAGAGAGAGAGAGAGAGAGAGAGAGAGAGAGGGGAGAGGAGAGGAGAGAGAGAGAGAGAGAGAGAGAGAGGGGGTAGGGAGGGAGAGAGAAGGAGAGAGGGATGGAGAGTGAGAAAGTAAAAGACATACCCTCAGACAGAGAAAAAAAATGACAGATGGAGAGAGAGGAAAAAAAATAAGAAGATTTTTATCTAAAAAATAAAATGTCACAAAGAAAGGGATATTATCTTTTTAAGAATAACATGTGAATATGTTTGTCTGTTTGTTTGTCTGTATGTTGTACATTATGTATTAACTTCAATGCACATGTGAAAAGATGATAATGATCAAACTAAAAAAAACCTAGTAATAAATAAAAATAGTGTAACAATAACACAGTAAAATATTAGTGAAAGTAATAATATTATAATAACGATGAATATAAAAATATAATAAAGAAAATTATAATAATAAAATGAACAAGAAAAAAGTGTAATAAAACAAGAAAAACAAATAAAAACAACAACATAAACAGGAAAATTTGAATAATAATAATAATAATAATAATAATAATAATAATAATAATAAAACAAAAAAAAACAAAAAATAATATTAAATAAAAATAGCAATAAATAACGATAATTAATAACAATAACATTAATAATAAATAATAATAATAACATAAAATAACAATAACAATAACATAAAACAATAGCAATAACAATACCTTCAAGACACCATCTATAACAGTACAAATGAAATGAACATCTGTCAATATGCTGAATCAGCTAAACTATGTTTTTTGTTTACTATATTTTAAAAATAAATTTAAAAAAAACAAAAACTCTTCATTTTCAAACTGCTGCTGGACTTACAAACAAAACGGGTATCTTGAAATAATCAAATAACGAAAATTTATAACAGAATTGTTTATAAGTAATATATCAAATCAATAGGTGATGCAGTAAACCTTCTAATTTTTTTTTTTTAACCAAAATTTAAAAAAATTAATTTCACAATCATCTGACATTATTACTGGCTTCGTTCGTTAGTTACCTCTGCATTTTTAACACGTTAACGAATATCTGATTTTTATAATTTATGTGAGGTGGGGGTGTGTATGTGATATGTTTGATTGATTCGACAGGATGAAATATTGAATGTTTTACGGTATATTGGAATTACACGTACACATTTGTCGCTGTCAAATACATAACAGCTGTGCTGTGTTGACTCTGCACCTTTGGCAATAAATGTGAACATTCGCTTATCTGACTTATCATCTGCACAATATGATATTCGATGTAAAGGGTACTGATGCATAATCATCTGAAATAAAATAAAAAATAAAAATATATATATATATATAAATTAAAAGAATAGAACTGAGATGTTATCAGTATTTCTTAGAGCATTAAAAAAACAATTTATTTAAAATTAAAAGTTGTGATTAGAATGTGAAATATTAATGTGTGTGTGTGTGTGTGTGTGTTTATGTGTGCATGCGAGTGTGTGTACATGCGAAATGTTCACATGATTATACTATATAATTTATCCAAAATAAAAAAATATTTTCTATGGATTCTAGTTTGTTTTCATCATCATCATCATCATCACCAATATCATTATTAATATCATCATAATTATCATGTATATATTCAAATAAATTTTAGATGTATGGCTATGTTAAATAACATTCAAACATACACATTAAAACAGTTACATTCACACTCATACAACCATAACAATTTACCTAACAATGTAATTCTACAAACTCTGTTTAATTATCATTATTATCATTTGATTATTATTTTTCATTATTTATTATTACTGTTGTTATTGTTTTCATTGTAATCATCATCATCATAATCATTATCATCATCATTTTCGCCCATAGCTTAATGTAAAACAACAAACAATATAACACTGTATGAAAATACAAGTTTATATGTATATCAAAATTGAAAAAAAATACAGCAAAATTTATGCAAACTCAACACATTCTTTTTGTGGTATGTTATATATACAAAAATCAATATGCCTGATTTATCTCACACACACATAAATATTTCTAGAGGTCAGTGAACAAAGTGCAAAAACAAATCATTCTTCATTCAAACACTAAGCAATTTGTAGAAGTACATTGATTAATGTAGATAATTATACACATGTGTCTGTGTGAATAGATGTATATTTCTAGCATGTTAATTAATGTAATTTACTAATCAATGCTCTCGTATGGTGCACTGAAATTGCATAATGTCAACACTACACTTGTCCTTCTGTCATATAATGATTCAGCTTTCATCTATTTGTTGCTCAGAAAATATTCAATATGTGTGTGTGTGTGTGTGTGTGTGAGTGGTTGGTTGTGTGGGTGGGAGGTCTCTGTATTTGTGTGTATGTGTGTGTAAAATAAATACAATGG
>CM022675.1:7075831-7143331 GCA_012295275.1 Chrysomallon squamiferum
AAAAAAAAAAAAAAAGTTTCATAGTAATTAGCAAGTACAATTACTTCTTAAACAATGAAAATAATTTGCACATAATTAGACTACTGTGAGACATGAAATGATCGTACTTCTTTGAAGGCTTAATAAGCAACAACGCCACGCTTCTTGTAATTACTATGTGCAGCAAGATGAAAAGGATTTTTGTTAGTGTGTATTGAAACCTAAATGAACTCAACTCATTTAGATTTACAGTCAACAGCAGAAATATAGTAATTACAAGACGACTGCAAAAATGCATATGATGCACTTTTTGCACTGTCTTACTGAATTCATCTTAATGACAGTGTGATCTTTAAAAAAAAGCAAAGGTATTCAACTTTCATTGAAGTCTAAAGTGGAATTAATAGAAGAGTTTTCATCACATCCACTGTGTAAATAGAAAGATTTAGCTATGCAATTTGAAATGTAGTGACCATTACTGGCAACTGAACTAAAAGATTTTGGCAGTGAGAAAATTTGTAATGACCAGCAAATTCAAAAATCGGAATGGATTTTGTACTTTGCCAAATTTTTGTATATGGATGTTCTTAAAAGGATAAAATGAATTAAATATTTTTATGCTTCTACTGAAAGCAAATTTTTTAACCCTGGTGGCCATGATAGAGGAGTTTGCTTTGGAGAGACATTTAACTGTAACACTTTCATGTCATTTTAATTATTCAAACGGGCAATCTATTTAAAATGGCCTACTTCAGTGGTCCCAAGTGAATCCAGGTTTTGACAAGAGTCCACTGGAACTAATAATAATGGAAATGTTAATAAATACGTATAATGATGATAATAAATCCTTACCTGATTTCATTTTGGGAACTTCTGACGATGATGTCAATGGTGACAACGTTGATGTTGGTGTTGTATCAGTTGAGGCAGTTTCTGGCTTGTTATCCTTCTTGTTGAGGACTTTCTCAACGATCTTTGCTCCACTTGGAGTCCGATTTAATCCAACGCTGAGAAATTTTCGACTTCCGAAATCCCTGTTTTCAATAAGCAAAGTACTTTGACTACTCACAAAATAGTCTTTGGCCACCTTTATCGTATCCATTTTTAAAAACAATAATAATATAAAAGCTTTTTCTTCACAAATGTCAATAAATGTTTCTTTATATTAGAGTTAAAGTTTTTTTTTTTCTTTCTTTCTATTACAAAATGTCAATAACTGTTCTTTTATAATCAGCTGAACAAGTTTTTGTTTTTTTTTCTATTACAAATGTCACCAAAGGTTTACAATCAACAAAACAAATGAAAAATTTGCAGTGATGTAAATCTGTCTTTGCTTTCACAAATGTTTATATCTGGTCATAAATTTTTTAATAAAACCCCAAAACCCACTAATTATTTTTTTTTTTCTTCAAATTTTTATATATCACCGATACTAAAGCTTTTATACTGTTTTTCTTTGCTTGCTAAAGCTTAACTAGCTGCTGAAATAAAAGAGAAAAGTAAAATCTGTGCCAATTACAACACACTGAGATGACAAGGATTCCAATTTACATGTGATATCAGCTGTTTGTTAACATTACCTAACCAGAAACCTGTTTCATTTGTTTTTAAGCGTTCGTGGTCTGTCTGTCACGATATCTGTTCAGTTTCTATTTTCAGTCTACATGTCACAGATCGCCTTGATCTGATAAAAGATTAGACTGTCTCAAGTCCAAAAAAAGAATGATATCAGACACCTGAAGCGAGGAAACTAGATATTAATGAAAAATACACTCTGATGTATGTATTTGAATCACAGGTGCCCTGTTTGGGACTGTCTTTGGATCACACAGGCACAGTATTAGCTAAATTTCTGTATCATATAAGCACAGTCTTAGATAAATACGTGGATCATAAAGGCACAAAGTTAGATACGACTTTGCATCATATAAAGATACACTACAAGTAATCCTCTGGATCACTCAGGCACAGTCTTAGATAGATTTCTGGATCATTTAGGTGCAGTACAATTAACTCTCTGGATCACAGAGATACAGTAACTGGATCAACCATGCAAGTTCAATACAAGATAAATATTTCTTGTGTTGTGGCTCAAACTGAGGCGAGTCTCTGAAAAGTGCTGTCCGGCTGACTGTTATTCATTTCAATCAAAACTTTTTACTGACGGGGTGTAAATATGAATCGATATTGAACTTCTGAAAGTTTATTCACTCCACTGATTTCAACCTGTAATGTATGCATCCATTAGTAATTTTTACCACAACAGCTAGAGAGAAATAAACTTTATATGGTGTGGACCTCGTTAAGTGAACCACTGCATAAAACACTCACAGAGTACTATGTAAATTCTGCATAAAACTATCACAGCATACTAAGTGACTTACTGCATAAAACACTCACAGCATACTAAGTGACTTACAGCATAAAAAAGTCGCTACTAAATGATTTACTACATGAAAAACGCAGCATACTAAGTAAATTACTGCATAAAACACTCACTAAGTGAAATACCACATAAAACTTTCACAGACTATTACAAGATTTTAATATATATGTATACATTTTTTTAAATGCTGCCATTTAAACAATAATAGTAATAATAATAATAATAAGAATAAGAAGAAGAAGAAGAAGAAGAAGAAGAAGAAGAAGAAAAGAAGAAAAAGATGAAGAAGAAGAAGATAAAGAAGAAAACTTGGAAATGTGATAAGGATAACCTAACAGATTATGGATTAAAGGAAAAGAAAAGAAATCTTAAGATAGAATTAAGAGAAACAATGACATATTTCAGTGGATAGATGAAGAAAGAGAGACAGATGAACACTTGCATTAACAGTTTGATGTAAAAATAATAAAATCCAAGTGCATAGAAAGATAAAACCAAAAACATTTAACTGAAGAACTGGACCAATCATTTGACTGAAGTTGTAATGTCATTGCAGACTCACAGCTATATTTTAATTCCAGAAAAACACTTTCAAATCAGTTATGTACACAACCAGTAAAAAAAAAAAAAAAAAAAAAAAAAAATAATAGCTGAGTCTAGGTATTTAAAAACCCTTTGGGGAAAAACAATAACACAAATGAACATAACTTGTAGTATGCTGAATATATTTAGACTATTTCAAAGGTGCATATTAATTTGAAAAAAAAATACAGGATAAGAACAAATGAAAAAAATGGATGGATAAAAAGACTGACCAAAGGTACATTATTAATTTTGAAAAATAAAAGATAACAGAACTGGACAAAATTATGGCAAGAACTAATGAATGGATGAATAAATGTAATAATAAAAAAAAAGAAATGTCAGTGAGTCACTCAGGCTTATTTCACTCACATTGAACACTACAAATGAGCAAATCCAGAAATCTATAACTGGATTATCTAAAACTTTGACCAGATGAACTATGAAATCCTTCTACAGACACAATGACTTCAGGTTATTAACAGGAGCAGAATGCTGTAACAGCCAAAATAAAAAGCCATAAACTGGCTGGGAGAATGGTTAACATGTGTATGACAATTGGAGCTAATGTAATTATTAGCTTGATGGGAGAATTAGCTTTTATTCTGGTGAACGCACTGTAGTGCGTATATGTGTAATATAACTGATAATGCATGCATTTAAACAGAACATTTAATTTCATTTGTCTGTGAACCATAAATTCCCATTAATGTGATGGTGGTTAATATTAAATGATACTGCACAGAGGTTCTGTGTTATTTTCACTGCATGAATCATATGCCAACATATCTAGGATTCAATATAATTAGCAAATGTGAAATGAAGAGAAAGACAAAGAGACAGAGTGAGTGAGTGAGTGAGTGAGTGAAGAAAGATAAAAAGGAAAGAGGGAGGACGATGAGGGAAAGAGGAGACAAGTATGAATCAGTTAAAGGAGAAGAGAATAGAGGATGGAACAAAAGGATGAGGAGAATGAAAGACAGAAGGAAAAAAAACATTCTTACTGAATCTTAGGAAAAGATGAGAAAAAGATTTTGGTAATGAATAAAGCAAATGAGATGAGTGAAATGCAGTGTAAGAAAGAAAAATAAAAAATATAGAAAAATAAAACAGATACATGCAAAAAGAGAGAGAAGATTGTTGTGTGTGTGTGTGTGTGTGTGTCTTAGAGAGACACAGACAGACAGATAAAAAAAAAAGAACATTTAGTATCACATATTAATAATTTTAACAAAAACAGAAAAAAAGAAAGAAAAAAGCTTGTAAAATATGATTAAAAATAATTATTAAAAAAAAATGACTACATATATTTAATAAACTTTTAAGAAATTTTAAATTGCGTTAATTCAATAATTACAGAATGGATTTCTTTAATTTAGAATTCATCACACTTCTCAATTTATTCTGTTAGTTAGGAAATATGAAATATCACTAACTGGAGAAAAATTATCATAAAAATACCAGTAAATGTAAATCAAATGTAAAAAAAAATACTTTCAAACATTTACATACATATTTTATGTAAATTGTGTAAACTGACACATAACCAAAACCACACAGATTTTAATTTTCTTTGAATTTGTGTTAAACCTTTAGGCAAAATTTTATATTATTTTTTTAATATATGTATTTGTGTATTTAAATGCATATTTATTTATATATTTATACATATGCATTAATTCCCTGCAGGCCTATATTTATATATATATATATATATCCAGGCATGTTAAGATACATAATGAAAAGACAGGTTTCCATAAATAACTATTATATAGCATATAACTGTCCACTACTATGTTTGATTAGTCTATGGTAACTATAGCCTACTAACATAAGAACAAAATATTTTGAACAAATGAAATAAATAATCTTATAATCCAATCAATTCTGTAATAAATAAAAATATATAATGGGAATAAAATTTTGACAAAACTTCTGACCAACTGGACACAAAATGACCAGCAAATGAATGAAGACCAGAAGCTTCCCATACAAATTACACACACAAACTGATCACAAAATTGCACACAATCACAAAAAAATGTTATAAGAGATGAATTCTGTGAAGATAAAATCTCCAAAATAAACAGACCAAAAACTAAATAAATTACATTAAAAAAAAGAAGTTTTAACAAATTAATTTTGTGAAGAAAATATCCTGAACATACAATGACCTCGTAATATATATATATATATATATATATTGCCAACAAATGTATAAAAATCTGTAAACAAAAGAATTTTGTGAAAAAAACATCCCAAATACCAGAAAATACATAAATTGCACCAAATTCCCCCAAAAAACAACAACCTGTTGTAAGCAAATGAATTCCACACAGAAAAAAAATCCGTTAAATTCCGAAACAGAATCCAAAAGAAAAAACAATTTCACAGTTAGCCCATTACATTTGTATGCACAATGGCAGAACACACACAAGATTTAATCTTCTGATGTAACACATGCTCCAAAATAAGCAGAAACTGACAGGAGTTTGCAGTGACCAACACAAATTAACTCAACTACAGACAAATGCAGGTCTCCCTTGATACTGGAGGAAATTACATGGAAAGACAGGATGGTCTGTTTCACAAGCAGAATGTCAAAGGTCATCAGAGTCTTCTAACATTATCTTAATTAACTTATTTTTGTACAAATTATTTTGGACCAGGCGTAACGTAACAAAGTTGGTGATAATTTATTTGTGTTGTTATTGTAATCACATGTGAAGCTTCATTACAAGTTTATTTTTTCTGAAGTTTTGAATTAAGTCTCTAATGAATTTTTTTACATGCCCTCTTAAAGTAATGCAATTATTTATTTCATTTAATTCAGAAATTTTTATTATACACACTGATAAATTTATGATAATTAGGTTTTGGCTTTTTCTTTTTAGCATAAAAAGGAAACACACTAGGGGAGAGAGAGAGAATGTAAAAAGGTAATAAAGAGAGAAAGAAAGAGGGGAGAGATAGAGAGAGAGAGAGATAGAGAGAGAGAGAGAGAGAGAGAGAGAGAGAGAGAGAGAGAGAGAGAGAGAGAGAGAGGGGAGGTAAAAAATGAGAATGAGAAAAAAGTGACAAGACAACTTTTCAAAATCAGAACTTTGTCGAGTTTTCTGGTTATGTTTTTTTGTTTTTCTTTTTACAATAATTATTTAATCTCTCCCTTATTATAATAATAAATAATGCCAATTCAACATAATATCATTTTCAGCATTTAGTAGCACTTTAATATTTTATAATTAATTAACATTATGTACTTATGTTTAGAACTACATCCAATTAAATAATTAATTAAAATACAAAAAAAATGTCCTGAAGTAAGTATTTTGATATATATATATATATATATAGAGAGTTGATTATATTATGCAGACATATGAGATAACGTTAGTGTTAATCATCAGATTGTATATGGGAGTGTGACATACTGCAAGTTTATCTATGGGCAAGAGTGAATGAACTTTTTGTATCACACAGTTAGGTTTTTTTTAACACCACATGGCCGGCCATGAGCTGATTTATTTATCTCAAAACATAACTAAGTTAACAAGAAATTAAACTGTGCATTTTTTTTTTTTTTTTTTTTTTTTTTAAGGTTAAAGCTTTAATGTTGAACAAAATATTTTTTATGAACGTTTTTTTTTTTTTTAAAGAGTTCTAATAAGATAAGTAATCTTCAACATCCTGAGCTGGTATTTATCTTTAAAAAAGAAAGAACTATATATATATATATATATATATATATATATATATATATACACACACACACACATATACATTTTTTTTTTATGAAGTTTTTGTTTTAATAAAAATGTTATTTTAGAAAGAGTGATTTGCAAGTCTGAAAGAAGAAGAAGAAGAAGAAGAAAAAAATATATATATATATATATATATGGAAAAACATTATATTATTGATTTTTGTATAAAAGACAATGTTCCATACTGTAAAATTATATTTGTTTTAATTTGACAAAAAATACTTACTTAATATACGTTATCGCGTAAACTATAACCTTTAAAGATGATTACAAATATATATTCTATTTTTTAATGTTTTTTTTGTTTGTTTGTTTGTTTAGTTTGAAAAAAAAAAAATCATTTAGGATATAATTATAAAGTAAACTATAAATGACACAAATGTTGTGCAATATAATAACTTGTTTATATTGTTGGAGAAACAAATTATTTAATACATATTTATAAAATATTTAAAATAATAAAATAAAACAAATAATATTCTTTACTATAATATATTTCATAAACAACATACTCTCTGTGTGTGTGTGTGTGTGTGCGTGTGTGCACATACATGTTTCATACTGTATTGTGCTGTTTGATATTGTTTAACCAAAATTTTGTATTCAAACAAACTATATTACTAACACATACAATAACAGATATATAATATCAGATTAACACAGATTACTTTGTTCATTGGTTGAATTCTGATTGCTTAGCTGACTGGTAGAATTTTCATCAGGTTTAACCATGATGAATAACAAAAAGCTGACTAAGCAGATATTTAGAACAGAATAAGGTAAACAGTCAATACAATATATCTAGTTAAGTCACAGACACATACAGGTACCTGTGATAATTCATATATATTTACTTTTCTATACGTACCTAGATTTTGTTTATCTTTAATAATAAATAATAGAATCAGGTAACAGCCATATAAAATATGTTTATTTAGGATATAAGATGTATGTAAACATGCAAGTACCCATGATAATCTCTGTATGTGTGTCTGTGTATAAATGAATAAGTTTGTGTGTATATATATAAACCAAATATTTAAAAAAAAATGAATATCATGTTCAGATTATATAGAATTTTTTGCAGAGAATAATAAACTAATAATAATAATAATTATAAAAATATATATATGTATAAATTATTTAAGAGATATATAAATATGTGAGTATATATAACCTAGCTATATAAACACAACCATTTTAATTACAAAGAAAATATATTACAAAATTAATTTAAAAATTATAATTTGAACATTGTTATCACCATTACACTTTGACATTTGCTCATTATGATTTGTGGTTTAAGATAATTGTAACTGATTACAAGGTTAAATAATAAATGCTGCATACAATACTGAAATGATTTATTATCAAGATGGTCTGAAGAACATTATTTACTCTCTGATATATGTCTGCTTAGTAAAAAAAAGGATTAATGACAGACACAGGAAATCAATTTATCACTGCTTGAGCAGGCATATTTTTACCAGTAATCAAAATGGTACATAAATATGGATGATTATGTCAGACAAACTATATTTTAGAGAGAGAAAGGTATATAGACAGACAGACAGACAGACAGATAAATAATGATAGAACAGAAAGCAAGAAAATGCTATGGAAAATGAAAAAAAAAATGAGAGAATAAAAAGAGAGAGAGAGAGAGAGAGAGAGAGAGAGAGAGAGAGAGAGAGAGAGAGAGAGAGAGAGAGATGGGGGAACTGAGAAAAAGAGTATGAGGGAGACAGAGTTAGTGACGGAAAGAGAGACACAGAGGTCAAGAAAAAGGAGACAGTGTTTGAATAACAGTGAGAAAGTAATAGCAAGAAAAATGATGAGAAAAAGGAAGACAGAAGACAAATAAGAAAATGCAGACACAGCATTTAAGCAGGTGAACGAGTACAGAAAAAAGAAAGAACATTTATTAACATTTCATCACAGTTTGTCATTAATGGTTATTAATTTGTGTATGAAAACGCACATACATATATATATATATTTTTGAAAGAGCGAGGGGCAATCATATTAATTATATAATGTTATTATTACAATTATAGGCTTTTCTTAATCTTAACCAACTTGTATCGATACATTTTTATATGCACTTGAAAAAATACATAAATTTACTTCTATATAGCAATTACAAAGCTCTCTTCAGAATGGGAAATAGTAACAAACACTTATACAGAACATAAAGCAAAAGACGCGAAAGACAGGATAGTTACTGAAGACCATCATCCATGAAACAACAAACAAAAAAAGACTAAATAAATTTTGTTGAATATGATTGTAACGAGAATCCCTAAAGTGAGAATCCAATATTCTACCAAGTGAATTAATGAGATCATTTCTAAGCACTAAGTACTGTGAGAAATTAATCAACACAGAAATAATTAATTAGAAACAGTTAAGTAATTACATGTGATGAATAAAATGGTCTGGTAACTATTTAACACTGCACTGTTTTGGGTTAAATGTTTTGAATGATAAACAGTTCTTGGAGGCAGGTTACCAGTTTTGGGCTTACACGTATCAAAATAATAATGATGCTACTTTGAAAGCCTAACACTGCTACATTTTTAATTTCACTACTTGTGACCTTTTTTTTTTTACACTACACTAGAAACAAGCAGGACTCACTAGGACTGCTAATGAGAACAAAGTTGATGATTAATCATGTGTTTATAATGCAAGGTAAATTATCTTTTGAAGTGTACTAGGTGTATTAAAATGTATTATGCTGACAAGAATAAAAGTATAATAATAATAATAATAAATAATAATAATAATAATAATAATAATAATAAATAATAATAATAATAGTAGTAGTAATAATAATAGTAATAGTAATAATAGTAGTAGTAATAATAATAACAATAATAATAATAATAACATCAGTAATAATAGTAATAGTAGTAGTAGTAGTAGTAGTAGTAGTAGTAGTAGTAGTAGTAGTAATAATAATAATAATAATAATAATAATAATGGGCTACTTTTATTATTAATTATATAGTTTTAATCATCTATCTGGCTACTTTCAACAGTTGCGTTATTGCAACCCTGAACTGGCTAACGGCCATTATAAAGCACACTGTTTGAGCACAATGTTTTGACAAAACCTGTAATTTCACTGGTCTCCTAGTCATAACAAAAACACCAAAACAATTCAAATAATCATCATGTCACAGTGGCAAAAGGTTAAACTGCTCTAACATTAAATCAAAGTTTTGTAATGAAGAAACATGTTATGGTAAAAATTTGTGTTGCACCATTCTAATGTTTCAGGATACTATTCAGGAAGTTACTTCAGGATATTTTTTATATTTTTTTGAAGTAAGAAGTAAGACAGATGACCAGTATATATATATATCCTATGTAAAAATACATAAAACTTCTGTATCATGTTTCAAGTTTTATTTAGCTAAGGTCAGTAAACAGAGATAGAAATAGAAAGAAAGAAAGTGTTACAAAAAAAAGAGAGAGAGAGAGAGAGAGAGAGAGAGAGAGAGACTCTACCAAGCGAGTAACAGTGACTGGGTGTGTCTTACATACTTTCCTATACTTACTAACAACCTAAGCAACTGTGTACATATATAGCTAAAGGTACTGATGTGTCACCAAAAAAAAAAAAAAAAAAAAAAAGGGGAAAAAAGAATTGAAGCCACAGCTGTAAATAAACTAAATATTTCACAAGGAAGTCAGAATTAGCATATGATAGCAGGTAAGTCCTGAAGATAATATTTCAACAAGCCCAGAACACAGGCTTTAAAATTAAAAAAAATGTTCCAACACCAACACATTGCTTTCCATATGCTTCTATCACAATTCTCTCTCCATGAATAACACAAACAATATGATATACATATATAGATAGATATATAAATGTGTATATAAAAAAAAAAAAAAAAAAAAAACACCACATGAACTTAACCCATAAACTCTCCATGTGTAAAAACAACAAGAAGAGAATCTCCATGTGAGATGTCCCGATATCCAACTCCAGCACACACGCACACAGTGAGCAAAGCGAATACTACTAACAAGGCAGAGAGAGACAGCACGGATGAATTAAAATTCACAAATATCCTCAACAAGTCGTTGATTGATTTTAGTTACAGCATGTTACTACTAGCTGTGAGTACTGACAGCTAGTGGTTTACCTCTGGCTTGTGTTTGAAACTCACTGAGACACGAGAGAATGTCACAAACTGCACACGTCATCAGTCAGGGGGCACTGTACGGGTGTCGTGACACAAACATCTGTGAAGTGTGCTCAAAGTGTGTGTGTGTGTGTGTGTGAGTGAGTGACTGTCACTCTAGCATACAAAACAGGCAGTATCATCTAGAATGGTGTAGTGTGCTGTGTGTGTGTGTGTGTGTGTCCATTGTTTGGTGGTTCTGATTTTTCTAGATATCAATCTATAACATGAAGCAATTCTTAAAGGTCATGTATGCATCTAGTATATAGGAATTTCTGTTTCTGTTTCAAATTACTGATAATGTGGACAGTTATATACAGGAAATATATCTAGAGTATGTATGTAGGTGTTGTTGTTTTTTCTGGTTGATTTTTTTTTCTTAATTTATTATTATTTGTTTTACATTTTTTTGATTTTTATTATTATTTTACATCATTGATAATATAGTGAGATACAGGCAATGCATCTATAATATGTTGTTGTTGTTTTTTTTTTTTTTTTTTTTTTTTTTTTATTACTACTAATAAGGTCAATTATTTATAGACATATTGATATATTATTATATACCCATATATATATACATATAATAGAATATACACATACATATAATAGTATATACATATAGATATAATAATATATCATATGTATAATATAGTATATACTACATACATTTAGTATATAGCTTTTTTGGTTGCTATTATTCCTCCTGTTTTTAATTACTGATTTGGTTTATTAAAGCAATACTGAAAGGTCATGCAACCAATATATCCAATATATAGGAATAGTTTTTCTTTTTTTACTTTACCCATATGGTCAGTTACATAATTACAGTAATTCTGAAGATCGTGTAGGCAACATAATTATCTAGAATAATTATATGAATTTTATTTCCCTGCTTTAAAATACTGTCAATTAGGTACAGCAATTTTGTAATTAACTATAAAAAACAAAGCTAATCTATGCAGTATCTTGCATATATATATATATATATATATATATTTTTTTCTTTAATTCCTCTTTTAAATTAATGATGTAAGCACAATTAATCATTAATATATCTGATACATGAGAATATATTTTATTCCAGTTCTAAATTATCAACATGGACAGTTATGAAAGAACCTGAAGGTAAAATGAACCTATAAAACATTAATTATATAATTTTTATTTATTTATTTTTATTATTCATTTATTATTCCTGTTTTAAATTATGGATAGAGTCAGATATGTTGGTAAAATTAATCTGTACGTTATTTTATACCTGAGAATTTTTGTTTATTTTTAAGTTACTGACATGGTCAAATATGTAAGTTATTCTGAAAACTCATGAATGCAAATTTAATCTATAGAGTATCTAGTATTATGAGAATTTTATTTTCCACATTTTAAACTGCTGATGTTGTCAGATATGTAGGCAAAGGTAATCTATATGACTGGAGATGGACTTTTTTGTGTTTCAAATGACTGAGGTGATCTTTAAATTCAGCAATTCAAAGACTGTGAAGACAATATTATACATCTTTAACTTGGAGCTTTTTTCCCTCCCCTTTTCAACTTTCTAATTAGCTAATGAAGTATAGCAATTCTGAAAGATCATAGGGCAAAAGTTAATCTAATTCTTTGTTTAACAAAAAATTATATTATTAGTCATATATAGGACATAAAAAAAGATAAATTCATAGAGTATGTTGTGCGATATATATATATATATATATATATATGATTCATTGTCAAAAGTAGTGTGGGATGGGTGAGCAGAAGTACATGCTTTCAACTTTTTTCAGTGGGAAACATGTTTTATTTCTTGAGTTTATTAACTTGCAGATATGAATTCCAACAGAAACAATATAGTTTCTTTAAGACTACTACTATATATCTTGTAAAATTGAGTTTTGATTTTTGGTTACAAACTACAGAAATGTGATCTTGCCCACAGGAATTCTGGAAGATCAGAGAGACAAAATTAAATAATAAAGTGCTGATTCAAGTTACTTATATTGATCTGACAGTTATGCAAAGCAGTGTCTTGTGGGGTTTACATTCTTGTAAATCTGAGTTGGTATTTTGACTGTAAACAACAGTGTGATCAGTTACTTAGAAGAATTCTAAGAGATTGCACTGTCAAAATATAAAGAATGCAGTTTACTTCTGTGTTAAGTTATTTATTAAGATCTGAAAATAGAAATTAATTTTACACAATTGTACGGTCAGTTATTTGGAAGAACTGTAAGAGATCATATAGTCAAAATATAAAGAATATAGTTTACTTCTGTGTTAAGTTATTTATTAGGATCTGGAAATTATGAGTGTCAATCTTATAAATATAAATTTATATTTTGATTGCAAACAACCGTATGGTCAGTTACTTATAAGAATTACAAAAGTCAAAATTTAAAGAATATAGCCTACTGCTGTTGACATTATTTATTAGGATCTAGAAATTAAGAATGTCTATAGGGTGTCAATCTTGTAAATATGAATTCATATTTTGATTGCAAACAAGAATATAGTTTTGATATTATTTATTAAACTCTGAATATGAAGAATGTCAACATGGTTTTATAATCTTGTAAATTTGAGTTTATTTTTTAATTCTAAAAAAACTGTATGATCAGTTATTTAACATAATTCTAAAATATCACATAGTCAAAATATAAATAAAGAAAATATCAAAGTTGAGCAAATTTAAAGTTTTTGTTTTGATTGCAAAAAGTTTCATTATGTTGAGTTACTTATAGGAATTCCAAGATATCACACTGACAAAATATTTATAGCCATTTTAAGTTGTTTATATGGATTCTGAAGGTTTGATAAGGCTTTACATAATGCTGTCTCAAAAATAAATATAAAAACACAACAAAAAACAAATTTGGTTTCTATTTTGGTCGTAAATTATAAACATTGTCAGTTACCTATACAAATTCTAAAAGAACCAAGTAAGGCAAAAACATTTTGAGCATATTCCATTTTTTTTTTTTTTTTTTTTAATAAAAATATTTACCATAATGTATGGAGATTATAAAATAACAGTGTAGACAAAATTATTGACAAACTATTTAGTTGGAAGGTAGGTTGTATACTGACTTTAAATCAAGTTCAATTCAGTTATGTATTAAGAATTTTTGAATGTCATGAAGACAACATAAATTACTGAGTTCTGGTATATAAAGTGGAATAAAACTGTCAATATAATAATAATGTCCTAGGTAAACTTTAGTTTTGATGATGTTGCAGTTGGGTACAGGAATGCAAAGAAAAATATGTTAATTTGATATCTATTATCAATACAGCTACTTTGCTTCTAGCTAACTGAATTATTATTCTGGTTTTTAATTTACTGATGGTCAGTTACTTGTAACAAATTTTAAAAAATAATAATAAAGTATCATGAAGACTGGACTTTTGAATACAGCTGCATGAATCATGAATAATGAGACTGGAGCAAAACTGTCAATGTGGCTGATGTTGCTAATAAAATTTCTTTTAACTTTGATTTTTATTTTTCTTTAGAATTTTATGGCCAGTTGCTTAGTAAAAATTAGAGCAATACTGTCAATATTGCCTGCAGTATTGCTTTTATCAATATTTTTTTTTTTTTAGAGGTTACAGATCATGGTCTGTAAACTCTAAAACAATGTAGTGGTCACACAGATAAGGTTAAACTATCTGCAGTTCTAATGTTTTTAATTTTAAAATATTCTCTGAAATAAAATAATCAATATGACTCATAGTCTTTCATAAACAAAGATTTCAACTTTTGATTACTGATAAATTATTGATGGTCATTTATTTACCTAAGAGAATTCTGAAAATGTTTAATTCTTTACACCACTAATGTTTTAAATTGAAATATATTATTAATACTGTGACTGCCAAAAAAAAAAAATATATATATATATATATATATATAATAATAATAATAATAAAAAAAAATTAAATTTGATAATAATAATAATAAATAGAAAACATAACTAATAAAAATAAAATAAAATAAAATTAAATATAATAAAATAAAATAAAATAAAATTAAATAAAATAAAATGCCTATAAGTATTGCTAAATTATTACCAGTTGCCTGTAAAAACTGACAAAGACATAAACTAAAATGACTATTTAATGTATTTTACTAACATTTTAAATATAGGTACATGAATACTGAGAATGGAGCAAAACTGTCAGTATTGTTGTGCAGTATCTCTTTCATTGTTATTTTTATTTTAAACTGCTGATGTGGTCTGTTATCTGCAGGAATTTAGAAAGGTCATAGAGGAAAATGTAAAATCTAGTTAACTGATATTTTAAGATTAGATGCAAGAGAATGGGAAAAGATTTGTTTCTGTACAAAAGAAATATACATGAGTATAAGAAAGCTTAAAAATATCACTAACAAGGTAGAATGAAAAAAAATTCAAATTTTTGAATTTCTGATAATGGATGCTAAATGTATTTTTTCAGTTCTAGACATGAAGTAATTCTATATAATTTTTGGTGTATGGAGTTTTGATTTTGGTTTCAAACAAGAGATCTGACACATTTCTAGGAAATTCTCAAACAATATCATCACACTTAGGATTTTTAATTGAATTTTTATCAGAAGAATTACACAACAAACAATATCATTTATTCATTTCAACTTATCAACATACAAAGATAATTAACAGAAGCATCTACAATTGTTTTATATAAACTATGCACATGGACACACTAATTTTTAAAGAGGACAAAAGCAAGGTCTTCTTTGCTGTAAATTATAATATTATTTTACAAGTTTGGGGGTTTAATTTCAACATAGAAATCTGCTGAGTCAGGTATAAAAATTATGAACAACAAAATAAACTGTGTCAAACTATAGAAATGAGTCAACTGAATCTCTTTCTTTTCTTCTCTTTCTTCTTCTCCTGTTTTGATTGACAGGAGAGGTATAACTACATGGATGATTTGATGATGCACGTAACTAGTTATATTTTACTTTATCTAGCAAATTTTTATTTTGGTTTTATATTACAGACTTCCCAGGTTAGACATAACAATTATAAGAGATGAGATAGATAGTGTAAAAAAACTAGATATACACAATATCTCTTAACAGAAGCACTAATTTAATCAGGGGCTGTGTAGGTATCAAGTTACATACAGGATTAGATACATGGTATCTCAGATATGTAATGTCAGCAGGGTCACTTTCTATCCATATTTATTTTTTATTTCGTAGATTATGGAAATTGTACCTTAGACAGATATAAATACCAAGAGTTGAACACAACCTATATAATATCTATGAAACAGTTTATGGTTTTATTTGATATTTAAGTTACACAAATGTTGAGTAACAGATATGTTATTCATTGTTAAAGATAGCTAGGGGTGTATCAGATGAGGTACATGCTCTCCACTTTTTCTCTGTGGGAAACAGCTGTTTTGGTTCTAGAAACATTCTAGTTTAAAGGCTACAACATATACAAATATTACTGCTGAAAGTGCATATGAAGTAGAAAGAATGGATGATGTGATTCTTCTGTAACTCTGGAATGATACAATGATACAGCATCTCTGGAATGATACAGCATCAAGCCAAGTAAGTATATAAACATTAAAATTTGTCTTGATTTAAACTTGACATAAAAAGTGATATAAGAAAAAGAGTGGGAATAAATTAAAGAGAAAGAGGAATTAATAATGATAAGAAAGAGAGAAACAGGAATTAAAGAAAAAAGGAAAAATAGGATGTAAAAAGAGATACAGGAGATAGAAAGAGGGGCAACCAAAGAAGTGTAAAGGAATAAAAAACATCACAAATGAATGAAAATAAAATTACATATTCATCAATGTTGCAGATATTTTATGTCTTGTATAATTTAGTTAACTAGAAATGTTTTTTAGTTGGTTTGTTTGGTGTGTCATTTGCTTTGTTTGTTTGTTCTGTTTTGTTTTTTTCTTTTTGCTTTTGTTTTGGTTTTTAGCTTTTGCAAGAAATATTAATTTTGAAGGCAGTTGATTATGTATTCAGCTCATGCTGACACCCTCATTATAATCAGTGATGAAAACAAAAAAGATTAATTCAGTATCAAATATGATTTTAATGTGTAATGGTAAATGATTAGGTATGTAAAATTAATATAATATAAGATACATAGTGCCCAAAAAAAACAAAAAAACAAACAAACAGACAAATCTAATTACAAATGTTATATTATTAATTTTCATTAAATTAATTAAAATACTTCGGCCACTTATACATCCAATTCATTCATCATGCTACTATTACTGCTTCTACTGCTTACTCTTTACAGCTGTCACTACTGCCCACATGATCACTTACATAACACTGCCAGAACAAGATCAGACTGCAATGGCTATTTACATACATATTCATCAAAGAGTATTATTATAAAAAATTAGAAATACACAGCATCCTCCTTTGAGATAATTGGCGGCAAGTATTCGTTTTATATATTTTTCTACAGCTGTTAAAATGTAATATACCACTGGTGTTAAAGATAATAACAATTAACTGGTGCATGAAGAATAACATATCATACAAAACATTTCTTCAAAGCCAAACTTTATACAAAAGGGGGTATCTAAAACAGATCTCTTACAGTATTTGTTGTTGACATTAAATCATGTGATAGTGAAAAGATATAAAATCTATTTCTAAATGTGACATGCACACAAAACACGAAGTTGCAGAAGTGACACGAAGTTGTGACTAGTGTCAGATTATATCTCACTAACAAGCTATTTTTGAACTTCACTTTCCCAGTGGAGTCTGGATTCACAACAGACTTCACAAACTCGTGACAGAAAGGTGAAGCTCAATAAAATTTTCTGTCTGTTTTTATCAGTTTTAAACTCAGTGTGTTTGTGCAGAGTTTAGGTCTCTGAGTATACTTTTTGGTATCAGACAATACTGAAATGGTATAATGAAGACCAAACTGAATGTGTGTATATGTGTTTCAGAATATATGGTGCATGCTATTTGGGTTTCAGCATATACCATGTTTTGCTATTTGGATTTCACAATATACTGTATATGCTATTTGGGAAAGGCATTCATATATTAAATGCAATACCAAACACACACACACACACACACACACACACACACATACATGCACAGACACACACACATACACATACTCACATGCCAACACACTCAGAATCACTGTACACATATGTGTCAACAAAATAACTCAAACCTTATATCTCTTACTTATTCAGAGAAAAAAAAAAGAAAAAAAATAGGCTAATACTGGAAATAGGAAAAGTCATTCATGATGTGTGTTTCTAAGATTAGCCTAGCTTCCATTTCTAGTAACCAGCACAGAGTTGAACTGAAGGTGGGAAGCAAACAAAGATGGCAAGTTCTGTAAATATCCATCAACAAATAAACTTTAACAAGATTCTGTTTCCTTGTTCAAGACTCTGAAGGTTAAAAATATGAAGTCAAATTTATGAAATCTGTTTTTCTTAAAACATTAGGTGCTGAAGCTATGAAAATATGTGCGTGCAAAAAGTGATTTTTTTGTTACTTTTTGGTTTTATGTTATTTAGTAAACAAAAAAAATAATAAAATAAAATAAAATAAAATAAAATAATAATAATAATAATAATAATAATAATAATAATAATAATAGCAATAATAATAATATTAAATTATTTTAAAAAAATTAAAAGTTAATTTTAGTGCATTTACTCTGCTTTAATATTCAGAATGGAACTGCCTTTATTTTCAATCAACACTTTGAGTAAAATATACAAAAAATATCTAATTAAAAGGAAAGGATATCAATGTAATTAATTAAGTAAACAGTACCTTAATAAATTTTATTATTATTATTGTTGTTGTTGTTGTTAGTGGTGTTGTTGTTTTGTGTTTGTTATTATTATTCTTATTCTTATTTGCAGTATTTGTAGTAGTAGTTGTTGTTGTTAACATTATAAAATCAAGTTTCTCAGATAATGCAAATGTTTCAGACTATACATAATTTAGTTAACTTGAACTATTATTTATTTATTATATTCATGATAGGACAGATGATATTCAACATCTCTCTTTCATGAATTACTCTCAGACAAGATAACTTTTATAAATGCAACCCTCAATGTTTCATAAATAAAAAGTTAGAATGACAAATAGCCCACTATACAAACTTAGAAGAACTGATCCAAAAACCTATCAGTCTTCAGACCTCTGAGTTTCAGCCTAAATCTGTTAAGCATGTAGATTTAAGATTTAAAACATCATTTGATGTTGACAAATTAGCATCCAGTGTAAATAATTGTAAAGGGAGATAAACAAATTAAAAGTTTGAGATTATAATGGAAACTCAGTTTGTTGAGTAAATTTGTAAAGCCTTTTCTTTTACCTCTTTGTCCAGATGTTGTTTGAAGACTACACTATTGCTAATGTAACAACAAGGGTTTGTTTGTGATTGATTTTTTTCCACACTCATTAGTTATAGTTATAAATACAGTATGTTCCTCTTTACAGAAAAGACACACACACATATACACACACTAACATATAGTTTCTTTTTATATTTTATTTTTATTTTTTTTATTTTTTTGTTTGCCATAAGACATCTAACTTATAAAAACAAAAAGCAGTTATCATACTCTGCAAATAAGAAAACGGTCTCATGTATTAAAAATAATATATATTTCTCATTCAATTTAAATCTCATTTTAAATAAAGCTTGCTAAACTATTTGTTTTATCCTGAGCAAAAATACCAATAACAATGAATTTTAATTTTATAAAAAGATGTAAAGCCTTGCAAATGGATATATGAATGAAAATAAAATTTGACATACCTCAAGTTGTCGACTTTACCAAATCATATTTGGCAAAGATCTTAATCTAAAATTTGAAATCTAAATGCAATAATGAATAGATGTAATTTATTTACTTAAATCATGAAGTTTCAAAGAAAATATTTTCAAATTAATATAAGTCTATTTTGTAAAATGCATCTAATAATAACATCCTGGTAGATCAGGATATTGTTCAGAAACAATTAAAAATGTACAAAGAAGAATAGATATAGACTAGTTTTGATTTATTTTTATACAAAATAAAATAAATAAAAAATAAAAAGTGTAGATCTACCAAATTTAGCCTTAGAGTTCAGCATAAGACAGGCAAAACAATAAAATTATATATATCTACATATTTTGATAAAATAATTACCTTTTTCCTGGCATATTTTGTAATCAGAAATCCACTGATATTTCACTGTTGGTGTGTCTGTCTGTCTTTCTGTTTAGAATTTACTAACATGGACTTATTTTTTTCTGCACTGAAAGCTGTCCAGAAAACTCCTCATAAAATAATCAAAGGAATTTCCTCACCTAACACCTTCGTTAGAGTAAAATATTCAACAAATAAAATCCTTTTTGTTGAAAAGGTCAAACCAACAAAGTTTCAGCAACTGTTTTTCCTTTCTTCTTCTTCTTTTTTTTTTTAAAGCACTACAATTAAATCATAAGCTTCTATTTTCTCTCATTTTTCAACACACCAGAACACAATTTAAGCTCCCACAACCCCAAAAAGGCTTTTAAAAATGCTTTTTTTTCTATCTATACGCATATCAGTTTACGTGTGGTAAATTAGAACTGATAGTCGGATTGTAGTATTTTTATTTACAAGGCTTGGGTTAGTTTATGGTTAGCAAACATCCTCACATCAGTCAGTGGTCTGTCAGTTTTGTCAGTCACTTTCACAGGAATTGTCCAGCCCCAGGTGCGTTATACACAGTGTATTTAACCTAATTAATGTAGATATTATAATATATGTATGCACATTTGAAATATGTTCAATATTCATTGGATGTCTGTTATTTAATTAATAGATCCAATACAGACATTATCTCCAGGTTCTTGTTGTTTTGTGAATAATAGTAATAATAATAATCATAATAACAATAATAATATTATAAATATCAACAACAATTCAAGATAAGAAATAGAAACAAAATTACTACAAAACAAAAAAACAAACAAGCTACAACTCTTATCGTTACTGTTAATAATAATAATAATAATAATAATAATAATAATATTATTATTATTATAATAACCAATAACAATAAATTGAATAATAGCAAAAATTACAAGATCAAGAATAATTCAATATAATGTTTTTTTTTAAATTACTGTTACTATAAATAATAAGAATATGAAGAACAACAATAACAAAAATAACAATAACAACAAAATTTAATAAGTAAATATATATCTGTTACTATCACCAAAATTAATTAAACTTTAAAAATAAAATTAATAAAACTAATGTTTATGTAACTTTAAAATCGGATTCTATTTGGTAATGTTATTTCAACCATCTATGACTGAGGGTAAACATATCTGTCATTTAGTTGACAGTTTTTGTAGTTACAGGTAACTAGTTGACATGCAGCTGTCTGCGTTCGGTAAGTTCATGAATATGTATAGGTTGTAGTAGACACATGTACACAACACACACATACATTATAAAAAGTTGTAGCTAAGGTATATTGTTCTTGCCTAAGGCATGATGTGATACAAGATAAAGATTTTGTCAGAATGCTTATTTGGCTGTTTCCTGTACAAAATTCATTGAAAGACTGCTTTAAATATATGTTTAATGATTTGAATATTCTGAAATTTAAATGACTTGGAATACTGAGTTAAGCATTGATTTTCTTTTCAATGGTATCGAGTTATATAAATATTCATATCACTTATGTAACATGCTTAATTTTGACACCATTCCCATCTTTCTAAGTTATGTGGTTGCAGTAACATGTTTAGTTGAATATTAATACTCATACAAAATTATGTGGGAAAATTGATTAACTTCTTCATTCAAGGGTTCAGAAAAACCTGTCTATAAGCATGCTGTAGTATTTTATTTTTTTTAAATTTGTAAATAAGCACTTATAGAGTCTTTTATATCAAAGTCTCAAAGTAAAATTGTTATGGCTTTTTAAGTGCTAGCCTGAAAGCATATTTTACCATTAAACCCTGGTTCAGTATACTGAATCATTTGTTTTGTACAAATGTTAATGTATAAACTCTAAATGCAATAATTGCTTATTTTAATACCTAACTAGTTCTTACTGTTGAAATAAAGTAAAAAATATATATACTACCACTACTACTGCTAAATCTTGTAATTTAATGATAAAATACATTGGTTGTTGGATTCTTCAATTTTTTCAGTCTTAATTTTTATTTTATAGTTTTACTTGTTATGTTTTTTATGTTTTATTATTCTTATTTATTTATTTATTATAATTTTTTTTTTGGTATTGTTTTTGTTCTTAACACTTCATATAAGCCTATTTTGCTATGTTATAAATGTTTATAAATGGCTTAGTACTAACATACAATGTAAATATTTATCCACTACTAGCTATGGATTATGGTCTATTTTTCATGAAAATCAATCTCTCATGTGTCAAATATACAGAAAAGTTTTTTTAATTAAAAATTTATGGCATGGGATTAGGGAAAATATAACTGGTAAACAAATTAATTATTAATTTTTTTACTGAAAACACGTAGAATATAATCCTTGAAATGATAGTTCGACCCCAAAATTTTATAATAAACTGAATATGTTCAACCAAATATTGAGCATTCAGTGATGAAGAAGAGATATTACCTCTAAATTTATTTTAAAAAAACAAAAAAAACATGTACTTATTATTAAATATATAGATTTATGTTATTTATCATATATCAGCTTTGAAATTTAGTCAAACAAATAATATGGATTTGGAAACATTGCCCGTAAATTTTTCTTATTTAAGTAAATATCACACAAAAGTCAAAGAACCATTTCAACAGTTGGTATATTTCCCATTACAGCCTGTACTCCAAGATTATTTATATCCTTATAAAAGATGCTTTGGTACTAAATGTTATGATTAGTATCTTTGGAATGGTGGAAGGTTGTTTCTTCTGAGATACCAATATCAATGTATAAGAAATAAACAATTTAAACCTAATAACAATTAATATTAGTATGTCTTGAGATTTAAATTATTACTTTTTTTCTATTTTAAAAATTGTTTTAAAAATTTTGATTCTAACAAATTTAATACTGCCAAAATAGAATTTGTGTAACAGTCTCTCTGAATCCTACATAACTTATTGAAAATTTGTGTGTGTGTGTGAGGATTTTAAATAATATATTATCATAATAGTTTACAAAAAAAAAAAATTAATTAGCCACACAATCTCATTATAACATATCTGATCATCTGATATTAATTGTGAGAAAAAAAAAAGAAAAAAAGAAAAACGATAATGATAAAATTATGAAAAAAAGAAGATAACTTTAATATATAGTTAAACAAGGTCAAAACAAGTACAAACCTTCCTGAACAACTGCACAAACAATGAACAATTTTTGTTTCTTTTTCTACTTATACTTACAATATTTCCAAAACTTGAGATGTCATAAAACACAAATCTGTTTTATCCTAGCATACGAAACAACAACAAATAGAATGTATAATGTTACATGTATTAAGCACTAAACAAATCAACAAGACCAACATGTATTAGGTATCATAACTTTAAAAACAGTCTGGTCAGATGTCAGATATCTGAACAATAACTACATCTTTTGTAATAAGGAACTGTGTCAACTGTTGTGTATTACTTTTGAAATGTTAGTCTGACATGCTAATGTAATGGTGTGATTTTACTTTCTATTTCTTTATAAGCAGATTAGCTAAATTTCTGAAATGCAAACTTTGTTCCTCTTGATTGTGTATGTGTATGTGAGTGTGTGTGTGTGTGTGTGTGTCTGTCTGTGTGTGTGTTTCAGCGACTGATTATCTGTCTATATATAGATTATTCTATGAACATTTGAACTTAGAACTTCATTTCCTGTTCTAGTCATCTGAAATGCACTGAATGGATATTTTTCAACGATAGCAGTTAGTCTATGAACACTATTACTCTGTCTGTGCAAACACACATAAAAACTAACAATACACAATGCTTTTTTAAAAAAACAAAAGCTGCATATTTTGCAGTAATATTATTATTATTATTATTATTATTATTATTAAAATCATTTGAAAATTACATAATTCAAAAAAAGAAAAGAAAGAAAGAATAAAAACTATTTAACAGACAGTTATGAAAGTTCAAGTTAAGTGATGAATAAATGTAAAAGTCTTGGGCATCCAGAATAATAATAAATATTTTACATATTATACCTATTAGATAACTGTTCATTTTACTTATATTAACTAAAAAGGTACTAAAAAAAACCCGTTACTAAAAACATTAAAAATACTTTGCTCTAGCTATAAATAACCAAATTTCTTAAGTTGTTTTTATCTTGTAAGGATACTTGTACTTTTGTTTTCTTGTGGTGTTGGATTACTTTTAGTTTAACCCAGATCTAAATAATCAGGATGTCTTTCTATTGGATTTTGAAACATGATACATGGGTGTGTGAGTGTGTCTGTGTGTGTGAGCATGTGCTAATGTGTATCCATTTTTGGGGGTTGTATTTGTGCATTTATATATACAAGTGTGTGTGTGTGTGGTGTGTGTATGTAAATATGTTTGTGGCTGGGCATGAACATACAAGAATAGGTGTATGTGTTTTGTTTTACAATCAGACTTTTATATTATTAACAACTATACATTTAAAACAAAAATATTAGTAAACAGCAAAAGTTTTTGTAAATTTCCCACAATATATACCCTTATGTAACCAAACATATTTTCAGTTTTCTAAAATATCTATTATCTACAAAATGCAATAACATATATATTATTATAGATTCACTGCTATCTCAACTATGTTAAATTTACTATGAAAAGACCCAGTGAAGCAGTAAGATTTAGAAGTTTGTTGTGTTCATTCAGTAAAAAAATATATATGTATATATCTATATATATGTATATATCTATATATATATATTAAATTTATTTTGTATTGTAAGTATATGTATGGGGCATATTTGCTGAAGAAGGTTCTTTTTTTTTATTTATTATCTGTATGTCTCGTAAGATTTTCATCAATTTAAAAAGCTGCTCAGACATTTAACTTACATAAATAATGAAATATTAATACTTTGTGAACATCATTTTTTAAAATTTTGTTGTCAAAAAATTATTAAATTGAGTTAAAACATTCAAAAATGAACAAATAATGCTGACGTGCTTATGTAATAAACATAATTTAATACTTAACTAATAATACTTTCGTAGAGTACATTTGAGCATCATAAGGAATTTATCACGAGGTTTTAAAAAACAGCATCTCTGCTCAACAGATGTCAAGATCGTATTAAACTACTTAAACAGCTATTACGTGTTATCGCTTAATTTATAAGAACTACTTATGTATTTATAAGGAGTATAAATTAATAATTAATGTATAATAATTTCAAGCAGAATGCTTCATCATCTATATTACAGTATGATAAATATCAATTAATATTAACTAATACTTTTATCTGCTATATTTGAACAGTCATGTTTTAAAAAATATGATATAGAATACTATACTGTACTGCTGTAATTTTTGTTTTATAAATGAAAAGAAAACCTACTTAATTTAAAATTATATAGAAAATAATTTCTGTTAATTAATAAAAAATACTGTGAATTAATACAGAACATCTAAACTAAAGATGTTATTGTCTAGTTTTATTTTATAATACTTAATATTGTATGTATATAGCTATGTTAAAACACTGAATATCTTATGTATAAAGGTGTTTTAAATACTTTTTTCATTTATGTATAAAGATATTTTAAAATATTAAATCTTTTATGTGTAAAAATATTTTAAAATACTGAATCTTTTATATACAAAGACTTATTTTTAAATATTACATCATTTATATATATAGACATTTTAAAATACATCTTTTATATACAAAGGCATATTTTAAAATACTACACTTGTATACAAAGCTTATATTAAAATACATCTTTTAAATACAAAGACTATATTAAAATACTACATCTTGTACTACAAAGACATTTTAAAATAAAACACTTTTATATACAAAGTCATATTTTAAAATACTGTATCTTTCATATACAAAGACAAATTTTCAAATATTATACGCTATCTTTTATCTACAAAGGCATTTTTAAAAATACTCACTTAATGGTATCGTTATCTTTGTCAACAATCAAAGCTTCTTCATCCATGTCAGAGTTTAAGACATCTTTGTTTGTTTTAACCATTGTTTTTACCAAATGACCCCCTTTGCCTTTCTCCAGTTCAAGGTTTCACAATTCTTTGTACAGAATGATACCAACTTCAGTACTGTTTCCTGTGCTAGTCGAGCTGGCTTATGTCACTGCAGTTTATATTGCTAACCACTACGCAGAAATTAGAGGCAGAAAATAAATACAGTCATTGTGAGGTGGACAAAATATTTATACTTTCACCAGCATGTTAATGCAAAGATAACACAAATGCTTCCTCAAGGCAGGGGGATGTGTGACATCAAGGACCCTGGATTAATTGCTGTAATTAGTGATGATTAATTATCATTATTTACACTTCAAATGACCCAGTGTTTTCCATGTCCAAATAAAAAAATAAAAAAAACATGTGTCAGTTATGAATAATTATTTTCACCAATTGTTTATCATTTTATGTTTGTCTATCATGTTTTATTATTTGTTTTTAATACATTTTTTTACCTTTATTTGATTATATATTAATTAATTAATACATTTTATTTTATTTTTATCTTTTTTGTATTTATTTATTATATATATATATATATATATATATATATATATATTTTGTTTTAATTATTATTAATTTTTTTTACTTTGCTTTGCTGTACTGTACTGTACTGTACTGTACTGTACTGTACTTGTATTTTATTTTATTTTATTTTATTATGGAACAAACTATTTATTTAAGAACACAGTGTTAAATAAACAAGTAAAGGAAAACATTATTTTTTTTTTGGAGAAGATTCCCTATTGGTGACCTTAATATCTGACTCATGAGAAACTGACCTAAACACTAATTACCCTCATTTTTCTTTCTCTTTTAAACATGATTAATGTCCAACATTAAGATAATAGTTTTCTGTTATTTTTTTTTTTGTATGAAGTAATGCTTGTCTATATGTGTATGTATATTTATGTATGTATGTATGTATGCATGTATAGATATCAAAAAATTCATTTATTTAACAGAATATCCTAACTTTTGGCTCTTGCATATTTAACAGATATTTCTCTCACACACACACACACACACACACACACACACACACGTATTTTTCATTCTCAACATAATTATACATAACAGATTATGATTAATGTGTAGCAACAGAATATGTTGCTTTTCTTGCCTCTGAGGACAGACCATCAGTTAGTCTGGTGAGGTCAAAGGTCGTGTCAAGTGACTTGGTGTGAAATACTTGCCATATTTATAACTATGCCCACAGTTAAGGCTATCCAGTTCCACTCTAAATTTATAAACTGACTTATGAAATATAATGTGGAATTTTCCATTTAGGATTTTTTTTTTTTTTAGATGTTTTTAAAGTATTTTACATATCAGTGAATTCAGCTGTATTTAAAGACTTAAATCCAAAAATCACTGAGATGTAACAGATATACAGATAAATAATAAACAGACAATCTATATTTTATACATAAAAAAGACATTTTTGAATGAAGCTATAAACTGGTGGACTGACTGCTCTTTCAATATAATGAATGTGTTGGGGCAAGAAACGAAAAAAAAAAACAAAAAAAAACACAAAACAGAAAAACAGATGAAAAAACCAATAAATGGATAATTAGATGGTCCTGAATGGATGGATAAATGGAATGACTAGATGAAAATATGACTGTCAAGAATAACACAATTTCTGGTATCTCAAAATTTTTACCAGCTTCCTGGTATTAAATTTTGTAATACAAGTAAAATAGTTTGGGTTGATTAACTGAAATCATTCACCTGAGACCACCTGTAGCTGTTGACAAACATGAAAAACACAGCTTGAAATGTAGAGGTCAAATCTTAGTATGAATCACTGGGTTAGATAATAAACACAAGTAATCCAATATGACCTGGAATATACTTGACCTAACGCTGACCTTATATTATTTTAAAATTAGGATACTTTGTTTTCTCAAAGTCATGACATATAAGTGTTCTTTATTTTGAGCCTAGTGATCCACCTTTGTTCTTATTGAATTGGTTTGATGGTTTTCAGATTATTTGCCCAGACTATATGATTATATTGTTTGAATTTTCAGTAGCCAGCATGTTTCAGTAATGATTTACTGACTTGATTTTGACTTTCTCACATGCTGAAAGAGATGGAAACAGAAACTGAGCCAATGATAGGCAATAACTGAACCCTTTTCTAAAACAACACCTTTTACTTTGGATGATGAGGACAACAATTTTAACAACTGCTTTCATCCTGATATAACCAAAACTTTCCAGCATGATAAAGATTATGCCCATGGCTAGTATAAAATGCATAATAAAAAAACAAATCTTCACAGCCACCTTTTACTTTGAATGGGGAAATGAATGATGTCTGGCCTGCTTGTACTTTCTTTTGATGGAAGCATACAGTTTACTTTGAATGATAAACTCAACTTCTGCTTTTATCATGACATAATTACAACTATCTGGTGACACAGAGATCGTGACCATGAATACATAATAAAAATCATCTTACTATATTTTTTTTACTCTGATTGTTGAAATTAACCATATCAAGGAAAGTCAAATACTGAGTCCATAAACTTGAAATAATACCATCTAAATTTTATATTTACTTTATACTTGTCACAGGTGACACTTTATGCTGAAGTTAAAGATTTTCTGCATCACACAGTTAAACATTCTTCGAACAGAAACATGCTTAAAATAATATTTTTTAATTTTTGATGTTTTTTAAACTTTTCTTTATTATACATATGAAATATGAATAAAGAAATGCTGTTTAATGATATTTTAGTTTGTACTATGTAACTGGTACTGAATGAAAAAAATTAAACTTAGTAAAAGTGAATGTGCCTAAGAGAATTATGTTTGTCTGCTTTGAAATATTGGGGTCTGTTTATAACAGGGTCAAGTCAAATGACACGAAACTTGACATTAATAGGATAAAATTACACTGACAGCCTATTTTTCTTTCTTAAAGGCAAATTATAATTACAGCTTTGTTTTGTTATACTGAGTCCTGGTTACTGGGATCAAATCCTGTTATGAATGAAGTCTGCATACATAAATTATTTACAAAAAAGAAATCCTTTGATGTCATATTCTTTTTTAAGGTAAAAAAAACAAAACAAAAAATGAAAAACATAAATACCCCCCCAACAAAATACCCCCCAAAAACCCAAACAAAACAAAAAATAACAATGTGCAAAAAAGAAAGAAAAAACCCCAAACAAATACAGGAAAAGACAATAGGAAATCAACCCCAAAAAACAACAATAACAACATATGCATAGATATTATTATAATACAGATATTTGTATTGACATGAAACAGACAGAAATACACCCCAGAGGGTATGTCCTGCAAGGTCAAACACTTCCCTGACAGGACAACCTTAAAAGATCAAATCTTTACTTCATGTCAACATTCCACATGAAGTCAAATGACATGTTTGAATTTTATACAACATATTATTATAAAAATATGTTCTGTAAATGTATAATATATGAACCGTACTTTAAATAAAGTTTAATTTTTAATTATTCTGTCAACCATTAGCCAAAGCTAAGAACTTTTGCTGTTAGTATTATTCCCGTTACTGCTTGTACTTGTGAAATCAAATGTTATTTTGAACTTTACAACACATATTACTCGATCAGAAATAAAACAAACATTATAAATTTATATAAAAAACAAAAACTGGTCTGAAGTTACTGCCATAAAAAGTATAAGTTGTGTTCTGTATATCAAGTCATAAAAATATTTAAAAGTTATCTCAGGTTGTTATTCTACTCTACAGAAAGTCAATAGCAGAGTTATCACAAGGGTTACTGGTTCAGTACTCATCAGTACTGTTCATAATTACTGGCCAACATTCAAAAGTGGTTATATTTGAGATATCATTAAATCCTCTTTGTTTTTGGGGTGTTTTTTTTTTTAAATTTTTTTACTGAATTTATAAAAAATAAAAATTAAAATAAAAACACTGACAAAAATCATTCATTTTAACTTTTTAAAATTTTTAAACTAATACTAACAAAAAAATGTCATTTTGGCTGGTTTAGTATGTATTTTATGTGTGCATTTATAGTGAACAATAATGTTGTTCTAAAACAGTTAATTTTTTTTATTTTTGTTTATTTTTTTATTTTACTGAGTTATTGATTTGATTTGATTTGATTTAATTTTTGTTCTTAATCTTTTGTCACTTCTATATTGCAGCTTTTATATAATAATTTATCTTAACACTTTTTCTCTGCTAGTCAGTTACAATCTACAGTTATAGGTAAAACAAAATTGCTAAAGACCAAAAACAAAACACAAAAATGTAAAATATTTACTGTTAACCTGCTAAAGGAATATTATATGCAGGAAGTTGACACAAAATGAACAACACATAAAAAGGGGTAATAATAATAAAAGAAAGAAAACAACATTATAAAGGTACACTACAGAGCAAATAAGCCTTTAAAAATAGATATATATATAATTCTTGTTACAACTTGTATCAGTGACCTAAGGTGATATATATTTCAGTTTGTGTGTGTGTGTGTGTGTTTTTAAAATGTCTATGACTCTGTGAATGTATTTATTGATATTTTTTAGTGTGACTATGGATATTTCATTTATCTGCTAGTGCATGCATTTATCTGTTTATAAACTTTTAATATAAAAATTGTTTATTTCACATAAATATTTGGCATATGATTTAAATCCACAAATAATGCAAAAATTATTTTCATTAAAATTAGATCAACAATAATAATGCTGCATATGACAAATATTTTATAAAAATATGATCTCAACCTTATCATCGTAAAAATACTATTATACTATAAATTATATTATTAATATTATCAGTGTCATTCCATTTTTGGAATATTATTCAGACATTCACAGACATTATATATAAAATAAATGGATAATATAGTATTTTCAATAAACAGACGTGAAACCCGCCCCCTTTAGTTATAACCATTAAAGCTATACCGTAATATGTAAACAAAAACAAACGTAAAGTCAGAAAAGGGCAGACGACAAAATGAATACAAATGCGTTCCCGGTAATAAATCAGTTTATACATAATTAAAGAACGTCTGCGATTAATAATCATATTTCCTATCACACCCGGCATCATAACTGAAATCTCACCTGTCTATTGCGGCCAACTGTCTTATCAGAACTGATAATCGAAGCAGGTAGACTCAAACCAGAAGCAAAATGTGATAAAATAACGGCACCCCTGAAGCGTGATAACTTTCCCTTGTCGAGACGGTGTCAACACAAATATTTCCGTCGACAAAAAGTTCCGGATGATCGGAAAATGCTACCCATATTTTACATAACTGTAGCTGGTAATAATTATAGCATATATACATATTCGATACTATTGTGTATTGTATATTTGGCAATGTTTGCTTTAACACAAATGTGTATACGTATGTCCGTTCTTCGTGTTTGAATGTTTGTTCTGCTTCTGTTTCTATTGACGATATTTATTGTTAGAATTCCTTTCCCTAAATTATCTGTAGATTTATAGAAGACATTTTCTTGGAATATTAGTAAGATATTTTATTTTATTTCAATTTTTTGGTAAATTGTAAAGATACATATACAAGTCGACGTCATTATTATCATTATCACTTGACCGACCAGTTACTATAACAGTTGATGTTCATTATTATCGTGTTATTATATATGCATATATTACTTAAACTGTATCTAAAACGTATCAATAGAAAGAACAAATATAGCTTTCCTCTTCTGGTTTCTGACCTTTATTTCACTTAAAGATTTGATTTACATCATTAACCGTTCAAATTTATACAAGCAAATCGAATGTCACTGTTATATAATACACAGTTACAGAGACTATCTTGAGTGCGAATACACTTAATATGTCTCTGGAAACCCAGAAGGGATTACAGTATAGTCCTTATTAGAATAGAGAAATAAAATAAATGAGACATAATCTAATACACCACCTACACAGTCTTAAAGCAAAACGTGTTTCGTCTAAATGTGGAGGAATTAAGGAAAAGATAAGAACCTGCCAGCATTGACTTCCGGTATTTTGACGTTTGCATAGTAATGAAAATGTATGTTGCTGTTTATATTACATAACTGTGTGATCGGCTTTGATGCTAAATTTGGCATAAAAGTCCGATCAAGATGAGAAGTAGAATATGAATAATATGTCCATTTTCGTTCTATGGCTATTGATAGCTACCTGAGACAATATGGCATGATTCTAAAATGGCGGATCATGAAATTTATGAAGATCGAATTGCTCTTGAACATGTCCGGCGACAGCTCTCAACGGATAGTGAAGATTTTCCCGATGAAGTTCTTGATCCAAGAATACAGGTATGTTTTCTTCTTTTTGTTCTAGAATTGTAAGATTCATATTCAGAGAGTTGAAAACGTCGATGTCATTGGGCTAACCGGACCATTTTAAACGAACCTGTGTCTACAACTGATAACAGTGACAAAGTGCCACAAGTGTTTTTATATATGTCTTTGATTGTATTTATCAGTTTGAAATTTTGTAGAAACATTACCCTTATTAAATCCTTATTATTTATTATTATTTTCTGAATAATATTATTAAAGTTATATTTACTTGAATAAGTTGTATCTTGTCACAGAACTCTATGACCTTGTTCTCAGAATGAAATTTATGGATTTACCTTCTTAGAGAAGGATGATTAAAAGAATATTTATTTATTTTAAAAATTAATTTGATTATTATTATTATTTTGCTAATATGCAGTCATCATACAGCAACAAAAATATCAATGTCCAACATTATTTAGTATTCCACTGATCATCTCCTTTCATATGGTTTCTTAGTGGTGGTATATATAATATACACAATATCCCCCAGTTATCTTGTTTTCAGCTGATATACTCACCGATTCATGGTTAACTAAATCGAAATAAAATTATATTAAATTTTAATTATTTTTTTCATCCAAGCCCACATAATTTCACATGTATTTAATGTACACAATGAGAATAACAATTTCAAAGTTTATTATACCAACTTTGCTAAAAGACTACTTGTAAGTCTGGATATAATAATGACAAAGCTTTTGATTTCAATATGGTAATTATTTTATCTTGTGTATTTTTTGGAGAAGACAGTGAAATTAATTAGTATATGTATATTTAATTTATTTGCAGACTGAATTGGAGAAACTGAATAAGGCATCAGAAGAGATCAACAGATTGGAACTTGAACTAGATGTAAGTTTATATCATAGTGTAAAATTAAAATAAAATAAGTATTTATTTTAACTTAAGAAATAAAATTATTAGAATTATATTTTAAATGTTCCAAATTGTTAATAATTTTAGGATTTAAAAATGATTTATTAATGACATAAAATTAAAGTATGTTAAATATTATAAAATTATGTTTCACAATAATATTTATAAACCATCTTCTGTTTGTTGCTGATAAATATATAACTGCACAATTTCTTTTCACTTTACCATCATTAAAAAACAAAACATCCTTTTCCTAGTATCAGTGTATTAAAGCAACGTTAAAATGTTATTAACTTAATAAAAAAATAATAATGATACTAACACATATTACATGTGTATAATTAGTTCAATACAATAGGACACATTACATGAGAAAAAAATATATAAAATTTATAATATATATTTTTATTTATTCTAAGCTATAAATATTTTATAAAGAAAAGTTAATTTTAATATTTAAATTATGACTTAGGATGCACGAAGTAGTTTTCGACAGGCTTTGTCAGAATCGACACAGAAGCTCAATGCTCTTGCCAAGAAATTGGGTTCTTGTGTGGAGAAGGCTAGACCATACTATGATGCTAGGGTCAAAGCAAAAGAGGTAGTAATATCTACATCAATGGTTTCAAGATTTAGAATTTGTGAAATAAAACTGTTAAAAGATGGTAATGATTCTTGTAGCATCACGTTTAATGCATATGCATAAGTATACATACATATGTGTGTAAAGATATGTATTTTTTAAATTTATTTTTTTAATATAATTAAATAATAAATAGTTTTATACATCAAAAATATTTGTAAATTTTATCTAAAAATTCAGAATTTTCTTAGAAAGTTAAGATTACAAATTTCATAAAAGCATTGGTATATCATTCAGAGATATTTGTTGATTTTAGCAATAATTATAACACATAAATTTTCTCTTGCAGCAAGGATAATAATAAAACACATATACTGTATATACTAAATACAGTGCAAACAATTACATGTTTTTATAACTTTTTTTCTTTCATTAGATTCACATGGAAAGCCAGAAGGTGGCGCTGCGATATGAACGTGCCTGTAGCATGCATGAAGCTGCCAAGGAAATGGTACAACTTGCAGAACAAGGATATATGGATCGTCAACAGATATCTGATCCCGCATGGCAAGAAATGCTTAACCATGCAACAATGAAGGTTGGTATAAATTAAAATAAAAAACCCCCATAATCTCTTAATCAAAATATATGGAAGGAGATGTGTGTTTTGGATTTCATAATTTTTTTGATTTAGGATTTATTAGGACATGACCTGAGAACAGGATCTGTCTAAACACATATTCCATTTATAATTCATTTACAGCTTATGCAAATAGTTTGCATGATTTTTTTTTACATTTGATTTTTTATAGTTTTCTTCATGAAAAACAAATACAGTTGGTATATACAAAACGATCCAAAATCTGTAAGATACCACCATTTTGTTTAGGTTCCACAGGCTGCATGTCATGTTTTGGCTGACCAAAGATGCTGAAATATATATATATATATATTTTTATCTGTTTTAATCTAGTGTATGTCTTGGCAAAGGTTTGATTTTATACAATATATATTGTGCAGAATAAATAAATAAATGTATTTTATATTTTCTTTTCATGTAACTTTTCTGTTGCATAGAACTAATTACATGCTTAAAGTTTGTGTTATTATTATTATTATTATTTTGTTTAATTTAATATAATTGTTTTACAAAATAATTATAAAAGTTGACTAAGATACAGCATGCAACAACAGTTTCTTGAAAAGCATTTAAACTTTTATCAGTATTAACAAATATATTATTATTGAAAAGATTAATTAAAATATATTTAATATTAAATGAACAAAATATATATATTTATATACATGCACTTTACTAAATATGAAAATAAAAATGTTTCTTTTAAAATAGACACTCATATCATTAATAAAAAATAAAAAATATGAATTTAAAAAATATAGTTATATTATTAAATATAAATTTTCTTTCACTTAAATTAATAAATATTAAATAAAAATGTTTGTTTTAAAAATATACCCAAACATCTTTTAATAATACATAAAAAAAATTCTTTTTAAATATATGACCTAAAATTGTTAAATATAAAACACAAATCTTCATTTTAAAACTGTATTTTAATATTATTAAATGTAAACTCAAAATGTTTCTATTTAAGATATTCACTCAAATTAATAAATTTTAAAGATAAATATAGCTTTCAAAAATATACTCTGACATTAATTAAATATAATCATTTAAAAAAAATATATATATGTTTTAACTGTTTAAAAAAATTAATTAATTTTATTAATTAATATAATAATTAAATTTCAGGTGAATGAGGCTGAAAAAGAGAGAAATGAAAGTGAAACTGAACATGAGAAGATCACACAGATGTTCAAACTAGCTGAAGAAAGAGTCCAGTTTTTGCAGCGAGATCTCAAACGAGCAATAGCAAAATCAAAGTGAGGAACAAACCAAATTCAGTTTTAACTCAGACCTTTGGGTTTGAACTCCAGTTTTTAATGCATGTATCTAAATATTTTATTAGTGAGTTCAGCTTGTGTTTATGTTGTCAAGCTTTGCCAATTTCTTTGCATACACCAACCAAAAATCCCTGTAATGTTTTTATTAATCTTAAGAATCATAAACTTTGAACTTTTTTTTATTTATTAATGAAAGCAAGGGAAATAATTTAAATCCAAGGGAGATAACTGATTAGGTTAAAGTTACGTACACTTCAATTCATTTATTAATTTTGGGATAGATTATGTTTATTACTATCTTCTTTATTTTTCCTTTTTTTTTTTTAATTTACCCTTTAATTGCAGTTTTATCTTTATTTATTTTTTATTTTTTTTTTTTTTTTTTTTTTTTTATAATTTAAAACTTTTTTGGTTTCTATCATAGCTTGTCAACACGCAGAAGTCTTCTTCAGCTAAGTAGCATTGCGAATCAGCACTGGTTAGAGTGTTTGTAAGTACATAGTGTCCCAAAGCAAGGGCTTTCTGCTTGTTATTCCAAAACCTCACCCTTCTCGAAAATAGTCTGGTGCACTCTTCTCTTAATAAAATTATTCAGGGATGGATATCTTGCAATTTAATGCAGAATTCTGTTCTTGGTTATTTCGATTTTTTTTTGGAAATTTATTTGGTTATTAATATAAGTGGAATGAATCTAAGAAAGGCTTTGGTTTCACATTCAGCTGGCAAAGGAATTTTAGAAAGAAAATTCTTGAATTCAGTCTCATGCACTTTTTCTTTTATTATTTTTTTTTTTTTTTTTTTTTTTTTTTTTTTTTTGTTTCTTTTTCTTCTTTTTTTTTTTTTTTTTTTTTTTTTTTTTTTTTTTTTTTTTTTAATTTAGAAATCTTGGTTGTTTGGTTTATATCAAATACATTTATGGATCATTATAAAGTTTTGTTTCAATTTCTATTTTATTATTTTAGTTCTAAAATTTTTAATGTTTATTATTATTTTATTTTATTATTTTAAAATATTTATTATATATTTTAGTTTTTACATTTTTTTTTCCTCTGTAATAGATTTGGAGGTAAAATACTTTTAATCATAGTATAAGTTTAATGATTTTTCTCAAAACAAGTTTAATATTAAGAGGAAAAGTTGTTGTTTTTTAAAAAATATTTTGTATGTTATAATATTTAATCCATCCTAATTAAAATGTTCAAGTTAAAAGCTGTTTTGTTTTTAAAAATACTTTTTTTTTTTATATATAATTAATTTTTGTTTATTTATATATTTATTTTTATTCATTTTTTATATTATTATTTTTTTTTTTTTTTTTTTTTTATCTTTTGGTTTGGATACATCTTTTTTTTTTTTTTATATTGTTTATTTTTTTTTTATTCAGTTTATTTTTTGTTAAAATCTAATTTTTCCCCATTGTTAAAATAATTTAATACAAGCTTCATAGCTGTTTGACTTTGGGACATTGTGTTGCTTTATGTAGTTTTTGCCATGCCAGTAGAACTTTTTGTCATAATGTATAAATTAGATTCTATTTTCAACAAGTGTATTTTTATTAAAACTTCTTTCTCTTGTTTATATTTTTGTTGGTGTCACACAAAATATATGTAACTGTAATAATCAGTGCATGCTAAATGTCTTTAAAGTACATTTTTCAACATACAAACTTTTTTCTTTTTTTGTCATGTTTATACAGTAATTATTAAAATGTAAAGTGTCAGACAAATATTAATTCTTCCTTTTTGTTTTCAGAAATTAAAATAATTAATATAAAGTATTTTCATTTTAGATGACAGATATGTCGTTTCCAAAGAATGTTTCTTAGTAATTTCCACCACCTCCACCCCCATACCCAAAGCCCCCCAAAAGTTTTAAATGTTTTAAAAAGAGAATCACAATGTAGAATTTTTCCATTCTTTTTAAAATTTTAATATATCATGTTATTTTTTATAATCTGTTTAAAAATAATTTTTGTTAATTGAGATGACATATATGAATATATAGTTCAGCTTTAGGTATTACTACTGTATAAATTACATAATATTACAAATATTTTGTTTAAATTAATCTGATATCATAATAATAATATTAACAATAATAAGTTTTAAAAATTAATAATTAAACAAATGCATTGTCAAATTACCATCATGTTTATTTTATTATCTTCTCAAGAATGTAGTGTATTTTCAACTGGTATGTTTCCACGGTTATTGGAATGCTACTTATTCATCGCATTATTTTCATGCATGTAAAAACTTTCATGTATTTGTTTGTTTATTTCTGTCCCTGTTTTCATCTTTTGTTGACATGCATTGGTTAGATCTCTGCATGAAATGACGACTGGTACTTTCTTTATTATTTGTTTTTAATATCTTAACTTTTAAATTATATTTTTAAATAAATTAAATTAACGTCAGTGTAAAATATTTTTGAAACAATACATCAGTTATTGATTGCATGTTCTGGCATGAAATGGTTGGTTTTGCTCACAGAACATAATTTTTAATGTTTAGTTTATATTTGTGAAATGGGGTAAGGCAAATTAAACACACACACACACACACACACACACACACATTAAAATATTCTTATCTGAATGTGTTCCTATTACAACATAGTAGTATAGTTTTGGATAACAAAGACAGTCTTTTTAAATTCTTATATTTTAAATATTTTTATTATTTTTTGCTTTATATCATTGAATACTGTTTTGTGCAAGGGATGCTGTTAAATTGTTCTTTTTCTTCTATTCTTTTTTCTTTCTTTTATGCTTTTTTTTATTATAAATATTTTTTTTGTCATTATAATTTTAAAAATAATGAAACGTTTTTTTTTTTGAAGAAAATATTTTTCATTATACCACTGCCATATATGACTTATGAAGTTATCTCCCTTGTATTTTATTTTTTAAAGTATTATTCATTGCCAGTATGTCACTGGAAAGATTTTGATGATGTTTTGGATTATTAATATTTTCTGATCTTAGGTATCTGTGTAACTGTTCAGAACACAGTTTATAAATTTTATTTAGTGATATATATTTTAATTTTTAATTTTTGTTTTTAGATTTATTTTTATTTATTTTATTTTCAGACCCTACTTTGAAATGAAAATAAAGTTCAATCAGCTTATGGAGGTAAGCAGTAATTGTATCAACTTAAAACAAGGATCATAATGACATTTCATATATTCCCAGGTTATTGTTATATTTCGTTCTTGATTAAATATGTCTTTGATTTTCCTATCAGATATCTTTAATATATAAAAAAAATTCTTAGTGATTGGTTTATTTTTTCTTCCTTTGTTTTGTATTGTTTTTTTGGGGGGGTTGTGTGTATGTGTGTGTTTGTATCAAAAAATTTTTGTCATAGAAATTTTTTAATTATATGGCACCAATATTTGTTACTAACTATGTATGCCAGTGATTTGAAAAACCTGGAAGAATGAAAAAGAAAATATTTGATTTAATATAAAACCTTAATAATTATAATAATAAAATTACACAAATATGAAGATCATTTATTAGGACTAAAATCAAGCAAAAACATAAATATTCCCATTTTGCATCAAATCTTAAAAACATGATTTAAAAACTTTTTGAAACTATATACCAACTAGTATATATCCCTAATGACTTTTGAACTTCACGATTTTAAATTCAGCTGTGATAATGTAACATACATATATACAGAAAATAATTCTGAAACATATCTCTATAGAGAAATAATTCTGTAAAATGTCAGTATTGAAAATAATTCTGTAACAGATACTCAACATTAAATTTACACTGATTGTCCATTGATATTTTTAGGATCAGAAGTTAAAAGTGAGTACACTAGAAGAAGATGTGTCCTCGGCTAAAGCTCTGTATTCCCAAGCTCTTCACAGTCTGGAGGCTATCAGTGACGAGATTCATCGCAAGAGACTGGAGAGAAGGAAAAACCTCCAACTTGGTATCAGAAGTGCAGGAGTAGGAGCTGAGGATCCTGCCCCTCCACCTCCTTGGGACGGTCGGGTTGATGGCAGTTCGGTCTCACCCAGATACTCATGTAGTGATCCTCTACAGGCAACAGTTTCTTCTAGAGAGAAAAATATCCATCGCCAGCATTCGAGATCTGATATTGATGCCTCTGATGCTGATGTGTTTTCTGGTTCAATTTTATATGAATCTCCTGAAAGAGCTAGATCTCAGAGCTACAGATCTGCCATAGAAACTAGTCAGACCAATTTGCCTGCAGTCAGTCCAGAAGACAGTCTGTGCCTGGCAGACTACGATGAAAACTTTGAAGTGTCGTGTCTCGAGGATGATTACATGGACCTGCCCAAAACACACTCACCCAGAGGAAGAGTGAACCCTCAGGTTAAGCGGTCAGACAGCCTGGCTTCTGCAGACCGGAGTATTTCTCTGTCGGTTCAAGAAACCGAGCCATCAAGGTCCCAGACTAAACCAATCACAATAGCAGGACATCTGTCTCATAATAATTTGAAAGGTGAAGGAGGGAGTGGTTCGCCCTCAACCTCTCTACACAAGTCTCCCAAACTTCAGGGACTGATTCTTCGAGTTGACGCATCGCTGGACCCTCTTCAGAAGTTGCAGCCACAGCACCAGTACTCTGGTGCTTCTGTGAACAACACCGTCGCAGCTTCTTTGAGGAGCGGACCCAGCACCCCAGTCGCGTCGTCCACGGGAAGAATCGTAGCAGTGTCGTCAGAACCGGTGAATAACGATCCCCTCAATGTGTCTGCAGTTCTCGGTTCCAGCTCGCAGGATTCCCCGGCGAAGAAGATAAACCAGTCGAAGAAAACCCGGGTGAACAGCACCAGAGAGGGTGACACTTCTTCTCTGTCGTCTCCTGCTCACGAGCGAAAGAACCTGAGGATACCATCGTCGTCCGACATGTCACAGCTGAGTGTTGAGGACAGCTCAGACACGGAGAGCATAGCCAGCACTGGTCCCATGTTTGACGACGATCAGATTGAGTTTCTGTCCATGGACTTCAGCAAACAGGCGAGCAAAGATGATCTTGCTGAAGCCTTCCAGCCCTGGAAGAGACAGTCATGGAACAGAATGAGCCTGCCACCGAGGTTAGGTTACCTGGAGGGTTACCTCAACAGAAAGTTGTCTGACACATCAAAACAGTCCGATGAAAATACTCTCGAAAATATATGTGAAAATCTTTCAGAAACAGTCCCCAGTCGAAATGCAAAGTCATCAGACTTTGTGAATCTGGAGAATTCACAAAATGGTGATTCGGAAGAGAGACATGTAGACTTGGTAGTTAGCAGTGTTAAAGATAAAAGTTATTCTCAAGAAATATCATTAGCTTCTGGTGATTGTAACAAAAATAATGACAGAAATAAAGGAGTGATTTCACCTCCTATTTGTCCTGCAGAATCAGACTCTATGAATAAAGATTCAGCCTCAGAAAGGTTTCAGAAGAAATCTGAAACAACATCACTTTCAGAAACGGTTGATATGAATCACGTGACAAACAGTGATGATATTAAATCCCAACCCGAGGAAATCAATGAGAGTATTATAAAAACGAAATCGTTAGAAATGAATCCACCTTGTGCTTTTGAAGGGAAGCCAGAAGAACCTGTAGATTTAGAAAATAGTTCAGTACACCCCGGCTTAGAAAAACACACGGAGGCAGTAGATAATCAAATATAGTTCATCATTCTTACAGCCTAAATTAACACAAATACTTACCTTAGTAATATTTTTTATTTTATCTCTGTGTCAAATCTTTTTTTTTATTAAAAGGTATAAAGGATAGCGCTGACGATACCTTTTTGAAAAAAAAAGAAAAGAAAAAAAAAACCAGAAGTTTTTACATTATACTACGCAAAGAATTAGAATTACAACATTTAGTGATATCATACACATTTGCCATAAACAGTTTTAGATATTTAATGCTTTGGACATATGTAATTATTTCCATTGCATTTGTGGTCATAATTACAGTATTTTTAATTAGTTGTACACGTTGTTAATTCATCAGTGACTAACTGCATAATCTGTTTTGTTTACTAATGTATTCATGTATCACACACTCACCTCAGTTGTTATTAGCATATTTAATTGACAATTAATGCTCATCATAACTGGCTTAATGAAAAAAAAAATAACATATTTATTTATTTATTTATTTAAAATTATTTTTATAGGTTGTGAATTTTGTTCAGCTAAAATTCACATCAAAAACATTTAATTGAGATTAACATTTTCAATTTAAAATATCTAGCTTAATCATTATTTATTTATTTATTTATCTCTTTTTTTTTTCTATTTTCTTTTTTGTTACAAATTTGATTATCTAAGACTTCAAATAACAAATAGTTCATTGATATTAACATGATAAATTATGAATTTTAAGAATAATAATAGCATAAATTTTACTTCTTTTGTTGTTATTATTATTATTATTATTATTATTATTATTATTAATAGAGTTTTGGTAAACAGATTTTGCCAGTTAAAGATTTCTTTAGAAATTTGTTTGCATGACTACAAATAACTTCATAAAACTAAATTTTTAAAACAGAAATAGTGTATTTAGGTTGTTTTTAGATAAAAACAAAAATTGGATTCATTTAAAATTCTATTCAGATGCACAAATTGTTTAATGTATCTGATTGTTGTAGTATCTTGACATCATTCAAAGTAATTTAGCATCTGTAGGGCTAATGCATCAAAAGTGCTAATATTGATTAATAATAATAAAATGAAGATTTTTTTTTTTTTTATCACCAGAGTCGATTAAAATTTTTAATGTATGACCAAGAATCAGAATGGTCTAAAGCTAACAAAAAAAAAAAAAAAAAAAAAATCATGAATTGGATCAAATAGAATGTGTGGTAAATAAAGGTGGAATGAAATCGAATGTTTAATAATTTATAGGTCATAAACAAGGCTATAAAATTTACATTAGTTTTTACTCAAAACAAAACAAAAAATAAATAAATAAATAATAATAATAATAATTTAAAAATAAAAAAGGGATTTCTTTAAAAAATTATAAGGATGGATTCATTTTGAAAGATGTTTGGTAGGAAATAGTCGGGGTTTTTTTTTCTTCTTTTTTTAAGTTAAAATTGGAGTATTAATTTCTGTTCATTGGTTGTTAAAATGTAATCTGTTTACAGCAGAAATGTGTTTAGATTAATCTTATTGTTAATGCAGTTTTGGTTTCTGGCTAATAGTACAGTATAATAATACACTGAGAGATTTTTTCACTTGACAAACCCCTCCCATTTAATACAGTACAGAAAGATTTCTGCATTGCAGACTAATATGGGTCTCTTCTTAAGTTCCATACATTTCAAATCTATTGTGATAAAAAAAAAAATGTCTGATGAATTTAAATACAATAAGGAAAAAGGAAAGGTGCTGTTTTTAATGAACATTTTCACCATTTCAGAAACTCCAGGATTGAAAATGGTTGTGGAAATGAGAAAGTTTTGAAAAAAGTTTTTAAATTTTCATTTTCTTTTTTTTTTTTTTTTCTGTTTTCACACTTTACATTCGTTTTATGTTTTGTTTTTTTTGTTTTTTTCATTGTTTACATTGTATTATACATTTTCATGTTTTGAATTTTTATTATTTGTATAAAAAGAAGATAGAGCAGATAAATGGCATATTTTGAAGTTTAAAATGTTTTGGTCTTTTTAGATCAGCAAAAAAAAAAAAATAGTATAATAAATACTTTTTTATTTCCTCAAATCCTCATTTGTACATGATTTATTAACATTTTTGGTCTTTTTTTTTTCTTCTTTTTTTTACATTCAGTTTTCTATTTACAAGACAAAGATTTTGAAGAAGAATCATATATGTTAGCCATGACTATAATTTATTTTATAGTTAACAGGTTGTGCTTTGTTTTTCAGGGAAGAGTTATGGTTCTTTGAATCTCAGTCCTTTCTTGAGGGGTCATCCATAAAGACATATATTTTTGGATTTTTATAATAATAATAATAATAATAATATATATATACACACACACACACACACACACACTTTTTTTTCCATCAAAGTAACAATTTAACATAAATTTGTCTAAATGTTTAAAACTACAAGTTTATTTAGATATTTTACAGGTGTATTTTGACCTGGCTTTGAAGCTGTAGATTACTGGTGCCTATATGCAAATGCACTCTATACAAACAATTTATAAAATGAAACTGCTAATCTCACTTTAGTGCAGAATAAACAAAGTTTGAGCACATACCTTTCAGAAAGCTATGGGCAACACTGGTATAAATAAACTGAAGAATATGAATGGTACTGAAAATATATTGTTAATAATGTTATTTATATTTAGAGTTTTGTTTTGATAAAGTATATATATATATATATATTTATATATATTTATGCACATACATACACTTGACATTTTAAAATTTTAATCAAATATCTGAGGAAAAACCATAAATTTATATTAAGAATCAATATTTTTTAATATTTTTTTTCTATATAAATTGAACATCTCAGTATAAGAATAGATCTGCTCTTATTAGTATTAAATGTCAAAAAACTTTTTTTTTTGGAACACTTAAGCATAATTATTCTGTATAATATAACCCAACCACCCCCATTCCTTCTGGGAGTGTGTCCTTTATGGATGACTCCTGAAACTTGAATTGCTTCTGGGATCTTTTGATTTCATCTAATTTAATGTTTTTTTTTTTTTTTAGGTTTTTCTTGTTTTTTATTTTTTTTCCGAGATTAATTTGACGTGTAAATGTAAATATTGCCTATGTGATAATACAAATTTCATTATTTTACTCAAAAGATAGAAGAACTGCCATAATTTTCTTTTTGACAGTTCTGACAGAGAATTTTAAACTTACAATTTCACAGATCTTTTTAAGTGTATTATATTCATTAAAACATATATATATATATATATATATATGTATATGTATATTATGACCTCTGGCAACGAAAGGTACTATAAAGTAGAGGTTTTGATGATATTTTAATTTTTCTTTTTTCTTTTTTAATAATAATAATAAAAAGTAACTTTTGAAAAGATAGACTTCTTTCTTTTCTGTTATAATCCAAAATGATGTTACTTAATTTTAATGTTGTCAATGGGAGTGCAAGTTGATTTTTAAGACACTTCTTTCAGTATATTCCGGCATTTAGCAAATCTGTGTAAGGAATAAAGCTTGAGAAAGCTAGCAGATGATTTAAAAAATATTACAGGATCTGATGATTTGAGAATTTATAAATAATTCAAATTAACTGAATTGCCTCTTGTTATCTTTCTCAACAGTTTAATGTACTTTTTACAGAAATTGGTCATGCATAAAAAAAACCTTTCAAGATAATTTAACTTTTAGTAATACATTACCAGAATTAATCAGTCTCAATGAATCAATATAATAATGACTCGTTCTAAAACATTGTGAATTTCAAGAAAAACCTTATATAAAGACCAATATTTTACCAATAGCTGTGGATAACATTAACTGTTTTATATAGACATTTTTAATCAGTTCGGTTTCCATTTGGGAAAACTGAAAGTTTTATAATTTATTATCATCACAATCATCATTATCATCATTTATTTATTTATTATTGTTATAACTTTTTTTTTTTTTTGAATTATGCTAATGATTGAACTAAATACTAAAACTTTAAAAAAAAAAAAAAACGGTGATGCAATTTATAAGAATTGTGTAAATGTATTACATTTTTTTATTGTTGTTTTTTGTTTGTTAAATATTTTGACATTATTAACAGTTAACTTTAATATTAAAAAATGATAAACAAAAGAAACACACACACACACATGTTAACACACAGGGCTTTGAAATTATACCAATGGCTGCAGTTATTGGTAACTTGACTGTCCAGTTTTCATTCCAAAGATAATTAACATAATATTGTGTAACAGAAAAAAATATGATCTTCCTGCTTGAAAATAATTTAAAAGCCCTAAACATACATAAACATGCACACTTGCATACATCTTCATACATTCAAATACACACACATACATAAACAAATTTTTAACAACCAAAACACAATAATAATATCTAAACAACACAGATGTATTTCATTGGTTTCTTTGTAACATAACTTCCCAGATTTAAAAAACCCACCCTAAAAAACCAAAAGTATTCATTAAGTTTTATCAAATTTGTAAGTTCCTGTGGTTTTTTATTTATTATATTTATTTAACTGGTGATATGTACAAAAATGGCAGTAACAATACACACACACTAAATTAAATATTTAAATAGTGTTTACCTAAATTTTATTAGTTACATTTTTGCATGCTTTTTCACATTAACATAGAAAAGTTATTCAATTGTCTTCTAGGAATTTTTGTATTGACGAGTTATCATTTTTCACATTGAAATAAATACCATGTTATGTCCTAATGTTGAATTTGTTATTATTTATATTATTTAGAAATGGAAATAAATTTTAGTTATTTTATGTTTATATAACTGCAGAATTACAGAAGTATCAACTGTTTGTATCCTACAGTAAATACAAGCTAGGACATGAAAATCCAAACCACAGCCTTTGATGAACTATATTTAATTGATGGTGCAACAGGACAGTTAATCATGCAAACAAATATGACTACAGAACAATTTTATTTCAATTTCATTAACCACTGGCTTCACGCAGATTAGTTTTGTTGATTTAAATGGTACTCTAATGAATCAAAAGATTGAAACTGTTATTAGTAGAAACTGTTACCAAATCTGAAGATTAAATAAACAGCATTCTGTTTTGTCTGCTGTAGAAAAGTACAACCATAGATGGACGCCGAATTTCAGATAACTGAGTAATATTGTTGTAGTATTGGTTTTGGTGCAGATAAGCAACAATCTTGCATTGTGCAGAAATAATCTTGTTATTAATGACAGAGACATAATGTAATATATACATATATATATATATATACATGATTAAAATATAAATATTAAATTTAATATATATTGCAAGTTTTTTTAGCTATATGTTTAGGTTAATTGTTTAATCCAATGGTTCTCTAACTTTTTGGTTCTCAAAAAATTGCAGGCACACTACATACAAAATGCTAAGAAATATAATGAAAAAAATGCCCCAAAAATACAGAAATAACTGACAAGCTCTTCATCATTTCATGTATAAAAAGTTCTCATCTAGAATCTGTACTGTTTGTTTTTCTTCTGTGAGAGATGTTCACTGACATATCTAGAGTATCCACCCTTGTGTGAGAGATGTTCACTGATATATTTAGAGTTACTGCCCTTGTGTGAGAGATGTTCACTGACATATTTAGAGTTACCACCTTTGTGTGAGAGATGTTCACTACTATATTTAGAGTTACTGCCCTTGTGTGAGAGATGTTCACTGGTATATTTAGAGTTACAGCCCTTGTGTGAGAGATGTTCACTGGTATATTTAGAGTTACTGCCCTTGTGTGAGAGATGTTCAGTACTATATTTAGAGTTACTGCCCTTGTGTGAGAGATGTTCACTGGTATATTTAGAGTTACAGCCCTTGTGTGAGAGATGTTCACTACTATATTTTGAGTTACTGCCCTTGCGTGAGAGATGTTCAGATATATTTAGTTACTGCCCTTGTGTGAGAGATGTTCACTGTTATATTTAGAGTTACCGCTCTTGCGTGAGAGATGTTCACCGATATATTTAGTTACCGCCCTATTGTGAGAGATGTTCACTGATATATTTAGAGTTACCCCCTTGTCTGAGAGATGTTCACTGATATATTTAGTTTCCGCCTTTGTGTGAGAGATGATATATTTTGAGTTAACAAAGGTGCATCAATACCCATACCAAGACGATACTTTAAATTAAAGTTTAATTATTATGAATATATTATTCCTGCATAAAATTTACAATCGGGATAACCAGATAAACATGGAAAACATATTTCCTTTTTAGCTTCTTAGTCCCGAAAAACGTTGCAACGAACTTGCGCACTTGTTTCAAAAGTTGTTCGACTGAATTTCCGAATGAGGATTAATAATAATAATGTTTAGAAAAAGTAACTATTTGCCAAGATATTTTACTTCATTTTACATATATATTTTTGTTCACTATAAACCCCGCCCCCCCCAAAAAAAAAAAAACCCCATAAATAATTAGTTATTTAAACTGAATATTTAGTTGGAGGAATTAGAGGAATGTTGTATAGGAAGGAAAAAGGTACAGGAAATAACTCTTACAACTGGCGTTTTTCTATTTAAATTTTTGCTCTTTCTCTTAAAGTGTGATAATAATAATAATAATAATAATGCAAACATTGAAGAAAGGGAAAACACTAAAACTAATACTTCTTAATACACCAATTTCTAAAATTAAGTTTGTCTTTTGGTTTAATTTTTATTTGCGATTTCAATTTCATTATTGAATCCAGAATTTAAGTTTAACGTCATTACAGATCCGAACTTTGCAGACCAAGAAATATGAACTGATTACATATTTTATTTCACAAAATGGGGTGAGCTGTATGCCCTCAAACTAAAAATTATGGCTACCTCTGAAAGTCAAGAGGATGCTGTATAAGAAGTATTTACTCGTCTTGTACTTAATTTAGTAAGTAATATTATAACAAAATTGGATATTTTTCGAACTTAACAATATCACATTTTTGAAATTAATATTAGTTACAGTTGCCGCGATACTGAAACTATTAATAAAATATATGTTCTGATTATAATATTATTATTTTAAAACAAAATATTTTTTTAAATTGTTATTTTGGATCTTCTAAATTTAATAATATAACGTTTTAGTATTCCGCACAATTAGTGGTGACGTTTTTAGCAGTATGTCTGCTGCAAATGAATTTAAAAAAAAAAAAAAAATGGAAGAATGCAATTCCTTGTTAATAATTATTGTAAAATTATATGTTCAGAAAATATGTATTTTTTAGAAACAGATCAATGAATCTAAAAAAAGAAAAAGAAAAACGAATATATTTTGTATCCCCCTTGATAATAGAAAAATAGATACAAATATGTGAATATTAAATATTGTGTTATTCAGGTCAAAAACTATAATTTTTATTGTTTTTTTAAACATTTCATTGATGGTTTATTTTTAAGATGATTACCCTAATTTATAATTAATTTTTCCTTTTTGTAGACATATTATTATTATTATTATTATTATTATTATTATTATTATTATTATTATTCCTGCTGTGTTATTTATTTATTTTTTTTTTAAACTTTATTTTCATTAAATAAATTTAAAATGTCATGTCATTCTCAATAAATGTTAAATGAATATATGTAGTTTTACTACATTTTAAAAATTATCTAAGATAAGTTATGTATTATATATATATATATATATATATATATATATATATATATATCTATTTAATATTGTTATTATCTTAGATACTTTTTTATCATTGATACATATCTTAGATAATTTTTAATACATGTTTTTAACTATTTGCAGCAGATTTATCTTAATTTTTCAATTAATATTTTAAATTATTTTGCTGTCTTATAATTTTTCAATTAATATTTTTGAATGTTTCTGCTCTTAGATAATTTCTAAGTTAATGTTTTAATTATTTGCAGGAGTGATAATTTTTAATTTAATATTTTAAATTATTTCCAGAAAAATGTCCTATCTGCTACTGTTTTTTGGTGCACAATGGCTGATTCTGAATGGAAAACCAGTGTCGATATGCTTTGAGGGATGCAGAGTCACCGAACAGGTGTTCAAGTGTAAGCAAATAATGAACAAGGATCTGCCAGAACTAATAACATGTGTGGAACAGCAGCAAGGACCTCTAATTGTGTAAGTCTTTTAATGTGGAAATCTCGACAAATTAATGAAAATAACCCCAAATTCGTTTTGCTCCACTTTTTTCTCTTTTTTTTTTTTTTTTTTTTTTTTTATGTACATTTTCTCTATCGTTTTTCTGTTTCTGATTATATCTGTTTATCTCAGTTTCTATATCTGGATTTATTTATTTATTTATTTAGATTTATATTTTTTGTTTTGTCTAGGGCTATCTTTACAGTGTCTTTCTTTCTTTCCCTCTGTCTGTTATATATGTTTTTCTGTCTCTGTTTCAGAGTATCTCTTCCTTCCTCTCTCTCTTTCTCTCTGTAGTTACTCAAACAGTTATTTGATCAATAACATTAATTATATGTCAATTCAATATTTTTTTCTCTCTTTCTAGAAAATCTTTCTTTCTGTGTAGTTACTCAAATAGTCATTTGATCAATATCATTAATTCTGAATTTCTCTCTATATTTACTAAAATGTTCTGTTTTTCTGTTCCTCTCTCTCTCTCTCTCTCTCTCTCTCTCTCTCTCTCTCTCTCTCTCTCTCTCTCTCTCTCTCTCTCTCTCTCTCTCTCTCTCTCTCTCCCTCTCTCTCCACTGTCTCTACACACTTTTATTAAAAATCATCAATTTCAGTGATATCCGAAAGCATGAGCTCCGTTGTACATGTGAATTTTTGAATTTTGCGGAATCGCTGAGAAAAGAAGAAGGCTACGTTGTATTTCACGACACCATCTGCAGTTCTATCGTTATTACAAAATGTGGTAAGTAGAGTCATTTTTTTTGTTTTCTGTTTGTTATTTCTTGTTTGTAGCTAATAGTTGTAATAATCGTTTTACATGGAAATAACTTGTTTTTAGAAAACAATATCATTTATTACACAACATTTAATTTTTAATTGTGTTGCTGGACAAAAAAGAATATTTAGTGACACAAATATAAATCAGATTAAATTTAGTGGTTAAGCAGTTATATTTATTTCCATATGTAAATGACATTAGAGGTTTTTTTTTATTTATTTATTATTAAATGAACTTCATGTAAAATGTTATGTACATTATAAAAGGTTAAGTCACATGAAAGCTACAGTTTTGGATTTATACCGCTATGTATTAAAAACCCCCATTAATTACATAATAATGATAATAATAATAATAATAAATAAATAAATAAATAAATAAATAAATAAATTATTAAATAAATTAAGAAAACAATCACAGTCTGTTATATAATATAAATAGTAATATTACCTCATGGATGATTATGGTAACTGTTTCACTGCTGTTAATGTAGGCATAAACCCAGTCACTAAACTTCGATCCATACAAGGCAAGCCAGTTTATGCTGTATTTGGTGGTCGTGTTTTTGATGTGACTGCCTTCGATTTCGAGAACCAGCTTAGCAAGATGGACAGAGAACAAAGAAAAATTATCAAGTCTCTGAAAAGCCTAAAAGTTAAGAAAAAATATGAGCTGCATCGAGAAAACGTCATCGAAAGGGCAGTCTTGGACGCTGATTCACTGTCCGAGCAAGCTGGAGTTTCTATGCTGGACGCTGGTCAGTGATTGAACTATTATACTTTTAAAGTTTATGCCTTTCACTCTATACTTTATAATTTTCTAATTATAATAATGATTGTGACAAAAATGTTATTTTCGTTATGATTTTTGTTTTTCTGTTGTTATTATTAACAGTTTGTTTTTATTTTTATTATTATTATTATTGTTTTCAAAATTACTATTATTACTGTTATTTTAACTTTTATTATTAATATCGTTACTGATATAAATATTTTGAAATACTGTTAGTAGTAATAGTAGTGACAGTAGTATAGTAGTAATAGTAGTACTGATGCAGTTGTAATTGTACTATATATATTATAGTCGATCATTTTTAAGCATTTCAGCACAACTACATGAAACATGAAACAATTATATTTAATAATATTACAAATAACCTCCTGATCATCTCTTACAAGAATATAATTATATTTTATGCATTACTAATTTTTAAAATGAATCTTTTGAATTTTTTCACCTTGTGAAAACATTTATAGACAGATTAAGATATTGAAAATTTATAACAAAACAAAATAGATTAAAAAATATGGACAGTTTATTACTTTGAAACATAAGGACTTTCACAGTTTCTTTTTCAGAAATGCTATATCTTCTTTTTTTTAACTTTTTTTTTGTTACACTTTCTAATTTCTGTTCATCCTTTTTTATGGATTTATAAATTGCATCAAAGATAAAATATATATATATATATATTATTTTTTAAAAACCAATTTATTTCTTTTTAACGTTTAAACAGTTGAAGATGATCCTGAGGAAAAGTTTGAACATAACACTGATGTATGTAATACAGATTATTATGTCATGTGATGTGTGTGACCCTGGATGTCACATTAGGGATTAACTCATAATGTAGCTGAAAAAACACAATCCATGCACTATTTGTTGTTTTGGGCATTTGAAAGAAAAGGCTACATAAATACCTATCACGTAAATTATAACCCCAACAAAATTGTAAATGTATAGTGCCAAAGATGCTTTTGAAGGACATTTTCAAAACTGAGATTGAAGAAATTAAGCACATTTGCCAGTATTTGATTGGGCATATCTTTGCAAATATATGAACTACTGAAATGTGACCAGCATCAAAAGGATTCAAATGATTTGAGGAATGTGAATATTTATATATCCTGTTGCTGCCAAAATGTGACTTAATACCAGTGTTGATGTACAGTGTCACATATATCATATACAGTACACCTATTTAGGCACACATATTTTTCTGCTTGTTAGCTTAAAAAATGAAAAATTAAACTAATTGAAAGAATGTTATTTACTTAATTTTATTTATCATATGAAGAGATTTAATTTTGCTTGTCATAAAGAGAAAGTTAATATTGTTTATCTTAAAAAAAAATAAAAAAATGTATTTATCATAAAAAGAAACTTAATTTTGTTTATCTTGAAAAAGAAACTTAATTTTGTTAATCAGAAAAAGAAACTTAATTTTCATTTATCATTAAAAAAAAAACACCTTATTTTTGTTTATCAGAAAGAAACAGGTTTTTTTGTTTGTCAAAAAGAGAAAGTTATTTTTGTTTATCTAATATGTACATCTTTCCAGGAAGAATCGTATACAATGTTAGAAAAAGAAATATTTTTCTTCATTTGTTTCCATGCTGCAGTAATGACACTTTTAATAGCTCTGCTTATAAGCAAGGTAAATATCTAATTACCATACCAAGCTTTATTAGTGCATTGTATCAAAGATAATATATAACTCACACAAAAGCCAACCTCGTGGCATTGTTCTGAAGATTGTATAAAACCTATTGAAGAAAATTATCATAAAATGTGAAGTTAATACTGTAAAGACTGCATTGAATTGCAGTATCGAGAAAATATAAGTAAAATATAGTTTGTTTTGAAAATTATGTCAAACCCAGGTAATAATTATTTCAAGCATCATTATTTTATTGATTTTCAAAGTCATAAGAAAATGAAAATTAAAATCAGTTTGATTTTGATGAAGGATTTCACAGAGATGACTGTTTTATTAATAGAATTCTTTTTAATTTAAATTTTAAATTTTTAAAATTTTTTTTTATAAATATTAAGGCTAACTATACTGTGTAGCTATAAATGGAAATAAATTTAAAAAATGTCTTAAATAGTATTTAGGCTATTTATGTTACGTAGTCTGAAATGGATAGTTTAAGTCTTGTTTATTAGATTCTTCTATATTAAAAAAAAAAAAAAAAAAAAAAAAAATTAAATTTCAGAGTCATCAAAACAGGGTAGCTGCCAAATACATAGAAGAAATAAACAAGAAACTTCAAGGCGCAGGCCAGTTCTCTTCAGAGCCCAAGCATGAGTATTATCAACGTGAGCCTAGTGTAGAAGAGGACAGTATACGTGAGGATAGCATACATGAGAGTGGCATGCATGAGGATAATAGGCGAGAGAGTGCAATGCATCCAGGTAGTATGTATGAGGATAATAGGTGTGAGACTGCAGATCATCCAGGTAGTAGGCGAGAGAGTGCAATGTATCCAGGCAGTATGCATGAGGGAAGTAGGCGAGAGAGTGCAATGTATCCAAGTAGTATGCATGAGGGTAGTAGGCGAGAGAGTGCAATGTATCCAGGTGGTATGCATGAGGGAAGTAGGCGAGAGAGTGCAATGCATCCAGGTAGTATGTATGATGGAAGTAGACGCGAGAGTGCAATGCATGAAGGTAGTAGGCGAGAGAGTTCAATGTATCCAGGTAGTATGTATGAGGGAAACAGACGCGAGAGTGCAATGCATGAAGGTAGTAGGCGCGAGAGTGCGATGCATGAAGGTAATAGGCGCGAGAGTGCAATGCATGAAGGTAATAGGCGCGAGAGTGCAATGCATCCAGGAGGAACACATGACAAAACAGTCATGTGTGTACAAGAAATGCAACTTGGGATGCCTGGCAAGAAGGAGGATTTCCTGCAAGATTTCATGAAGCTTAAGAAGCAGACGGTTACCCCGTGTTACAACCTTCCGGACGGAAAGGAAAGTCTGTTAGACGAGAAGTTCATGAAGCTGCCTGACACAAGAAACTTGAATTACGAGTTCGGTGTCCACAATGTGTACCAGGTGCAGCACGAAACCCAGGGCATGCCGCAGAAGAGCAAAAGCATGATTCACGAAATTCAGAGAAAGCCGCACGAAACTCAGAGCTTGCCTGTTGAAAAGATTCAAAGTGCGCCGTGCAGAACTCAAAGCATGCCACACAATGCACAATGTGTGTCGCACAAAAGTGAAAACTTTGACCGAGAAAGTCAAATTTTGGACCTTCGGAAGTCTAAACTGCCGATGCAAAGAACACAGAAGCAGACACAAGAAGCAGATACTCTACTACAGGAGCTTGATGTGAAGAAATACAGCTCTGCAGAGTCTAATGCCCTATCACAGGAATCAGATGTCAGTTATAAACAAGCAGAAAGAAACTGGAAAGAATATAACACACAGTTTCAGGCATTCAGTGTAAATCAGCATGATCCAGATACGAAACAGCAGGAATTAAATATAAAACAGCATGAGCCAAATATGAAAATTCAGGATTCAGATACAGTGCAGCTTGAATCAAATATAAGACCATATAAATCAGATACAAAAGCATATCAAATTAAACTGCGTGGATCAAATACAAAATTGTCTGAAACGGATGTTAAACTGAAGAAATCGTTTACAAAACTGCTGGCATCAGAGGTCAGACACCCTGGATCTAATACCAAAGAGGAAGAATCAAATATCACACAGAAGGAATCAAATATAAAACAGCATGAATCAGATCCAAAATCAAAGGAACTTAAAACAAAACATTCAAAGACAAATGTTCAAGAAGGAAATGCTAAACTTTTTGAACCAAACATAAAACTGTTTGACCCAGATGTAAGATTGCAACAGCTTAATGTAATCATGCAGGAGCCACATTTAAAACTGCAAAAGGTTGGTCTCAAGTTGCGTGAATCCAAAGTGGGGAAAACCAAACCAAATGAATTCAGACTGGAAGACGCTGATGTCAAGCCAATGGAGAGTTCAACTGATGTCAGAGCAGACGACAGCAGCACAAGTGTTGAAGGTCTGAAGCTGATGGAACTTCAGAGTGAGCTGACAAAGATTCAGCAGCAGCTGAAGAATCGTTTTGATATAATGGCGCACGGCGAGATCCAGCCAATAGATGAGCCCATCCCTGAACGTAAAAAGAGACTCCGCTCAGCAAGACCGACTAAGAGTTCACAAACAGATTTGAAGAAGCCCAGGCTGGAAGAAGAACTCGACACAATGTGGGGCCCAATTCAGGTGACACCTGGCAGCAATTTTAGATTGAAAAAGCCAAGCAGGATATCGTTCACTTATCTGAATGACATGGACATTGATGATCTGTACGCCGAGTCGAATAATTACTTGAAAACAGCATCTGAAGACACAGACCAGCAGGAGAGTGGACTGCCAAAGACAAGGAAAGTAAGCTGGCTTCAGCTGACACCAAACAGCAGCTGGGAACAGGCTCCGAATCAGATAAAAGCGTTTGTGCTAGAACCCAAGGATAACGAATTGGTTCACGTGGATAATTTTCCTGATCCTTATCATATGGCTGGTGCTTATTCGTACGCCTATCCCTTCACTAATGAAAGAACTGCCACTGGTGCGAAGAGTGGTCTCCAGCACAGGAAAGCTGAACGACGCAGGAAGGAAAAGGCAAAGAGAAACAAGACGCACATGTGCGTGTACCATGCCAAGTCTGACACTGAGGAGACTGTGGAATCCCAGTCAGAAGGAGACCCACGGGTGGATTCCCAGAGTGAGGAGCAGGCAGAAGGAGCCGAGTACAAACTAGCACGACCAAAGAGCAGCAAGATGGTTCAGTTCGTCTTCCTAGGACAGACAGACTCGGAGATGGAAGGCAGGACGGGGACCGAAGAATCAGAATGTGAATACCAGGAGAAGTGCGAAAAATATCTCAAACAGATGGAGAGTGAAATGAAAGACCAGATCAGACATACTAAGTCAGACACGTCAAAGACAGTTTCCTGGGCTGAGCAGAAAAACAGAGAAGCAGCTGTGAAGGAGATGTGTATTTCTGAACCACTGGGCTCGGTTTCTCATTCAGACAGCTCTCCAGTGAATGTTGATAGGAAATATTCAAGAACTGCAAAAAGCCGTCCAGAGGTTGACAGTAATAGAGGCAGAGATCAGGGAAACATTTCTGATGGCCCGAAGGTGGATGTGTTAAAGTTTGTTGTTGTGGACGATCCTGCTTCTGAACAACAGACTGATGCTGAAAAGAAAAGAGGTGAGGAAAATGATCCAGCATTGGACAGCAAATTTATGAAAGCCAGATCCGGTAGATACAAGCTTGTGTCCTGTATTTCACCTCGGAGTAAGAAACACGGAGAGAGGTCAGATGTGGTTTCAGAACATAAGAAGCCAGAAACACATTCCCAAGAAAAGCCTGATGAGATGACAAAGATGAAGCCAACTTTGGCTGATTATCAGAAAGCTGATGATGGAAGCAGGATCCTGGATCGTAATTACAGGAAAAAAGACGTCCAGTTTGAAAGCACTGAATCAGAGCTTGGCAGTAAAAATAATACAGCATCAAAGTTGAAAAAATTCCATTTGAAAACTTGTGCGTCTCCATGTAAGGCAAGCAAATCTGAAACCAAACCGTCAGTCAAACATTCCGATCGTGGTGCTTCATACTTAGACACACAACCACAAGGTGTCACAGAACCACTCGAGAGTTCTGAAGTGCAAGAGTTAGCTGGCTCCAAGCAGCATGATCCAGTAGAGTCCAAAGCTGAACAGCAGCAGTGTAGATCACGCATTTTAACAGAGCAAGATGAACAAAAACAGTTTAAGACTGACATGCTGATTGAAAGAAGGGAGCTTCTTGGTTCATTATTTGATGACATGTTGGATAGCCAACAGAAACATGAACAGTGGCTCAAAGAAACAGAGAGCCATCAGTTATCTGAGAAGAAGAAACTTACTGAGCCGTTGATGGATGAGTTTCAAAAGAAGAAAACGGGTGAGTTTGAAGTCAGGAAATCTCGTGATCTATTGATGGGTGAATTTGAAAATAAGATATCCTTTGATTCATTGAAGGATGATTCTGATAAGAAGAAATCCCATGATCAACCAAAGGGTGATTTTGAAGAGAAGAAATCCTTTGATCCACCAAAGAGTGAATTTGAGAAGAAGAAATCTGCTGATCCACCAAAAGAATGAATTTGAAAAAAAATCCTTTGATCCAGAAAAGAGCGAAGTTGAAAATAAATCTTTTGATCCATTGGTGGGTAAATTTCAAAATAAGAAACCACTTGACTCAATGAAGGATGATTCTGAAATGAAGAAATCCTTGATCCACCAAAGGGTGAGTTTGAAGAGAAGAAATCTCATGATCCACCAAAGGGTGGATTTGAAAATAAGAAATCCACCAACCTATTGATAGATGGATTTGAAGACTTCTCACCAGCATCTGAAGACCAGGTATACGGTAAGAGAAACCGTAAAGAAGGAGGCGCAAAGTTCCAGGGATGGGGCATGTTTATTCATCATTCAGACGATGAAGAGAACAGAGTGAAAGCAGGCAGGGAGGCGAACACAAACAGAGGAAGTGACAGGTCTCTCAGATTCACACTGCTGGATGAGCCAGAAGTAGAACTGGTTTACAAAAAGTCAGACGATAAAGAGTTTAAAATTGAGCGAGACGATGGTGAGCAAGTACCTAAAACAGATCTGTATGCTGAACTGGAGGCAAAATATGAGAACAAGACCATCGTCAGACCACCGAAAATCAATCTGGACAAGTACCTGTCAGCACCCATACCTTCTGAGTGGGCCAAAATGAAGCTAGAGAGTGGTGATCAGGGGACAAGAAATCTCTGCAAGTTTACTTCCTTCACGAAGCTGGTGTAGACTCAGTGCCGAAGGAAATAGACCGAAGCATGAATCAGCATCAGAGTGTACAGGAGGGGATTCTGCTGGGCTCACACCTGCAGGAAGGTGATGGCCAGGCGCAGAACAGCAGTGAAAACAGAGTGTCGGGCTTCTCCTACCTGCAGGAACCTCACATTGAACTGGTGCACAAGCTGCTGGACAAGTATCCAGAATGAACCAGACGTTCAGCTGGAGGAGAGGAGACGAGACATGTTCCCCGACCATCAGCAGAGCATGAAAGCGGGAAGGGCTCCTGTTTCTTGGCAGGATGTGGAACAGATGTCTCCTCTGTCTCAGCAGTATGTGGAGTGGTTGTCTCCTGTTTCACAGCAGTTTACGGAACAGATGTCTCCTGTTTCACAGCAGGATACAGAGCAGTTCTCTCCTGTTTCTCAGCAGGATGTGGATTCGGGACATTCTCCTACATACAGGCAGCATAACAAGCTTAGATCTCCACACAAGAAAAAGAATCTGAGAATATTATCCACTTTCCAGAAAAGCAGTACAGTGGAAACATCTCCTATCTCTCAGGAGTGTATGAAACGTGACCAGTCTCCTTCCAAGAACAAAGAGAAATCTCCTACATCTCAGAAAAGTACCAAGCAAGAAAGTTCTCCAACTAGTAAGAAAAGTGTGAAACTGAAACTGTCTCCTACTTCATGGAAAAGTAAAAAGCAAGAAGGTTCTCCTACCAGTAAGAAAAGTCTGAAACTGAAACTGTCTCCTACTTCATGGAAAAGTAAGAAAAAGAAGGTTCTCCTACCAGTAAGAAAAGCGTGAAACTGGAGCTGTCTCCTACTTCCAAGAAAGGTAAGAAACAAGAAGGAGCTCCTACTTCCGAAAAAGTAAGAAACAAGAAAGTTCTCCTACTAGCAAGAAAAGTGTTAAGCTGGAACCGTCTCCCACTTCTCAGAAAAGCACGAAATCGCGAGAGATCTCCTGCAAGTAAGAAAATGTTGTCACCAAGCACATCAGAGGCAAAGAAACGTTCTCCTGTTAAGAAAATGCAGCCTCAAGTTGAGCTCCTAGCTGAATCGTCTAGCAGAATTGAGCAAAGTAGAAATATCCAGGCCTATTTCATTGCGTCAGACCCCCAGGATGATGACCACTGGCGTCGGAGTCACAGCGAATGGCAGGGTAGAGATGCCAATACGTTCTGTCTTCCCTTGCAGTCACACGAAATGGACCAGGATGTCAAGAAATATTTCCTGCAGTCCTCACCTGAAGTGGACAAAGCTGAGCATGCTGTTGATAATGAATGGCAGGGCAGAGATGCCAAATCATTTTCATTCGAAACACTCAGTTGGCAACGAGCCAAAGAGGCTGGGAATTTATCCCATAACTCGGTACCCAGTCAGCACTGCAGAGAAATCGAAACTGTTTTCCTTCAGTCGCCATCTGAAAGGGAAGTAAAAGCATCGGTTGGCTCTGAGCATCACGGTGATGGCCAATGGCAGAACAAAGACTCCAGACCGTTTTACAATCAGTCGCAGGCTGAGCAGCGAAGCAGCAGAATGGTTGATATGCCTGATTATAAATCCATCACTGGACAACATAGATACAGTTCTCGTAGAGAGTATCTGGATAAATCAGAGAACTACAGGCAGAATTCCCTGACAGAAGTGAACAAAGATGAGTCAGGTGATAGCCCGTCTGAACTGATTGCCGATGACCCAAGGGAATGTAGATTGGAAGGTGACCTGGGCTGTAGGGAAGCTGGAGATGGGTGTCATCATGAAAGCAGCAAAACACCAGAGAAGGATCAGCCATCAAAACTGGATAAGAAACCCACCAGGCAAGACACCTTTTGAAAAGAGGGGGAGAGAATAGCAGAAACTGAGGTGAGTAATAATATTTTTTTTTTTATGAATTTATTTTTAAAAATCTGTCCATTAAGTGTTTGAAAAGTTGTGTAATTATTGGGTTCTTGGTTGTGTGTATTTTGTTGAACTACTTTGATGTGCGTGCATGCAGTGTGAGCATTTATTAATGTTAATTTTTTATAATCTAAAATGTATTTTTGCTGGTTAATTGTGTAATTTTGTATCTCTGATTTTGAAACTGATGTTATTTTTCTAGTATGAATCTTCAGTATCCCTGCTGAGTAGTAGGGACAGTTCTCCAGTTACTGGAGTACGGAGATCTGCATTTAGAAGGGTGTTGCAGTCGGTGAGTAATAAAATAAATAAATAAATAAATAAATAAATAAATAAGAATAAAAATTAAAAGCAGTAATGCTAAATGAAAGAAGGTCCTTCACAATAAAACATTCTTAAAACAAACAGCATGAAATTAAGTGTGAGTTGCTTGTGAAAAGCTGTTGTTGCATGTTATTGTGATTGCTGTTGTAGTTGTTTTAGTTGCATTGGTAATAATAAATGGTGCAGAGGTGAGCAGCAGTAACATTATCTTCAAATTTTAATTTTTATTGTATTATCAGCATCATCATCATCATCATTATTATTATTATTATTATTTTGTTGTTTTTTTGTTGTTATTATTACTACTATTTTTATTACTATTATTGAAATTATTTTTATTTTTGCAATCTGTTAAGTCATCTGTTAAGTGCTTCCTCTGTAAAACCACCCCCTATCCTATCTAGTACCTCAAAGGAGATGAAATAAGCTTTTCTAACTATGGAAATTAGCAGCTGTGTTGAATTACTGTTAAAAACAAACTCATTTTTTTTTGTTTTTTTTGAAGGATTCCAGTCCACTGATCAAGGGCAAAAAGTCTCTGCAGACAAAGTCTGAACATGAGGTGAGTATTGCTTTGTACACTGGTACTACTTGATACATGTATCTTGTGACATTCTGTTCACAAGAACTAAAGAAGATTGTGGATGATGCATGTATCTAATGATATTCTGTTCACAAACTAAAGAAGATACTGTTTGACACATGTATCTTGTGACATTCTGTTTAAAATGAACTAAAAATGATAATGATATTCTGATTAAAAACTAAAGATGATACAAGATGATTCAGGGTCTAGTGTTATTTTTTTTTCAAACTAAAGCTAAAATGATAGGTGTCTAGTGATATTCTGTTCATAAGATGATTTATGATTTGCTGTATCAATTAAAGTGGTGAGATGGTACTAAAAACATTAGATTTTGTACATAAAAATGAAACTACATGATTCATACATACTGAGCTTTTGTTAAAAATTTTATGTACAAACTAAAAATGGTACTACATGATTCAAGAGTCTTGTGATTTGCTGTATCAAAACCAAAGATGGTACTATATGACTATAAATGTATCTGGTAATAATTTGTACAGAAACTAAAGTCTGTTGTATCTGATAAAGATGTAGTGAGATTTTGGACAGCAAATACAGATGGTACTACATGATACAAATGTCTAGTAAGATTTTGTAAAAAAAACCAATAAGGATACTATATGATACAAGAATCTAATGAGATTTTTAGCAAAGACTAAAGAAGGTATTACATGATACAAGTCTTGATAAATTTTGTACATAATTAAAGATGGTACAAATATCCAGTGAGATTTTGTACAAAAACAACAAATTTTACCATAAAATTTCATTGGAATAAATACATATTCTGTAAATTTGTTTACAAAAACTTAATACAGATGATTCTCCAAAGGGAATATTTGATTAAGTTACACTGAATACAAGAATTTCACAGAGAAATAGTCCGTTTTATTTTGTAACCACTAAAACTGTAAATTCTGTCACATCACTGCATCACTAGAGTCACTGAGATTCTCTTTCATTATTTTTCTGTTTTTGTTTTACAGGATCTGGTCTCGGGTTCATCTTCTGAGAAGAGCCTTTCTCTAGGGTCGAAAATATTTTCAAAATATCACAGAAAAAAGCATATATCTGATGTAAGCAATGTTAACACATTCATATTACTGTTCCAGCATTAGTGAATATTTTGTTACAGTTATTGCAAATGTGACCTGCATTTATAAAAGGCACTTAAAACAGTTGAAGGATAGGTTGTTATTTGTGTAAATAAGAAAGATGTAAGTTAATGTAAAGCTATCTGAAATTGGGCAGCTGTAGTCTTTCTGGTTTCAGTTATTAATATTTAAGATTTGAAAAAAATTCAATGAAATAATATATAAATAAATAAATAAATAGTAATAATGATACTATTAATAATAAAAATAATAATAACAGTAATAAATCAACAAAAATACTATCTTAGTCATACAGTTATTATCTCACATTACTGTTTCCAATCAGATACAACATACACCATAGGACATTACCATTTTGTACACCAACACATACATACAGAAACACACATACACAAATATCTCTGAAAGGAAAGAGTTAAAAAAGAAAACCACTTTGATTTACTGAAACAGTTAAATTATATTTCAGAATCTGAATAAATCTTTTGACTCGTCAAATCAGTCAGATGACCTTGACAGTAACCAGATTGGTTAGTCAACTACAACCACAACAGCGTTTTTCTTTCTGAAACTTTCTGTGTTTTTTCTTTCTTTCAGTCTCTCCATTTCTTTTGCACTTTGTTCCTTCATTATTTTTTTCTTTCTTTCTTCATTCTTATTCCTGTTTCTTTTTTTCTGTCATATTTTGTTTGTTAATGATATATTAGATAAAGAAAATTATTTATTATTCTTGTGATAATTGTAATGATCTACACAACATCAAATAATTAAATTAGTTCTTTTACTATATTTATTTGCAAAACAAAATAAAAAGCAATTTTTCAATATATACATTATTTGTAAATTAAGCTTTAAAAATATTATGTCATAATTATTAAACGTGTTTATTTGTTTATTTCAAAATCTTTATTATGTTTATATTCATTAAATGTTATATTTATTACTCAAAGACTTTGAAACATAAAATTTCGAAAAATAACGGAAATATATTAACATAGGAAAATGTTTCTGAAATATCTGTTATCAGCTACTACATACATTTAAAATTTACTTGAACTGCTATGTACTGATGGTTTAAATAGATTGTGTATGCTTCCAAGTTATAGTTTTATTAATTAGTGATAACCAGTCTTTGCTAATAATAAAGTATGACAGTAAATTAATAAAGCTATGGCAGGTTAATGGAGGCTGTCATTTTTCATTTTTTTTCTTTATGATGTCATGTCGAACATGGAAATGTAAAACATTACCAATACCTGATATTGAAAATCATCATTGTGAAGGTCCAAAATACTTAGTCTATCAAGGATGTTTTTAATTTCTATGTATGAGATGATGTCAACATTCACCTCGGCATGAGTTTTAGTTGTAAAATTTTATTGTTAGCAAAGGTTGGTGTCCAAAAAGGTTGAAGTGTACAAAAAGTACTTGCACACTTTGTTACTACTATTGCAGATAAATTTTAAGCAGTAGGATTTTATTTAAATTAAACTATTAATTAGTTTTTATTAATGTGAATCTATAAACAAAAATTTTAAAAATTAATAAATTTGAGCATAAAAATCTTTCTCATATTTTTATTTTTTTTTTATTTTTTTTATTTTTATTATTATTTTATTTTTTTATAGTTTTAATTCATGAAAATAAAAACTGTTTCAAAAAGAAATAATAGTATGCAGTATAAACAAAAACATGCACACACAGACATTCTCACATACATATAGACACAATATACATAAACACAACCATATACTCACACATATCTGCACACATAAACCTATACTCACTTGCACATACTTAGACACACATACACACATACACACACACACACACACACTCACTCACATACACACATAAACACATTCACACAGAATAAACAATACTAATTTACAAGCACAGACAGAAGAAAACAGAAATGTTGTAACAAACAGCATTTTAAACAGCTATTTAGTTTTTCAGCAGCAAGAATGTGTTTTTAGCACCCTCTTGTAAACAGGAAAATACATTAGAAAACCTTTTGTATGACAATTGTTGGAACAGGAAAATGGCTTAATCAGAAGACTGATGAATACAGATCTAGCAACCAAAAACAGACATAGCAAAATGCTAGCATAGACATAATAAAATACTAATACAGACATGATAAAATACTAATGCAAGACATAATACAATGTTAATAAGCCCAGTAAAAAACTAGTAGAGACAATAAAATCCTAGTACAGACATAGTGAAATGCTAGAATAGACATAGTAAAATACCAGTAAATGCTAGTACACAGTAAAATGCTGGTAAAGGCATAGTTAAATGCTAGAACATAAATAGTGAAATGCTAATACACAATAAAAAATACTGATGCAGACAGTAAAATACTAATACATCCAGAAAAATGACAGTATAGGCATGGTAAAATGCTAGAACATACATAGCTAAATGGCAATACAGACAGTAAAATACTAATGCAAGACAATAAAATGTTAACAAGCACAGTAAAATACTAGTAGAGATAATAAAATGCTAGTACAAACATAGTGAAATACTAGAATAGGCATAGTAAAATGCTAAAACATACATAATGAAATGCTAGAATAGGCATAGTAAAATGCTAAAACATACATAATGAAATGCTAGTACACACTAAAATACTAATATAGACAGTAAAATGCTAGTACAGACAGTGAAATACTAGAATAGGCATAGTAAAATGCTAAAGCATACATAATGAAATGCTAGTACACACTGAAATACTAATATAGACAGTAAAATGCTGGTAAAGGCATAGTGAAATGCTAGTATAGACAATGTAAAATGCTAAAACATGGTGAAATGCTGGAACACAGTTAAATGTTAGTACAAACTACTAAGATAGTTCATATATCAGAATAACACACTATAGTAGAGACAGAAAATTTTTTACAAACAATAGTTATACATAAAAATAGAACAGAAAGGAAAAATAAAAAAGCAATATATATATATATATATATATATATATGCATGCACACACAGACACACACACATATATTAATAAATGATCAAATTCTTAACTTCACTGAAAAAAGAAACCAGAATCTTCTGAAAACCTAACTGAATCCCCTGTGTTCTTAACTGTGTGTGTAAAGTGGTGTGTTCTGACAGTAACTAGTTATCCCTGTGTGTGTGTGTCTGTGTGTGTGTGTGTGTGTGTGTGTGTGTGTGTGTGTGTGTGTATTTTTTTCTCTACATTTCTAGGAAACAAAGGTTTTTTTTTTTTTCTTCTTTTAATATTTCCAGTTTTAGTTTTCCAAACTTAATAACACTTTCTCTAGTACACTTGAGAAACTATATCCCTCCTTCCCTTCCCTCCCCTCCTGAAAAATAACTCTGGATCCTTCGTTCCAGGTAAATGGTTAGCTGTTGACAGATGTTTTCAAGGTGCTGCATTTAGAGATGCATGTGATAAAAGTGAATGTTTCAGGATATTCAGTATTTTAACACCAGATAAAATTATCTCTGTTCATCTGTCTGTCTGTTTGTGTGCTGATGGACAATCAGCAGATGTGTTTGCTAATGGAGATAAATATTTATAAACATCAGAATTTTTCAGTTCTTGTAGATGTTGCTGAAAGCATGTGCATGCATGTAGGTCTGGAGATTGCAAAGTTTGGTCATGTACACACTATATATTCCTACATACATGCATGCACACTCTCCCTCTCTCTCTCTCTCTCTCTCTCTCTCTCTCTCTCTCTCTCTCACACACACACACACACACACACACAAATACAAACATAACAAAATTCACTCCATTTCCATGGGAAACTAAATCGTGAAATTAAAACAAAATATAAATCAAAAACTTCTTGATAGACTGAGCATGTTTTGAAATGAACTACAAAGAACAAGTCACCAGTAGGTTTGAAAGGTAAGCTATTTGGAGAATACACAGTTTGTTTTATTTTTATTTGTAAAAATATGTGTTGTATTGAGTTTGTGTGAATGTTACTGTCTGTATTGTGTTTGTTGTTGTGTATGTGTATAATACTGTATATATTTTACTGGATCAGTACCATTATGAATATGTTTTTACCTGTATGACATTTGTTTTTTATTATATATGTATTGTGTGGTGTGTATGTGTGTGTGTGAGAGAGTTTTTGCATACGTGTGTTTATATGTCTGATTATATGTAGTATATGTTTATTTATTTTTTTTATTTTAAAATATTTTACTATCATTAAAGTACAGATGCAAACACGAAAATATTTCATTCTTGAATTATTAAAATGTTTACATTATTGGATGTATCACATTTTATTTATAATATTATAATTTTCTCTTTCTTTTCTTTTAATTCTATTTTAATTAAAAATTTGTCTAATACATTTTCATTAGCTTAAAAAAAAAAAAAAAAAAAAAAATTCATTGTTTTAATTTTAAAAGGAAAAAAAAAAAAAAAAACATTCCAAGCCTCTCACCCACGCACATTTCAAAAGTCACCAGTTTTGTCACCCAGATTATAACACACCCACCTAATTACATCACTTCACCTCCATCTTTATTTCTTTTTTTTTTAATAATTTGCACAAGACAAACAAGGGAGATAACTTCCCATATTTGTAATCTCTTCACACTAAAGAGTTCAGTTTGACTTGCACCTTTCGTGTATGCACAGCACACACACACTTTGTTTACAATTCAAACGCTCCAAATATCTGTCTGTTTGTCTGTCTGTCTCCTATTTTGGGCACGATTCAGTTGTTTACATTCTCCTTCTGCGCTGAAAAATGTCACTGGAGAAAAATTAAGTGACGTGTAAATAACACACATGTAATATATTGTCTGTATCTGTCGAACACAAGTGAATATTCACAGTATATTGTATTTCTGTCTAGACGCATTGACACGTACGTTCTTTATTGATTTCGTTTTGTAACTGTATGTGCGATGATTAAAATAAGAATGCTCCTTAATGGAAAGTAAATATTCTTTTTATTAGAAAATCAATTCGAAGCCACTGTGTAGACTGATGTTGTGGTAAATAAAAATGCTGATGTTGCAGATCTTTTGAAATGATGTTTTTGAAAAATTTTGTTAAATTTTTAAATGATTAAGTTGTCATAAATGTAAACAAAAATGTTGATGTTGCAGATCTTTTGAAATGATGTTTTTGAAAATTTTATTAAGTTTTTAATGATTAAGTTGTCACAAATGTAAGTTTAAACATGACTTTTTAATTTTATTTTATTATTATTATTTTTTTTTTTTGCATATTTTTAAAAATATTTTCTTATTTTTGTTCTTTTCCCCTGTAATAGTGCTTCTAAATTATTTAAGATTATTAAGAAAAGTAATTGTTCTAAAAGAGATTAACTGAAAATGATTTTACATGTAATAAAGTGTTTTAAAGTAGCAATGGTTTATATACTTACAATTGATTTTTTTTTTTTTTTTTTTTTTTTTTTTTTAA
>CM022675.1:7145831-7148331 GCA_012295275.1 Chrysomallon squamiferum
CTTTTCCTGTTATTTTAGTTTTGTTATTATTATTATTACTATTATCATTACAACTGCTGCTATTAATATTATTTTTTAAATGTTATTAGTATTGTTGTTATTATTATTGTCATTATTACTATGAATATTATTAGTTTTATTATTATTATTACTGTTACTAGTATTAGTAATACTATCACTACCACTAGTTATTTTCATTCCTTTTATTATTATTATTATTGTTATTACTATTATTGTCATTATTACTGTTATTATTATTTATAATTGATTATTATTATTATTATTATTATTGTTATCATCATCATTACCTTTATTATAATTCCAATTCTAATTATTGTTTACTTTTATTGTTGTTATTACAATTAATATTACTTCTACTACTAATACAGTTATTATTATTTCAATTAATGTTTTTATTACTATTTTACTTGTTGGTATTATTATTATCATTACCATCATCATCATTTTATTATTTTATTAGTACTACTTTTATTTTTATTACTCTTATATATTATTTATTTATTTATTTATTATTATTATTATTATTATCATCATCTTCATTAACACACACAAATACACCACACACACACACACACACACACACACACATTTACACAGTTGAATGAACATTACATGACAGCCCATATACCACAACTTGACGTAACATACAGCACTTATTACACATCCACCATTTTCTCCGCACTATTTACGAGCTGTCATACTACTTGTGAATGAAAAGCAAGCACCAGAGGTTTAACCTCTGAGGTTAATGTGCAGTGAGGTATGAGAACTGTGAATGCAGTTTAAGGTTGTTGTTTTTTTTTGTACCTGTAAGCAACACAGACCTTACCTGTGTTTGTATTGTTCTTCAACTGCAACGAAGAACAAGACATTTTTTTTTTTCTGTAGTTTTGTTGTTTCAGGACTTGAGATCGTTTTAAATTTGGATACTGAGGAATTATTACATGCAGGTGAGTTTGTTTTTGCTGTATATGTGTATGATAAGGTTTGAATGAAGCTATGACAGAGGTTTGTGTGTGTTTAGATGTGGTAATCAAGTAATAGGTGACACAAGCAAGGGCTTTTTGTAGTCGTGTTGAAGTTAAATTTAATTTGTTATTGCTGAGAGGTGACTGTGTTGGGTTTGTGTGTCTGTGTTTGTGTATGTGTTTATGAGTGTGTAGGTTTATATATGTAATTGTGTGGGGAGTGGGGGGGTGATGGTGTATGTGTGGGTGTTTCTGTATGTCTGTATGTTTTTTTGTCAGTGTTTGTATTTGCACATATAATTTATTTGTGTATATATGTATGCATATGTGTATATAATTGTATATATGTGTCTGTGTGTATATGTATGTTTAAATGAATGTTTGTACATGTTTTGTACATGTACTCATATTCACAAAGCACACACATTTGCATATAGATATCCAGTGTAATACTCATAGTATAACACACACGCAGACACACAGACACACACATTCACATACATACATATACATATAATACATTTTTTTTTTTAAATGTTAATGAAATGGTACTAATTTAAATATATATATATATATAAATAAATGAAAAAAATCAAATTAGAAATATCCTTATGGCATATTTAATGTAAGTATTAATTCAAAAAGTAATAAGTTTTTAAGATTAGAAAAAAAATTAAATTACAGACACCTGGCATGTAAATAATTAATTATTAGTGTGTGTGTGTGTGTGTGTGTGTGTGTGTGTGTGTGTGTTAATAAACCAAATCATTACAGCAATCTTGGTAACTTATAAAAAGATTAATTTTAGAAAGAAAAAAAAAGTAATAATTAAATAAATAAAAAATCTATTAAAAAATAAAACTCCAACATCTTCATTATCAAGCCAACAAAACATGTAACTGGGTTTTTTTAAATTTATTTTTTTATTATTAATCTTGTAACTCGGGTTTAAAGTGGTTATTGGGGGGGATAATTTTGTTTTTAATCTTTGTTTCCTCCCTCAAGAGATAAGCACCGGCTTGATTAAGTAGTCAGTAGAGTTTCTCTTTGATGTTTACAATCAGCTGATGAGGCATGGATGGAGAAAAAATGTGACTTGTACCAGAGAAAAGCAACATAAGGCAAAAAAAAAAAAAAAAAAATTTTATTATTTGTTGAAAGAAGCATAGAAATTTTAAATGTTTAAGATGTAGGAAGATTATTATTATTATTATTATTATTATTATTATTATTATTATTATTATTATTATTATTATTATTATTATTATTATTATTAAACTTTATATATTTTAATTTATTTATTTATTATTATTATCAACATCATCATTATTATTATAGGTTTTTTTTTTAGTTTTTTTTAAATTTATAATTATTACTATTATTTTTATTAGATTTATTATTATTATTATTATTATTTATTTATTTATTTTTTGTTGTGTGTTTTGATTAGTTTTTATTTCTGGACTGATTTTTGAAATTTAAAATCTTAAAATTTAATAATCAAAATAATG
>CM022675.1:7153331-7173331 GCA_012295275.1 Chrysomallon squamiferum
TAATAATGAAAAAAATAATAATAATAATAATAATTATTATTATTATTATAAAAAATCAATAATAGTAATGAATTACTATTAACAACGACAACAGTAACATCCATATTTAAAAATAAAGAAATCACAAACACAGAGAAAGATGCTAGGAAAAATAAACCAGGAAATTAAGTGGATCTGTTTAAGTGGAACATTTGTGAAACATTAACACCAGACACAAGTTTTAAACAAAATGGAGTTGAAAACCAGAAAAATGATACAGAAGAACACAGTTAACAGTTTAAGTAAAAACAAAACACATGTTATAAACTCCATTGGCTTCACTTACAAAACAGACAAACATATTTTCGCTTTAAGGAAAACATTACATCTACCACCAGATGGCTGAAAAAAGTCCAGATGTGACAGAAAAAAAGAAAAAAAAAATGGTTGGAAGAGGATGGAGTAGGGGGGTGGTTTAGAAGAGTTATTTTTGAATATGTGGAAATAATAGTAATGATGATGATGATAACAGTTATTGTAGTAACAGTAGTAACAGTAATATAAATGATAATAGTAAAAGTAGTAATAGTAGTAGTAATAGTATCAATAATAATAATTGTTATAGTAATTGTAATAATGATGATGATAATAATAGTAATAAAATAGTATTAATAATAGTAATAATAATAGTGATAATAGTAATTGTAATGATGATGATAATAATAGTAATAGTAACACTAATAAAATATTAATAATAATAATGATAGTAATAATAATAGTAATAACCATAGTAATAGTAATAATAATAGTAATAGTAATAGTAGTAGTAATAATAATAGTAATAATAAAAACAATAAAGAGTAAAGGATACTTATAAAATTTTAAAAAAAAAAAAAAAACCCCAGAAAATATCAAGTAAACAATAAATAATAATAAAGTAAAGAAACAAAATTCATTATTTAAAAAAAAAAGAAAAAAAAAAAAAAAAAATTAAGACAAAAAGAAGTAAATAAAAACTGTGACAGAAGTATATTGTAAATGTATTAGCTCCATGTTGTGAATGTGTAAATAAATTGTAGTTCAGTGTATGTTTATTGTAAAAACATTAACTGTTCACTGGAAAATAGTTTATAGACATGATAGCCAAAGCAGGGCCAGTCCTTTATGGTTTAAACAGATAGAACCTTTAAATCTTTTTAAATTGTAAAAAAAAAAAAAAAAAAAAAAAAAAATATTATTGTTAAATTAAAAATAAAAAAAATAACAGTCCTTTATGGTTTAAACATACTAAACCTTTAAATCTTTTTAAATTTAAAAAAAAAAAAATATTGTTAATATAAAAATAAAAAATAGCAGTCGTTTATGGTTTAAACATACAAAAGCTTTAAATCTTTTTAAATTTAAAAAAAAAAAAAAAAATCATTGTTAAAATAAAGAAAATTTATATAAAAAATAAAATAAATGAGTGAGTAAATTTGTGAAAAAGAAAAGAAAAAATAAATGGATGAAAAGAAAGAAAGAAAACATAAGAATGAATGAATGATTGCAATATTAATTTTGTTAACATATTTGTATAATGGTTATTAATGTTAATTATTTTTTTAAATTTTCCAACTTTTGTTTTTTTATTGTATTTTTTTCTTCTTCTATAACTGACATGTTTTATTTAATTCCAACTCTTTTAATTTATTATATATCCTAACATTATTAATGACTGAAAGAAAAAAAGAAAAAAAACAAGACAGAAATAATAATTAAAGCAGAAAATTGTCATTAATTTTCATACAAGACATAAAAAAATAAGAACATAATAAAAAAATATAAAAATAACCATCTAGACTTTTCCCCCCCAAAAAAAACAACACTTAACAAGACCAGAAAATAAGAAAAAAACAACAACACTTAACATGAAAATAAGAAAGAAAAAACACATATATATAAATGATTGATTCTCTATAATCCAACAAATGATTTACATCTTATGTAAAAAAAAAAAAAAAAAAAAGACTTTAATTTTAGTAAAAAAAAGTCGAGAAAACACAAGAAGATTTAACAAATTGATTATTTTATTTAATTCAACAAGTAGGGTGGGGGGATCGGGGGGTGAGCTGTAGACAGATTAGGCTAAGAAAAATGTGAAATGACTTTCTTTAATTTGGGTTCAGACGCGAAAATAGAACAACACATTTTATAACCGACTTTCTTTAAATCCAGGAAATGGACTCGGCATAAAGATTACGAAAAGAAAAATTGCAAACGACAGTTTAATTTTGGTACAAAAGATAAAAACAACCAGGGAAAAAATAAAAGAAAGTATTAATAACTGAGTGACTCTCTTTAATTCTGGAGTCACTTCGGTACAGAGATAACAAAATGGAGAAACGGAGGGAGAATACCGGGTGATACCAAAGATAGATACCAAGTAGATACCATTTTCCACATCTGTCTTGCACACCTGACAAAAGTGATAAGCTAATTATAAATTTAAGAGAAATTCCTGCAAGAATAAACCAAAGCCTGGAATGTGTCAAAACACAAGGCAGAGCAACTATACAACTTGTCTAATGAATTATTAGCTGAACAGTGACGTATTCCATATGGGTGGTGGTATATATACAAATATATATATATACTTACCGTGTGATATATATGAAAATATTATATATCAAAGTGTGTAATAATGTTATTACATCATTTTCTGTACCAATTATTAATATATGTGTATATAGATATGTATATATGTGTATGTATGTAAAGTATAGGCATATATGTACGAATGTGTGTATGGATATATGTATGTTATGTATGTATTTATGTGTGTGTATATATATATGTGTGTGTGTGTGTGTGGTGTGTGTGTTATGTATGTGTATATATGTGTGTGTGTGTATATATATGGATATATATATGTTATGTATGTATATATATTTATGTATGTGTATATATGTGTGTGTGTGTATATAGATATATATATATATTGTTTTTTCTTTCTTTTTTAATTAAAGAAAGGACTACTTAATACAATACAAAACAAATATACTGTTTTCTTATCACATTATTATTTTATAAATTATCAAAGGAAATTTTAGAAAAAATATTTTTAGATACTATTTTCTTGTCAAAATATTTTCACTGTTGAATAAAGACTCACAAAAGTTGGAGGAAAAAAATCTACTATCTTCCTTTCAACAAATCTTCATCATGAAATATCAAGATAGAATTGGAGTAAACTAAAATATGTTTTTTTTTACCCCCCACAACTGGAGAGTGAGCTAAAATACTGTTTTCTTTAAGACATATCTGCATTGCCAATTGCCAGCTTGATGAACGTTTGTTGATCTAAGGCTTGGGGGTTGATGAGTGAATGAAAAACTGTTTTCCTGTCAACAGATCTTCACTGGACATGTGGGTAGGATCATCTGTCAGGGGAAAATGAGATACCTGATGTAGGTAAAGCCATCAACCTATCAGGTAGATCAAACACACCTCTATCAGGTGTTGAAACGAACTCTTTATGCTCAATTTACGGCCATTTTTGTTTTTTACTTTCACAGATGTTTTGGTGGTATCAGTTTAAACACAGTCTCTTTTTGTTTATTCTCTTCTTTTTTTTTAACTTTTTGTTATTTCTTTTTTTCTATTTATTTATTTAATTATTTATTTATTATTTTTATTTAATTATTTAAGGTATGGTTTTAAAAAGAGATGGGGAAAAAAATTATAAACAGAGAGAACTTTGTTTGTTTAAAGATCTGAGTGTTCAAAATTTGTTGACACAGAAAAACATAGAGAAAGAGAGATATAGAGAGAGTCAGACAGAGATGGATAAATAACAAATAAAAAAAAGACAACAGTGAGAGAGAGATGGAAAAAAACAAACAGAGAGAACTAGAAAGAGAGAGACAGAAAGAGACACAGAAAAAAGAGAGAGAGAAGAGACAGAAAGAAAAAGAGAGAGAAAGAAACTAAGGAGAGAGAAAAGAATAAAGATAGAGAGAGAGAGACACAGAGAAAGATAGAGAGAGAGAGAAAGAGTGAGAGAGTGAGAGAGAAAGAGAGAAAGTGAGAAAGTTCACATAAATTTAAAGACAGACATACAGACATGTACAAGGTCAAATAAATATATACATTTAATGATATAGATAAAAAATATGACACTAATAATTTTTTTAATTAATGAAATACAATCAAAGCTTTGTAAACATGACAGACATACAGACAAACACATAAAGAGAGACACGAATGGACAGATTATGTAACAGACACTCAAACAGACAGACAGACATGTACAAGATCAAATAAATATATACATTCAATGATCAGATAGAAGATTAGTCACAATGTAGCTAATATAGTCAAGATTTTTGTAAGCATGAGACACAAACAGACAAATGGACACAGACACAGATAAACACATGCAGAAGATCACATGAACAGACAGACAGACATACATCAACCAAGCAGACACATGGAGACATATAAACACATCCAAAGGGACATCATAATGGACAGATAAACAAACAGACAGACAGATATTACACAAACAACAGGTGCGATTTGCATTTTGTTGCTATCTTTTTCTTTGTTAATTTATTAGTTTGTTGAAAATTTTACAGATAAATATTTTTTTGTTATACAGAAACAAGGTGACAGAAAGTGACAGATTTAGAAAATCAGATTTGATGGATGTTTTGTTTTCATATTTTTTTTTGACATTTATTATTATATATGACTTCTTTTTTCTTTCTTTTTTTTCCCCTTTCTAAGTTTTTAGAGAGAAAAAATATAATTATTTGGCTTCAGTGTTTTTCTGTAGTTCAAAATCAGCAATAAAAAATGTTTGATTCATTTTATTTATGTGTAGGGTTGTTTTGTTTATTTGTTAATTTTTTTAATTTTTTGTTAATTTATTTATTTGTTTGTTTGTTTGTTTGTTTATTTATATATTTTAATTCTCTTTCTTCTTAATTAATCAATGAAATTTGTTCGTTTGTTGGTTGATATATTTTTTTATTAATTTATTAATTAATTAATTAATTAATTAATTTATTTATTTGTTTGTTTGTTTGTTTGTTTCTTCCTTCCTTTAATACTTTTTTGTCTATTTTATTTATTTATTATTTACTTGTTTAGTTATTTACTTATATTTATATATTTTTTTAATTTATTTATTCATTTATTTATTTATTCATTTAATTACTTAATTATTTATTTATTTATGTATTTCATTTACTAAGTTGTTTTTTGTTGTTGTTGTTGTTGTTTTTTTAATCAGTACAAAAATCACGAATCTCACACCAAACAACAACAAAACAACAACAAAACACTCTGAGATGTGTATTTAACAAATATTTATTCATTTCAAGCATGAGCAGAAAATTAAAGTGAGTCACTCAGTTAAAGTGAGTCACTCAGCTCTATAAATTCTTTTATTCTTCGAGTTACAGTATTCAAACTTTGAGTCAAACAGAATCAGTCAGTCACTAAATTTTGCAAGGAAATAAACAAAACCGGGTTAAAGAGTATTCTGTTTATTTTTGTGAATGAAAATACCGACGTTCGCTCAAGCGTGAAATAAAGTGATATATGTATTATTAATGGTAGATTAAAGAAAGTATTATACAGGTGGGATAAGTGATGTCATAAATAAAACATTTTTTTTTTTTTTTTTTTTTGGTGATTTATAGCTTAATCTAGATTTTGATAAAAAGAAAAATAGAAGAAAAAAAAAATGAAAATGATGAATAAGAAATAAAGTAGGGTACAGACATTGATTTAGAAATAATAATATATCAGGGTGTGTATGTCTGTATGTCTGAGTATTAATATAGCTGTATATAATATGTATCTATGTATGTTTGTATCCATCTATCTATCTATCTATCTATCTATCTATCTATCTATATTTGTCTATATATATACTTAATTTATATGTACACATGNTATTTCTGAATGTTGTCTTTGTATAGGTGTGTTTATGTGTGTAAATATTTATTTATCTGTGTGCGTATCTACTTATATATCTATGCATGAATGTATGTGTCTGTCTATATATATATGTATGTATGTACATATGTATGTATATATATGTGTATGTACATATTTCTGTATATATGTATGTATGCATGTATTATATCTATGTGTGTATGTATGTAAAATGTACATATGTATGTATGTATGTATGTAAATATATGTGTTCATTTGTTCAGAATAAAAAGAAATGGTTTAAGTAAGTGAACAAGACTGAGGCTACTGGTGGACTGTTTATGACAGATTTAGGTTAGCAGTTTGTCATTGCCAGACTTTTTGTTCTGTCACTGCCATATTGGTTCATTTCACACAGCTGGGGGGGGGGGTCTCAGACCACAGTTTTAAATTATCAGATTTACTGGATATTAATGTAATGTTATGTCTCGAATAGAATAATTTTTTAAAAATATTTCTGCTGTGATTCTATGACAATCTGTGACTAATGAATGCACTAACATTAATGTATAAACATAAATACACTTGATATACATATAGATTATATACATACATGTGCATAGATACATACATGCATACATTATACAAATACACACAAACATATGTAAATACATATGCATTCACACACTGACAAACACACAAGTAGTTAATAAAACATAATTATATTGGCTTCTGACATATAATCTTAATCATAGATTCTCAAATACACACAGATACACACATATATAATATTATGATATGTATATATACACATATAAATTATATTCAAAATGCAGGGTAATACAAAATATAACACACAAAGATATAAAGAAGATACAAATTCAGATGATACACAATATACATACACACACACACACACACACACATTCATTCATATATATATATATATATATATATATATACATGTATAGACACACAAGCATACAAACATACACACACACACACACATATATACATTAACATGGATACAAACATACACACACACACACACACAGACATACATACAAAAAGACACTGAGTAATAGGAAATAAAAGACACACAGAGAGGTAATCATTTCATGAAGACAAGTTTTATTGTTACACTTTGTGTTAACATGACATTTCTTTTACCTGTAGCTTCAGGTATTACAGGTAAGTTTACATGGATTTAACTGTGACCCCTCCTTTTTTTTTTTAAATTTACACCAGGTATGAATGAATGAATACACAGATTAATGAATGAATGAATGCACAGATTAATGAATGAATAAATTAATGGATACAAGAATAAATGAATGGAGGAATGGATGGATGGATGGAAGGAAGGATAGAATAAGGGATGAATGAATGGATGAATGAATGAAAAGATAAATGAATAGTTGAATGAATAACTGAATAGATGAATGAATATTATAATAATCACCCTTGATTTAATATTAAACATTACTTTTATGAAATACACTTTTTACACTAAGATGATTCAAGAGGAGAAACCAGTTTTGCCATATTTCCCTGTAAATGGGAAGGTTGACATTAAGATTGCTAACTGTTAAAAAAAAAGGTAGATATTATGATATTTGAAATGTTGTAAATTTGAAAGCTATAGAATTCCAAAATGATTTTTATATATTTATTTTATTAAATTACAGCTTATTACAATTTTATATGTTTTTATCTATAATCAAAACATACAAATTTGTAAATACCTTTTTTTTAATATTATTATTAAATACTTTAAAATTTACAAGATACATTATATTTAAATTTATAAACATTTTCAAATTTATACATTAAAATGATATTTACAGTCTTAATTAAAAATATCGAAATTTGTAAGGCTAATCTGTGATTTTATATTACCAGATACCAAATATTTAAAAAAAAAAAAAATTAACTCTAAAATGGTTTTATAACCATATTTAATATTTCACAATATAATTTTTTTTTTTTTTTTTTTTTTTTATTGTCATAATATTTCATAATATTTCACAATATAATAATAATATATATATATATATATATATATATGTATTTTGTTATCTACATATGTCAGAATTTCTCAGAATAATAATAATTTTTTTTTTTATCTATCTATGTTCATATTTACAGCCTTACAAGGACTTTTTGGCTTTGTTGGTGTCACCTTCTTAATGGCATTTATAACCCAACAATCAAATTTCAGAAGATAAAAATCTGTTGTTTAGAAAATAGTCTCGTATTTCAAGCTGGTCTCACACCAATAATAAATTTACCAAAACTGTGAATGTCAAACGTATCTAGGAATAACGAAATATCTGGATTTTTAAAAAAAAAATGATTGCAGGATTTAACTGAGAGATCTTGACTTGATTGAGAAAAAGATTTTGAGAAATGTAAGTAATGGGTGTAAAGATGTATATAGACTGGAGATAAAAATCAAATGTATAAATAAAAATGTTTGTATCAATATAATGTGTAATAAAAATACATGACTATAGGTTTTGGTGACACATACAAAAAAATCACACAATCAGGGTATGCATATATTAACATGAAATATATCAGTACACAAATACATAGATTTATACAAATCTGTACAGATCTTATCTCTCTCTCTCTCTCTCTCTCTCTCTCTCTCTCTCTCTCTCTCTCTCTCTCTCTCTCTCTCTCTCTCTCTCTCTCTCTCTCTCTCCCTCTCTCTCCCTCTCTCACTCTCTCTTCTAAAATATGCACATATTAACAGATACACGCACAGACATATTTATATACATACAGTTTCTTGTACAGTTTCTTTTTCTTTCCTTCTCTCTTGCTCATTTTCTCAAATATGAACATAGATATTCACATAAAAATAAACACACATTCACATACACACAAATATATGTATGCATGCGTAAATACTAACATTTGTAAGTATATATGGACATACATATGTTAATACACACATACATATATACTCACATATTCATACATACATACAGACATACTTACACACAAACATCCATTCATCTGTTCATCTATAAATATACACAGACATTTACATATATGTACATATATATATATATGAGAGACACACACACACACACACACATGTACATGTATGCATCCATGTGGGTGAATATATGTGTGTGTATATATATATATATATATATATGAGAGACACACACACACACAGACATTCAAAATCACAAATTACAAATTAATATATTAATTAATTACACTCTCATAGACACAGGAAACATTCTTATGGTTACACGCATTAAACAAACTATTGAAATTAAAAAAAAAATAAAATAAAATTAAATAAATAAATAAATAAATAAACCTGGCAAAGTTCACAGTCTGTTCAATGAGGTGTGAAAGAAGAAGACAAAATTATAAATTAATATTAAGTGAAAAAAATGACACGCTTCGCCGATTACAAAACTTACCTGTTCACACCTGAACGAGCACAAAGCATAACAAATACCACCTGTATTACACACCTAATTAGTTCCTTGAAATTTATTGTTTATTCTCCCATCAAAGTACAAGAGACTCCTTCACCTGGATATAATTAATACCAAAGGAGAATCTCGTTAGAAACTACCTGTGGTTAATTGAAGGTGATACACCGTGAAAAGTTAAGAGGATATTTAAAAAGAGTTTAGAAAGAATCTTTTATTTTATTCTTGTTTGAAGTCTCCCTGGTTTATTTAGAAAGCAATAAAAGTGTAAAAGCATTGTAAAAGAAGTGTTTGCTGAAGTAAAAGAAAGCTTGATGCTTTTTGGTCAGAAGTTTTGTTTGATAGATCAAAGGTGTGTTGGGAAGTAAAAAAATAATTCTTAAACGTTTGTCGTTATTTTTTCAAACACATATATACACAAATACACACACTGTTACTAATATACATGTGTATATGCATAAATACACATGCAAACATACATACATCCATATATACATCAAAAATAATACATACATTCAAACATATATATGTGTGTGTGAGTATGTGTGTGTATGTGTATGTACATACACTGACACAGTTACATACCTATGAACATACAAATTTCCTTGCTTAAATATATAAACACATATATATAAATAGAACCATACACACACACACACATAAAACAAACCAACAACCCCCAAAAACACACACACACACACTAAAACCAACATCCCCCACACACACACACTCACTCAAATATCCACACACATGCACACACACACACACACACACACACATACAAACAAGCACACACACACACACACACACACACACACACACACAAACACTGGAACATCACACACACACACACACAAACAAACACACAACATCCACACACACACACACAAACCAATATTCCCACATACAAACATTCACACATACACAAACAAACTGACACACACACACTCACACACACACACACACAAACAGACATCCCCCATACACACACAGACATCCACCAACACACAGACATCCACATACACACAGACACATACACACACTCACACACACACACACAAACAGACATCCCCCATATACCAACATTCCCACACACACAAACACTCAAACAAACATCCACACACACACAGACAAACACACACACACACAGACACACAAACCAATATTCCCACATACAAATATTCACACACACACACACACACACACACACACAAACACACTAATTACTGACTCACTTTGAAAAACACGGAAACCAACACTATTAACAAAACAGCTCTCTGTAACCCCCCACTGGGTCATCATATTTCTTGAACTCCCGTGACATTTTTGTCCACACACACACACACACACACACACACACACACACACACACACACAGACACTCTACACTGGCTGAAGTAATCATTACACTTTCAGAGGTCACATACAGCTCCGTATCGCATGCCTTGCAGCAAAGTAATAGTCGTATACTTCAGGCATTTATTGGTCTGCGACATGCTAACTCAGACTGGTTGATGTTGTGTTGTGTTGTGCTGTGTGTGTTGTGTTACTCTTTAATGTCAATTCGTTCGTTTTGGTTTGGTTTTTTCTTGTAAGCAATGAAGTGTAATTAAATTAGAGAGATAGGAAGAACGTTCGTTCGGTCGTTTCGAAAGGATAAGATTAAGATATTAGAAATAACAAAAAAAAAAAAAAAGAAAAAAATGTAAAGAAAATGAAGTAATTTGGATTTGTTTTCGGAGTTAATGAGAGAAGGTGTTTTTTTTTTGTGTTGTGGCGTTTTATATATAAAAAATAAAAAAACTGTGTTGGTGATTTGAAGGAATTTTGCGGTTCTTATGAAATGGTGAGTATAATATAATTTTATTTGTTATTGTTTAAAAGTCTGTCTCTCTCTCTCTCTCTCTCTCTCTCTCTCTCTCTCTCTCTCTCTCTCTCTCTCTCTCTCTCTCTCTCTCTCTCTCTCTCTCTCTGTCTAGCTATCTATCTGTCTCTCGCTCTCTCTGTGTCTCTCCCTGTCTGTCTGTCTGTTTGACTCTTACTCTCTCTCTCTCTCTCTCTCTCTCTCTCTCTCTCTCTCTCTCTCTCTCTCTCTCTCTCTCTCTCTCTCTCTCTCTCTCTCTCTCTCTCTCTCTCTCTCTCTCTCTCTCTCTCTCTGTCTAGCTATCTATCTCTCTCTCTCTGTCTAGCTATCTATCTCTCTCTCTCTGTCTAGCTATCTATCTATCTGTCTCTCGCTCTCTCTGTGTCTCTCCCCTGTCTGTCTGCCTGTCTCTTACTCTCTCTCTTTCTCTCTCTCTCTCTCTCTCTCTCTCTCTCTCTCTCTCTCTCTTTTTTTCTCTCTGTGTATCATTCAGTCTCTCTGTCTCTCTCTTACTTTCTATACACACACACAAACACATACATATGCACACATACACACTCACACATGTATACATATATACCTGTATTTTTTACTATAAAAGAATATTTTCTTGTGACAACTTAATACTATTTTTTATATTTTGATTTTAGATTTCTAACATGATTCAGTATGATGTAAGATAAAGTAATATAACAACATAAAATGACATGTTATGATATAACATAATGCATTTTAATCTGTAATCTAACATAACATAACATAACCAAACAAGGAAAGAACAACATAACATGATGATATTAGGTAAAAATAACAAACCAATATGCAAAATAACAAAACAAACAATATAATAACAACATGATATGATGATATAAATAACAACATAATAATACAGCATAACAAAACAATGTAATAACAACATAACATTAAAACATTACATAATATAACATAATTACATAACATTACATAACATTACATAATATAACATAATAACATAATACTTTATTTACTGAAAACAAGAATGATCATAAAATGTAACAGTTAATACTATGTGTAAAGAAGAAATATTATTTTTATTAAACGGTGGTAAAAAAAAAATAATAATAAAAGAAACAACAATTTTCTGCTAATAGTTTTGAGGTTGTCCATGACTTTAACATACATCAAAAGTTTTTAAAAAAGAAATAGAACAAACATCTGAAATGTCAGGAAAGGTCATTTTTTTTTTGTTGAATCTAAATTTTTGAAGCACCAGAAACTGTTAGTGGCAGTTTGATTATTTATTTATATATATATGTAGAGAGAGAGAGAGAGAGAGAGAGAGAGAGAGAGAGAGAGAGAGAGAGAGAGAGAGAGAGAGAGAGAGAGAGAGAGAAAGAGGAGAAAAGAGAGAGAAAGAAAGAGAAAAAGAGTGTGAGAGAGGGGGAGAGAGAGGGGGGAGAGAGAGAGAGAGAGACAGACACACGAATATACACACACACACATATATACTTTACATGCTGTAAGACTGTATCAGTTATTATATATCAGTGTGTATAAAATACGGTTGATATGACACAGACACTTGTAAATAAATTTTATATCACTTGAGTTTGACTCACACTTAAAATCACACATGTACCACTTCACACACAGTACACACACTTGTGTTATATTGACTTAGTTTGAGTGAGCATATATTTGTATACGTATCTCTGTGTATCTGTGTGTCTGTATGTGTGGGAGTATGTAAACATATGAGTTTTCTGTGTACATTTGTGTATATGATACAAGGTAACATAAATTAGCATTGGAGAAAAATCAGACAGAGATGAAATGAAAATGAAGGAGAGAGGAGGAGAAAATTGTATAGATAGAGTCAGAGAGACAGACAGACAGAGAGAAAGGGAAAGAAAGAGAGACAAACAGACAGAAAGAGAAAGAGAGACAGATAGGCAGACAGTCAGACAGAAGGAGAGAGAAAGAGAGACAGACAGAGAAAGAAAGGAAGAAAGAGAGACATACAGACAGAAAGAGAAAGAAAGACAGATAGGCAGACAGTCAGACAGAAGGAGAGAGAAAGAGAGACAGACAGACAGAAAGAGAAAGAAAGGAAGAAACAGACAGAAAGAGAAAGAAAGAGAGACAGACAGACAGAAAGTCAGACAGAAGGAGAGAGAAAGAGAGACAGACAAACAGCTAACATAAATTAGCATTGGAGAAAAATCAGACAGAGATGAAATGAAAATGAAGGAGAGAGGAGGAGAAAATTGTATAGATAGAGTCAGAGAGACAGATAGGCAGACAGTCAGACAGAAGGAGAGAAAGAGAGACAGACAGACAGAAAGGGAAAGAGAGAGAGAAAGACAGACAGATAGAAAGAGATAGAAAGAGAGACAGACAGACAGCTAACATAAATTAGCATTGGAAAAAAATCAGACAGAGATGAAATGAAAATGAAGGAGACAGAAAGAGATAGATAGAGTCAGAGAGACAGATAGAGACAGTCAGACAGAAGGAGAGAAAGAGAGACAGACAGACAGAAAGGGAAAGAGAGAGAGAAAGACAGACAGATAGAAAGAGATAGAAAAGAGAGACAGACAGACAGACAGAAAGAAGAAAGAGAGACATACAGACAGAAAGAGAAAGAAAGAGAGACAGACAGACAGAAAGAGAGAGATAGAGATACAGACAGACAGAAAGGGAAAGAGAGACAGACAAACAGACAAAAAGAAAAATAAAGAGAGAGAAAAAGAGACAGACAGGCAGACAGAGAGAGAAAGAGAGAGACAGTCAGACAGAAAGGGAAAGAGAGAGACAGAGACAGACAGACAGAAAGGGAAAGAAAGAGAGAGAGAGAAAAAAGAGAAAAAGAGAAAGAAAAAGAGAAAGAGAAAGAGAGAGAGAGGGAGAGAGAGAAAGAGAAAGAGAGATACAGACAGAAAGATAAAGAGAGAGAGAGGGAGAGAGAGAAAGAGAAAGAGAGATACAGACAGAAAGATAAAGAGAGAGAGAGAGTAAATAGTAAAAATTGATTCAAAGCCAATTCTCATCCATTCTTTCTATATTTCATTTTCTATTTTTGATACTTTTCTTCTTCTTTTTCAACTTCTTTCAAATCACTCCAGATTTTTTTGATTTTTCCTCAGGTGATGCTAAGTAAAGCGACTGTGAAAAGAAAATAGCCATCGTCATGGAAACCTGTAATGAAAAGTTTCAATGGTTGTCCGTAATTGCTGGCTCACGGATACTTTCAATTTGGCAGTGAATGAGTCTTGAACCCAGACTCCCCGGGGCCCTGATTAGACAGTTCTGTGACATACAGGATTAGATAAGTTGTAGACAAATGTCTGAATTGGTGATGGTTTTTTTTTCTCAATGGGCTATTCAATTAAAGAGAGTCGCTCAGTTATACTGTGTATTGGTAATAGCGATGTTTTTCAAAACTGAATATTTGTTTTATAGCAGAAGTGGTCTGGAGTTGTTGCTGTTGCTGCTGTTGTTACTGTTATTGTTGCTGATTTTGTTGCTGCTGATGATGTTTTGATTGTTACTGTTGTTGATGTTGATGTTTTTGTTGTAACTGTTACTGTTGTTGTTCTTGATGTTATTGTTGCTATTGATGTTCTTGACTGTGTTACTATTACTGTTGTTGTTATTATTGTTTTTGTTCTTATTGTTAGTGATGTTCCTGATGTTATTGTTGCTGTTGTTGTTAATGTTGTTTTTGTTTTGTTACTGTTGTTCCTGATATTATTCTTGCTGTTGTTGTTGTTGTTGTTGTTATTACTGGATGATGAACCTCTACCACATAAACTTACATAAAATAAACTTTAAATGAAAATTTCTATTTAAATATTTTAAAGAAAAACATGTATTTTACATCATCCCAAACAGAATTAGTTGATGCTGCTGCTGTGGTTGATGATGCTGTTGATCACAGTGGTCAGGTAGTGAGTACAAACATGCTTCATTGTCAAAACATCTTCGGCAAACACATAGACATCAGCAGAAGTAAACGAACAACTACTCTTCATTAAACTGTGTCTGTCTGAAAATCTAATTCACAGACGATTGTGAACACTGAAAAAAAAAATAGTTCTTTTGGGTGTCACACATCTGACACATGTCTGTCACACATCTGACATATCTCTGTTTGTACAATCTGATTTAAAAAAATAGGTTTGTTTGTACAAACAATTTTAAAAAGAGGTATGTCGGAACTTTTAAATTTTTTTGTTGTTGTATAAGAGGTATGTCATACTTTTAATTTTTATTTTCAGCATTTATACAACAAATAAATATAAATATAATCATACATACATACATACATACATACAATACATATATACATGATATTTATATACATACATACATACATACATACATATATATGTACATACATACAGACACTCATGCACACATCATACATATATATGTACACACACACACACACACACACACACACACATACATATTCATATATAGACATAAGCGCACACATAATCACACACACATACAAACACATACACACTGAAACACACAAACACAAAACTTCTTACTCTTCATAACTGAAACATATTTCACATAATGTAAAATACCAGTTCTACTTTGCTGTCTCTATATACAAACATCTTCCATTCATTGGGTTTTTTTCCTTACATTCTCAATTACCTCAGACTCAGTACGTGTAGACTTTTTCACTCTGATCTTTACCCAGTTGAAATTCTGTCTACAAAGTACACAAGAAAGTGAAGGAAAAAAAAAAAAAAAAAAAAAATGCTTTGATGTTGAAAACAGTTTAAAATATCATTGTACAGATTTTGTTTCAAATGTTGACTCGCAGTAATTGGGTATAGAGCATGTGTTTGAAGAGTGGGAGGTTCTGGGTTCAAATCACTACAGTGTACATAGTTAATTTTTTAATTTAGTTTTTTTTTTTTTTTTTTCTATTTGTTCATCTCACTCTATTTCTGAATATATTTCTGGTATTGTCTGAATGTCTGTTTGTTTGTCTAATTCTGTCTTTGTCTCTATCTCTTTTTTTTTCCTATTTCTCATTTTTGTCTGTTTTCTTTTTCTTTCACTCTCTCCTTTTATTGTATCGTTCGTTCTTTCGTTTTCCTTGTTTTTTTCCTTGTATTTGTGTCTATCTTTCTTTCTCTTTTCCATATCATTATCTTTTTAATTCAGCCCATTTCTCTCTCTCTCTCTCTCTGTCCCTCTTTATCTTTATCTCTTTCACTTTCTTTCTTTCTGTTTTTATCTGTCTCTGTCTCATTTTCTATTTGTCTCCATCACTCTCACTGTCTCTCTTTTTCTCTGTCCCTTTATCTCTATCTCTCCATCTTGTCTCTGTCTCTCTCTCTTTCTCTCTCTCATTCTCTGTCTCATCTCTCTCTCTGTTTCTCTGTTTCTCTCTATATCTCTCTGTCTCATCTCTCTCTCTTTCTCTCTCTCTGTCTGTCTGTCTCTCTCTCTCTCCCTCTCTCTGTCTCTCTCTCTCTCTCTCCCTCTCTCTGTCTGTATGTCTGTCTGTCTGTCTCTCTCTCTCTCTCTCTCTCTCTCTCTCTGTCTCTCTCTCTCTCTCTCTCTCTCTCTCTCTCTCTCTCTCTCTCTCTCTCTCTCTCTCTCTCTCTCTCTCACTCTCCTTATCATTATCTTTCTCTTTCTCTTGTTCTCCATTTTTATTTTTTTCTGTTTCTAACGCTCTCTGCACTGTCTGTTGTCTTTGTTTTATTTTTATTTTTTTTTTCTAATGTTTTCTTTTTTTGTCTGTTGTCTTTGTTTTATTTTTATTTGTTATTTATTTATAGTCTCCCAGTCACACAGTGCAATCATCATCATCAACCTTCTCACTTTTATTTTCTAATTTAAAACACATTTTGTTCAGATCACTTTCCACTTGCAGTTAATCTCGAATAACTGTTTTCTGATTACATCTGACGTTGGGATGGTCATTAATTCTTTCTTTCTTGCACACATCCCCCCACCCCATCTTATTATCTGATCAGACATTGTAACACAGACATACAAAGGTAGAATTTCTCATGTGTACCAGAAAAAACAATCAAACTCTCAATTAATACACACACACACACAGTAACATATACAAATATACACATGCACACATACATGCATACATACATACATACACACACACACACACACACACACACAAACATATACAAATATACACATGCACATATACATGCATACATACATACATACACACATACATACATACACACACAACATACATACATACACACATACATACATATACACACACATACACACATATATACATACATACACACATACATACATACACACTCACATACATACACACACAACATACATACACACATACATACATACACACACACATACACACATATATACATACATACACACATACATACATACATACACACACATACATACACACACACATACTTACACACACACATACATACTTACACACATCCATATGTTTCATATATTTCTCAGTTTGATAGAAAACCAAAGAATTCCTTACATAAAATGAAAAGCCAAAATTCTTTGTTCACTGCATGAAACAGAATCAAACACTTCAGAAACAAAGACCTTGCCAGAAAACTGCATTGCAAAGAATCTTTTTTTTTTTCTATCATTTTTCTTATTTTCTTCTCTCTTTCTTCCTGTATTTTTAAAATAAACTATTTTTTTTTTTATTTATTTATTTATTTATTTATTTATTTATTTTATTTTATTTTATTTTTATTTTATTATTATTGTTGTTGTTGTTGTTGTTGTTGTTATTCTTAATCTCTTGCAGAACTGAGAACTGAAAGGTTATAAGATCAATTCTTGCAGTCTAATTAAAATAACTGGGAATATGAGAACTGAAAACGTAAAAGAGTTCTTACTGCTGTTTTGCATATTGGAAATATTGAAAAGATCCCTTTCTGCTACATTGTGAAATTATGGATGTAAAAATATCTGAAAAAAGGATAACATATGATTTAGTCAGTGGGTTGTAAAAGATTCCTTGATGATATCTTGTCACATTGACAGGTTATATATAAAAATATCCTTTGCTGCTGTATTATCACTGAAAGGTTACACATAAAAGAAATCTTGCTGTGTTTTTTTTTGGTGTTTTTTTAGCATTTGCAGTTAAAAGTGCTCTTGCTGCAGTATGGTAAAGGCAGAATTTGTAAAATATCATTCAGCTTCTAGTCCATGAAAGAATACTTGAGACTGGTTTGTGTAAAAGATTTTCTCTGTGGTCAGTGGAAAAGAGTTCTTGCTGTTGTCTGTGCTTGTATAATTGATAACCCTTTAGGCACTTTTTGCAACCTACATACATACATACATACATACATACATACATACATACATACACACACACATATACACACACACATACACACACACACATACACACACACATACACACACACACATACACACACATACACACACACATACACACACATACACACACACATACACACAGCAGGGTTAAATATAGGTAATTATTGCCCAGATTACCTGATACTGAAATAATATTTGTTGTTCTGAAATTTGACATTGAAAGAGTTAAAGATATTTTCATGAAAAGAAAATAATAATAACAGTAACAACAACAACAACAATAATAATAATAATAATAATAATAATAATAATAATAATAATACTTCTTCTTCTTCTTCTTCTTCTTCTTTTTTTTCTTCTTCTTCTTCTTAGTATTATTATCATCATTAGTACTGTACTGTTATAACACCAACAACAATAACAACAATAATAAAAATAACAATAAGAACAACAATCACAGAAGGATACATAAATAAAGAAAAGATAAATAAAAAAAAAAAAAGAAGAAGATACAGGTAAACTTCAAAGATGTGAGAAACTCAGGTAAGCAGGTAACCGTTCCACTTCACCTGTTTCATATCACCTTTGACTTTACAGGTGATCATAAAACTATCTCACCTGTATCACTTGAAAATGACAGGTAGAGAGGTTTATTGGTGTCCTATCTAACAGGTAAAAATCTTATCTTGCAGGTTATGTACCTTTTTATGGGCAACATCTTAATTTTAACCTGCAGTGCACCTTTACAGAGATAAAATTATTATGTTAACTTGCTGTATATCTTAATAATAAAACTTTTTTATTTTATTTTATAGTATAACTTCATACAGGTAACATATTGACTTATATTTTCAATACAGAGAAAGAGAGAGTGAGAGAGAGTGAGAGAGGTAATGTATTTATCTTTTGATATACAGGTAATATAAAGAATTAAAGAAGAGCTTTATAAGATAACATGTTTACCTTAATTAACAGTATAGCTCCTTAGAGGTAACAAACATAGTATTTATCTTTTGGTATACATTTTTGCAGGTAATAGGACTTTTAAACTTAAAGAATATCTTTATACATATTTACCTTAATTTACAATATAGGTAATATTTCTTTCTTTTGGTGAATATTTATTCAGGTAATATTTTAAACTTAAGAATACCTTTATACAGATCATATACTTATCTTAACTTACTGTAAGTTTATATATGAGTAACAATTCTTACTTACTTACACCTTTTTTTATTTTTAATTTATGTATAGCTTTATGGAAACAAAAAGTTTACATTTTTCTTTTGCATTACACAGAATCTTTATAGTTTGTACAGGTAAAATATTAATCTTTCAAATTCTATTCTATTTCTTTTATTTTCTGTATTTCCACATTGAGAATCTCTCTTTTTCTCTCTATCTCTGTCTTTCTCTCTCTGTGTCTGTCT
>CM022675.1:7180831-7188331 GCA_012295275.1 Chrysomallon squamiferum
ATTGGTGATAAAAATTCTTTACAGAAATTCACGTGACTCTCTGGTTGTCCTGTGTGTATATCGAAGTAGATAATGAACATATCATACAAGCCATATCAAACAGGTCAAATACATGCTCTTCTCTTTAAAACACATTTACGAGTGCTCGGGGACAGGGGGGGAGGATTAATGACAGGCAGAATGGGGGGGTGTGTGTGTGTGTGTGTGTGGGGAGGTGAGGATGAAGGGGGAGTGTTGGAGGGAATGTGGATGAAGGGGACGGTTTGGATAATAGGAATCGCTATGACGAATGGATGTTATATGGGGTGTCTTTTTAATAGTTTATGACTACTTACTTTAATAACTGTTGGCGGGGTAGGGAAAGGGTGTGGTTGATGGGGTGGGGTGAGGTGTGGGCGTTGATGGACTGACTGTGGGGGGGGTTTTGCTCTTTATTGGTTTTCTCGAGTGCTGACGTTAATGTCAGGAGGAATGGGGGAGGGGTTGGTGATGGGGGGGCTGTGTGTGTGGGTGGGGGGGCTGAGTTCTTCTGCGGTTTATGACTCTGAGTGTTAATGATAGTAACAGGGGTGGGAGTTTATGATGGGACATTATGCGGGCGTGTCTCCTCAATGGCTATAACTGCTGGTGTTAAAGATAAAATGAAGGAATGATGGTGGGTTGTGCAGGATGGGGGGGGGGCTGCTGGGTTGGCTCCATAATGGATAATATCCACAAATGTTAATAAACAATAATGATACAGGGACTTTTTGGATACAGAGAAATTTTGGAAAGTGTGCCTTTAATAAGTAATAACTTTCAACATTAATGACAATATACTAAATGTAAATTAAGACATAAAGGCAAAGTAGTATACAAATTACAATAAATTATATTAATATAATTATAAAATTTGATTTATGATACCACAGTATTAACCAAAAAATTATTTAAACCAGACAAGTGACCTTTAATTTTATCTAATTAATGTGAATTAATGTAAATTCAGTGAAGGTAAACCCTGATAATGTAAAATATTTCTGCAGAATTTTATGAATTTCAGAAATGAATGCAGTTAATATTTTTCATCTGTTTCATGCAAACACTCTGAGAGAATCTGTATAAACTTTTTTTTTTTTTGATAAACAGAGGATACTGACACAAACCAATGAGTTCATGGGAGGTTACAGTGGGTGTAAACAAAGGGGCGGGTCTAGGTGTGGTGGGGGGGGTGGGGTGGGTGGAGTTAGCTGAGAACATCCTGTGTGGTAAGGATGAAGTCATCATTAGAAGAAGTCTGTGTCCATATTTTTTTTACTGGGTTATGTGAAATGTCGTGTTTGGTTTATACACCGAAAGGTTTGATGGAGAGAAAGAAGGAGGAGGAGAAAGGAAGAAAAGATGGAAGAGAGAAGAAAGGAGAGTGTGAGTAAGGGTGGATGAAAGAATGAAAGATTAAAAGAGTGAAAGAGAGAAAGAATGAAAGATATAGTTAGAGTGAAAGAAAGAAATAGATCAAGAAATAGACTGAGAGAGAGAGAGAGAGAGAGAGAGAGAGAGAGAGAGAGAGAGAGAGAGAGAGAGAGAGAGAGAGAGAAAAGGAGAAAGAAACAATGAGAGAAAGAAAGACAGATAGAAAGAGGGAGAGGAGAAGGGAAGAGAAAGTAAAAGAGAATCAAAAAGAAAGAAAAACAAAGAGATAATATTTATATCTTCACTATCAATGAAGCTTCTATTTCTTTCATGCTGGTAAATTTGGTACCTGCTACTGCCTGGCATCCCCCCTCCTATAATAATTAGTGGACCCACCCCTGAAACAGGTTGTAAAAGGAAAAAATAAAAGGAAAGAAAATGTCTTAGTTTTAAACAGATGTGTGCTTGAGTTAAAGGAAATAATAAATTTCTGTTTATATGTACTTAGGAGAATGTGTCTTTCATTTTGCTTCTTCTGTTTTAAATCTCACCCTTTTTTGGTTGCACTACGTTTATTGTGAGTTTGTGTGTGGGCGTTCGTTTGTTTATTTCTTTTGTTTTAGGGGGTAAAGGGTGTTTGTTTGTTTGTTTGTTTGTGTTTGTTTGTGTTTGTTTGTTTGTTTGTGTTTGTTTGTGTTTGCAAAGGTTTTGTATGAGTGTCTGAATGACGGTGATTTTAAAAAAGTTATAGAATGATAGCCAGAAAGATAGCTAGATAGAGAGACAGACTGAACAAAATGAAGGAGATTGATAAAGTATGGAGTAAGAAAATCAGAGAGAGTGAAAGATAGATAAACAATGAAAGAAAGATAAATAGAGAAACAAATATGGTATTAGAGAGAATGAAAGAAGAAGAAAATCAGAAAAAGATGAACAAAAAGATAAAAAGAAAGAAGGAAAGAAAAAGAGAGAAATATTTGATGAAAGAAAAAGAAAGTCATATTAAAGAGATGGAATGACAGAAGGAAAGAAAGAAAGAAAGTGAGAGGCAGATATTAAGAATGAGTGAAAGAAAGAGAGGGAGAGAAAAAATTGAAACAACACAGTGAGAGAGAGATTGAGAAAGAGAAAAAAAGGACAAAAAATAGAGAGAGAGAGAAGGAGAAATACACAGAGAGACCACTTTAAGCAAGATAAATAGATAAGAAAAATAAAGAAAGATTATATTTACAGCTGCTAATGTTACAAGGAAAGAAGAAAATGTTTTAAAAGCGAAAAGCAGATTATTTTTTTTTCTTCTACTGATAAAATCTTTCTGTTGGTATAATTTATGTCAAGAGAAATTTGACTGTTTTTTTTTTTTTTTTTTTTTTTTTTTTTTTTTGACTTGTTCCATTTTTTTTTGTGTTGGAAGAATCCTAAATGCAGAAAACAATGGCTTCCTTTGTTTTTCCTTTTCAGTTTTATTTTTTTTATAATTTTTTTCTCTTCTTTCCATTAAAAAAAAAAAAAAAAAAAAAAAAAAAAAAAAAAAAAAAGAAGGAAAACATTGTTTTACAAAGTTTAAGGAAAAATGTACAAAGTGAAAAAAAAAAGAAAAAAAAAAAAAAAAAAAAAAAAAAAAAATGTATGGTTATCTTGCACTAATTTATTTTCCAGTTATGTTCACATTGAATTAATAATTTTTTTTATTACTTCATAATTTCTTCTTCTTCTTCTTTAATAATAATAATAATAATAATAATAAAATAAAATAAAAAGAGAATATGAAAATATAACATTGTGTACAATCGCAGTTTGAAAAAGGAATAACTATTATATAATAATTATAACAAAATAATTATAACAAAAACTATAAATAAGGAAAAATAAACAAATAAATAAATTATATAATTAACAAATTAATATAAACAAACACAAACCATTAAACAAATTAAATAAATATATATAAAACAAACCTCCACCCCCCCAAAAAAAACACAAAAAAAAACCACCAGCAAGTCAGAACTAATTTTAGTTCAAAAACACAATTAATTAATAAAGACAAATTTGGACGTTTCCCAAATACATACATTCGGAGTTACCTGACTTGATCAGAACTCTTCAGAATTTCTCGCATTCGTTCTGACGTTTCAGTGCTTGACCTCGAGGTCACAAATAGATTACAAAGTGGAACAAAGGAATCTGGTGTCAGACAAAATGGATACAAACACAGTCTGGCTTTGTCTTACGTCATTACAGTCTTAACTCTTTTAACTGACACCTGCTAGCAAACTAAAAAAAAATAAAAAATACATGTCTGTACAGTTCAGAGTTGTTTGTTTGTCTGTCCATGTATTCATTCATTTATCCATCCATCCATTAGTCCATCTCTCTATCCATCCATTTATCCAGTTACTCATAAGTCTATTTTGTTGAAGAGTATATCATTTTTTTTAAATATGTTTCTTTTTATGTGTTATCTTGTTTGTCTGTACAGGTCTCTATCTGTATGTATGTCTGTCCATCTATCTGTCCCAGTGTTTCTCTGTCTGTCTGTCTCTATCTCTCTCTATATCTGTCTGTCTGTCTGTCTATCTCTCTGTCTGCCTGCCTATCTATCTATCCATGTGTTTCTCTGTCTGTCTGTCTGTCTATCTATCTATCTGTCTGTCTGCCTGCCTATCTATCTATCCATGTGTTTCTCTGTCTGTCTCTCTCTGTCTGTCTGCCTTTCTGTCTGTCTATCTGTCTTCCTGTCTGTCTCTCTCTGTCTCTCTATCTGTGTGTGTGCATGCTAGAGAGAAAAAAATATACTGTGTTAGTCTGTCTGCCCACATCGCCATCAGTCTGTCTGTCTACCTATTTATCTGTATGTCCATGTGTTTCTCTATCTGTCTCTCTCTGTCTCTCTATATATATCTGTCTGTTTGTCTGCCAATCTATCTGTACTGTGTTTCTCTGTCTGTCTGTCTATATCTATCTTTCTGTCTGTCTGTCTGCCTATCTATCTATCCATGTGTTTCTCTGTCTGTCTGTCTGTCTTCCTATCCATGTGTTTTTCTGTCTGTCTCTCTCTGTCTCTCTATCTCTGTGTGTATGCATGCTAGAGACAGAGAGAAATATATTGTGTTTGTCTGTCTGTCTTCTATCTATCTGTATATCTGTCTACCTATCTATCTATCTATCTATCTATCTATCTATCTATCTATCTATCTATCTATCTATCTATCTATCTATCTTTCTATCTATCTATCTATCTATCTTTCTATCTATCTATCTATCTATCTATCTATCTATCTATCTATCTATCTATCTATCTATCTATGTGTCTATCTTCCTGTATTTCTGTATCTTATCAGTCCATCTGTATATCTGTCTCTCTATCTCTCTATCTGTTGCTCTTTATCATTCATCCATCCACCTATCACTCTATCTCCTTGTCTGTCTGTCTGTCTGTTACTTACTCTCTGTCTAGCAAAATATCAAAGAGATTTGGAGAAGAGTATTAACTGACACAAAGAAAGGGTGGGGCAGAGATACCTAGGCATAGAGATTAAATTTTTGTGATGAGAAAAAAAATACGTATGACAGGTGTCTTTGTTCAGGTAAATAAATAGCTCAGGTGTTAAAGATGATTAATGGACAGGTATTAACTGATTAATTGTACTTACATCTGTTTGCATTAGTAAGTTTACCTGTGGGTGGAGAGAAATGTATATACGTGTGTCTGTGTGTGTGAGTGTGTGTGTGTGTGTGTGAGTGTGTGTGTGTCTGTGTGTGTCTGTGTGTGTGTGTCTGTGTGTGTGTGTGTGTGTTTGTAAGTGTGTGTGTTTGTGTGTGTTTTGTAAGTGTGTGTGTGTTTCTGTTTGTTTGTATAAATGTATGTGTGTGCATGCTTATGTGGATGTTTGTGTTTGTGTGTGTGTGTGTATGTGTGTGTTTTTGTTTGTGTGTGTGTGTGTACATGTGTGCATATTTATGTTTTGGATATTTGTGTTTGTGTATATCTTTGAGTGTGTGTGTTCTTGTATTTCTGTGTGTGTGTGTGTTCTGTATTTCTGCATGTCTGTGTTACACAGCCCTACATCAGTTGTAAAAACACATCAATTACATAGATTAAAATATCAAGTAAAAAATATTTTTTTTTTTTTTTTTTTACAATTGATGTAGACTTTTACTCAGCCCAGTATTGTTCGGCATATTTCAGTTTGCGATACTCAAAACCTCTTTAATGATTAATCTATTTCATAATCCTACATTCTGCATGCATCATGTCTGAGAGCTGCATTGTTATTTTATTTTTTTAATTTATGGCTGGGAGGTGTATACACAAGTTATTAAATGTCTGGCTGCTTTGTAAATGTCATCAATTTACAGAGAAAAAAATTGTACTGGGAGACATTTAAGTGCTAATTGTAAATGCATGTTTGTTGTTTCAGTTGTTAACAGATATGTCAGGGCAGAGAGATCTGGGGGTGGGGGTGGAGTCGGGTGGAGTTGGGTGGGGGGGGGGGGGGGGGGGGTGAGTCTTGTACGAGGTATATTTTGAAGTGATGGTGGTTGTGGATGTAGAGTGAGGTGTATATATCGAAATGGGGTGGGGTTAAGGTGTGTTTGGATTTAGGGGTTGGGGAGAGTATGAGGTGGGGTATGCATTCACTGTGGGGGGTTTTAGTTGGTGGGTAAGATATGGTTATTTGTGAGCCAATATTTGACTGATTTTTGCTAACTGAAATAAAATAGCAAATATAAACATGCAGGTTCAGACACACAGACAGAAAGGCAGACAAACAGACAGAAAATCAGACACACAGGCAAAAAGGCAGACACACATACACACAAATACACATACAGATACATATAGGCATATACATCCACACATATACATACATACATACATACATACATATATACATACAAAGACAGATTAATACACACATATACACAAACACGCAAACACACACACACATACCACAGAAACACACACTCAGACAAACATACACAGACAAACACCACACAGTGAATAAAAATGTATTAATATACTATATTACAAATATTTACAACAAAAGAACTGGTTAGTGGGTACTAACATATTTATATGATTTTCTCATGTATGCAAGCCCTGTTTAATAAACTGCATATCTCCCTGCAACACGGAATGTATTGAAACTTGATCCAGATGTACTTTTATTGTTAATATTATTCAAAACACAACACAGTGCAACATACTCTGTTTTTGTTTTTTTACTTTTAACAGGGACTCAAGAATGTGGGGAGGAATTAAAGAAAAAAGAAAGCAGTGATGTAAATAGTAATATTGATAAAGAAAACGATCATATATATATTTATTTTTTTCAGTCTTTTTTTTTAATTTCTTTTTTGTTTTCATTTTCTTTTTTCTGTTTTTCATCTTTCTTTCCTTCGTGTCTTTCATTTTTCCTTACCATGCACATACACAGAAAAAACTCACATACATACAAATAAAAACAGCATACACAGACATACACAAGCAATTATATTATTATTACATTACATTATTTTATATTAATTTTTCATCATATCAATCAAATTATATTAATACATTATATTGCATTATTTCATATTAATTTTTCATCATATCAATCAAATTATATTCTTACTTTATATTACATATTATTACTGCATTATGTTATTTTATATTAATTATTCATCATATCAATCAAATTATATTATTACTGCATTATGTTATTTTATATTAATTATTCATCATATCAATCAAATTATATTATTACATTATATTACATATTATTATTACATTACGTTATTTCCTATTAATTATTCATCATATCAATCAAATTATATTATTACTTTTTATTACATATTATTACTGCATTACATTATTTTATATTCATTTTTCATCATATCAATCAAATTATATTATTACATTGTATTACATATTATTACTACATTACGTTATTTTATATTAATTATTCATCATATCAATCAAATTATATTATTGCTTTTTATTACATATTATTACTGCATTACATTATTTTATATTAATTATTCATCATATCAATCAAATTATATTATTACTTTTTATTACATATTATTACTGCATTACGTTAGACATTATTTTTGTCAGTT
>CM022675.1:7193331-7213331 GCA_012295275.1 Chrysomallon squamiferum
AATTATTATTTTTTTTTTTTTTTTCAAAACTACAATAAGTCAAAAACATGGATGCCAAAACCACATACACACATACATACATACATACATACATACATACATATGAGAGAGTGGCTCATTTTTTTATTATTTATTTTAAAGGACAGAAGTTCTCTTTAATAATTAGCTTTTCTATTTCAGGAAGCAGTTAATTAGCATTTAAAATTAACAGCAGGTCCCACTCGAAGGTTTTTTTTTTTAAATAATTAAACGAGACACTTACTGTGTCAGTTCAAGTGATTTATTTGCCTGGCAGAATTTAAAATATCACTTCACTTAATTTACTTAAAGGTTTAAGTGTATTTTCAAAGGGTTTTTTTTTTTTTTTTCTAGGATTCTTTTTTTTTTTTTTTTTTTTTTTCTCTTAATGTAGTGTAATTGTTAAGGTGTGAAAATCTATTCATGTGTGGATAAAAAAATGGTAACTGTTTTGTTTTGTTTTTTTTGTGTTTTTCTGCTTGACTGATTTTCGTGTTTATTTGTTATCTTTTTTCTCCTTCCTCGTACTTTCTCTCTATCTGCTTTTGTTTCTTTCATTTTCTGATTCTTTCTTACTTTCTTTTTTTCTTTTTTCTGAATTTTTTTTTTTTTTTTACTTTCTTTCATCTTTCACTCTTTCCCTCTTTTTTCCTTTCTTTCTTTTTCTTTCTGTTGTCTCAGTCTATCACTTTCTTTCTCTTTCTGTCTCTCCCTCTCTCTTTCTCTTTTTTTTGTCACTTCTTCTGTCACTCTTTCTTTCTTTCTCTTTCTGTCTCTCTCTCAGATTCTCTTTTTTTCTTCTCTTCTTCTGTCCTTTTCTTTCTTTCTCTCTCTCTCTCATTTATATTTCATTTCTTTCCCTTCATCCTTTTTCTCTTTCTTTCATTCTCTCTCTTTCTTTCTCTCTTTCACAGTTCTTCATATTCTTTTTCTCACATTACAGTAAAAAACACAAAAAAAAAAAAATAAAAAAAATATTTGCAGCCATCATAAAATCTCCACAAACGTGTTATTCTAACGTCTTACTTTATTATTACTAAAGATTGATTACTACAAACAAGCCTTAAATTGCCAAAAAAGCTTTTAAGGCTAAGCTTTAATCTGATCAAAAGGTCGGTCAGTCTATCTGTCTGTAAGTAAACTTATATTTGTACAGACAAAATATGTTTTATGACTTAGTCAGGTGACTTGTGTTTCATTGTTTTTTTGACATTTCTGTAAGTCTGTGTGTCTGTGAGTGTCTTTTCTTCAGTCACATATTTACTGACTGACATATACATAATGTAAGCTACTGGCTGTGAGGTTATGGCACTTATTGCATGGGGTCAAGTTTAGATATTGATTAAAAGTTAAATAATTGGGATAAATGTCAGTGTCAGGGTTTATCAAATAGTGAGAACCATTTTTCCCAATCTGGATTAAAACGTGGCAGACCCTGAGTTCATGTTATTAGAAAAGAAATTTAAAAAAATATAATATTAATAAAAATATGTCTATATATATATACCTCTGTCTCTCTTTTTTCTTTCTTTCTCTCTCTTTCTCTCACTTTTTCTATCTCTCTCATTCTCTCTCTCTCTCTCTCTCTCTCTCTCTCTCTCTCTCTCTCTCTCTCTCTCTCTCTCTCTCTCTCTCTCTCTCTCTCTCACACACACACAAACACACAAACAAACAAACATACACATTTATTCTTTTACTCTCTGACTCTGTTTTTGTTTCATGTAAACATATAAAATAAACTTAAGGTACCTTTCCCAACAGTGGGTCACATTTTATATATAAAAAAAAAAAAAAAAAAAAAAAAAAAAAAAAAAAAAAAAATTGCTAACAAGTAAACTCAACATTAGTTATAACCAGGTGTGAAATAGACTTACAGGTAATAACAATAACACACTTGTAATTTATTAAAAAAGTACAAACCACAGGTAACCCCCCCCACTGATATACCTGGAAATACCTATTGTAGATGAAACCATCTTGGTGTGTTGTGAATAAATATACCATTATTCTCAATGAAACTGGGGGTTTTGAACTATCAAGATCTGAGTGCTGAGTTTGAGTTTGTGAATAGAAACTCAATACTTGACAAATGGGAGTGATTTGTGTGGTGTAGAATTGTATTCTGTGGTAGAGCTGAGTTGTATAAAAAAAAGTGTCAATATAGCGATACAGTGTTTGAAGAAATAAGACTAGATAAAACAGACTGAAGGAAAGAAAGAGGTAAAGAATGAGAAAGAGTCAGAGAGAAAGAAAAGAGAAGAAGGGAGAGATAAAGGTAGAGAGATGATAATGATGATGATGAAATAGCCTGAGATAAATATATATATATATATATATATATATATATATAGAGAGAGAGAGAGAGAGAGAGAGAGAGAGAGAGAGAGAGAGAGACAGACAGACAGACAGAGAGAGAGTAAGTTTATCTTTCTCTATTTTCTCTCTTTTTTTTCTTGTTCCTTGCCAACAGATTAAAGTCCTATTTTTATACTGCATTGGTTACAGCAGACACAGATTAAAATATATATACATATTTTTTTAACTCACATAGCTCTCATTATAGCAAAAACAGCTTTAAAAATGGTATTCATATAACTGTCTCCCACGCAAAGATAATTTAAGTAGTCAGTTTTTGCATTACTATGAATTTATCAATACAGATCAAACACACTTTTCATAATGATATCTTTAAAATAGAGATTAAATATGAATTACCCTTTGATCTGTATTAGATTGAAATCTTGGTGGGTTTTTTTCATCTTATTTTATGTAATAGAAAGAATGATGTAGTCTGTGTAGGTTGTCTGTTAGAGAAGTTAGTTCTCTATTGTTGATTGTCAAACAAACCACTGTTTGTGAGGAAAAAAATTATTTTATGAATGAGTTTTTTTGCATTTCTTAATATTTTTTATTACTGTTTCCCTGAATCTCTCTCTCCCTCTCTCTCTCTCTCTTTCTCTCTCTTCCTCTCTCTTCCTCTCTCTCTCTCCCTCTCTCTGTCTCTCTCTCTCTCTCTCTCTCTCTCTCTCTCTCTCTCTCTCTCTCTCTCTCTCTCTCTCTCTCTCTCTCTCTCTCATTTTCTCTTTCTCACTCTCTCTCTCTGTCTCTTTTACTTTCTTTTCTCTGTACTTCTGTCTCTCTGTCATTTCTGTCTCTCTCAGTCACTTAGTATATCTATCTGTAGCTGTCTTTGTTTATCTCTTCTTTTTCTCTCTGTCTCCTTATCTATCACCTTTTTTTTTATATTCCTATCTTTCTCTATTTGATTTACTCTCACTGAATTTCTGCATCTCTCTGTCTCTCAGTATCTTTGTCCCTTTATGCCTTTGTGTGTGTCTCTCTCTCTCTCTCTCTCTGTGTGTCTCTCTCTCTCTCTCTCTCTCTCTCTCTCTCTCTCTCTCTCTCTCTCTCTCTCTCTCTCTCTCTCTCTCTCTCTCTCTCTCTCTCTCTCTCTCTCTCTCATTTAATAAAACAACATGACTGATGCAACAATATAAATGTAATATGATATATGAAATATTCCCCGACTTCATTACTGGGAAATATAAAAACTAATTATTAAAAAAATATTTGTAATGTTTTAACTTTTTTGTCTCAATATTGTCAGAAATATATTTCCTTCTAAACACACAGAGAAAAAAAATCAAAAAAAATTAAACAAAGTTTCATTATATTGTTAAAAAAAACAACTAATTTGTCAGTCTCCCTCAAACAAATAATTGTCAAACAAATATTTTTTTTTTGTATTTGCCCTTTCTTTTTTTCAAAAATCTTCAACAATCTGCTTCAACATATTGTCAAACTTGCAGCCTCATGTCTCCCTATTTGTCAGAAATCTTTTTTTTTTTTTTTCTTTTCTTTTATTCATTTTCTGATTTATTTTCTCTCATAAAAAAAAAAAAAAAAAAAAAAAAAAAAAGGAATGTCAAACAGCTGTATGTTAAAGTGTTCATTAAAATTACTAGAATGTACTTCATGGAATTTGTTCTCTGAAAAAGCCTTTATTACTAACCAAGTCCATGTGACATACTCAGTGTATTGCACATGTGTTAGTAATATAATATATCTAGGAATGGAGTGCACAGATATTTTTGAAATTGTATATATAGGAATACACTATTGGTGGTGGTGTGTGTGTGTGTGTGTGGAAACTGATATATATATATATATATAGATATACAGACAGATAGATTAGTGTATGGATGGATGGATGGATGGATGGATGGATGGATGCACTGTTAGATAGACAGAAGATAGAAAGACAGTCTGATAAATAGATTGACACATATTTTGTATATATGTATGTACATGTATGGATGTGTGTGTGTGTGTATGTGTGTGTGTATGTATATATATATATATATATAGAGAGAGAGAGAGAGAGAGAGAGAGAGAGAGAGAGAGAGAGAGAGAGATGGATAAACAGAGTGACAGACAAACAGACAAATATACAGATAGAATTAATCTTTGGGTTTTGCATGTACAAGCATAATGCTTAATATATGTATGTATATCTGTGTGTATGTATGTGCACATACTAGAAATTAAAAATAAACAAAACTTGACAATGAACTAAATTTCTGTTCTCTGTGTAATATATCACTTTAAAAACTTGTCAGTACCTATAACATATTAAAATTGTATAACACGTGTGTGAAATACAAAGTGATATTTTGCTCCACTACCTGATAACAACTTGGGAGTGTAAATACAAATTGGTTTTTATCCACTAAGAGATAAAATGAAGTGTTCTCTACATGATTATTGTGTCAGCAACAGAAACACAAGTCTTAACAGATTCATAAACAGGCTAGGCTGCCTCTTGCAGGCTTCAGTGCCAGGACTTTGAGTTAGAGCTTAGAATAAGTTAAGAGAAGAGTTTCTTCTTGTGTTATTCAGTCTTGTCCATTCTAGATGTTGTTTTTAGCATTGTGACAGCGACTTCAAGTAAAATAGACAGAGCACAAAACAAACACAGAGCATAGAGAACAGCACAGAGCTTAAAACTTGTAGAACATAAACTTGGAGCCTATAATGCAGAGCTTTTTAGCACAGAGAGAGCTAATAAGCTAGATCATAGAGCTTAGAGTGTAGAGCTTAAAGTGTAGAGCTTATTGCTTAGAGCTTTATCAACTCGTAAAAAAATATTTTAATAATTTTTCTATTTAAATATTTTGTTCTTACAAACACTAAGATGGATTAATAGGATTAGGATTATCAAGATTATCAGTTATTTAAATTTAATTTCACCTTGCCTTAGTCCTCATTACCCAAAGAAGTCACTACAGGGATTTGAACCGACAACCTGCCGATCACTCCTTTCCACTGTCTTAACCACTGTGTGAATTTTAAAGGGAATCACTCCTGCTAAACTCTGAGCTGTCACTATCAGAGACTGGCAGATGATGGTGTGTTACAGACAGACAGGCAGGCTCCTGAAGGGAAAACCAGGGATTCATGAATGATTGAGAAGTTTTCTGAACGATTAGCAGACTCGCAGACAAAAGAAAAATGGAATTCATTTTCTTCATGAGTGAACACGGAACTAAGCTGAGCTTTTTCGTGAAAAGAAGGAATGTTTTTAGCTTTGATAGGAAAATAAAAGAAAGAAAGAAAAAAAAAGAGAAATGTGTAGGATGAGAGGAATGTTTTTGTGACATAAAAGGGATAAAATCATTCATGGTGAAAAGGAAAACTGGGGTCTTGGTTGTATGAATGGATGTTACAAATGTGTGGGTGTATCTCTGTGTGTCTGTATCTCTGTGTGTCTCTATCTCTGTGTGTCTGTGTGTAGCCTGTATAAAACTTAGTGTGTTATAATGTTAATAGTTACTGGAGGGGGGTTCACTGTCAAGGTTTTTTTATTCATTTATCAAACACACATGCATGCACACACACACACACACATACACACACACATACATACACACACACACACACACATACACATACATACATATACACATATACATTCTTATATAAACATATATACATTCTTACATACATATATACTTAAATACATATATATATATATATATATATATATAGAGAGAGAGAGAGAGAGAGAGAGAGAGAGAGAGAGAGAGACATACAGACAGACAGACAGACAAATACAGACAAAGAGGCTTTATATATATAAATATAAATACATACACACATACTTACACATATACACACTCACAAACAAATACACAAACACACACACACACACACACAAAAAAGAAAAATCTTACAGATTAGCAATAAATATTCTTTTACATGCACCTTCTCATGGGCTGCACTGCTCACTAAAATATGAACATTAGCTGAATTGCTACTTCTCTGTTTATCAAAAAGTGAAGAAACACAAACTTTCATTGACTAATTAAATTTGTAACAGTTCCAACCATTTCCCACTGATTCCGATATAAAAAGGAGAATGGTGTGTGTTGCCTTGCTAATGAGAAAAATGAAATTACAAAATACTTCTTCTCACTAAGCAAGAAATATTGACCAATTTAATTATAACAACATCAGTTAAAAAAGTTAATACTTTCAAAAAATAAACAGAAGATAAAAAATCTCCATTAAATTTGACCCATTTTGATTTTCCATCTAAAACCATAAACATACCACCATAACAATTTTATGTTTGAATCCTACATAAAGGAACATTCTTAAACATTCCATTAACCCCATCAAAAGTCCAATGACATAACCACTGGGCCACCAGCCCATCTGCACACACAAAGACAATGTTTTATTAAACTTTAAAAGAAATCTTTAACCCTTTGTTCTGTAAAAAAATAAATAATTAGAAGAAGCCAATATTACTCAGCATGTTGGATAATACACTGTGTAAACATCTTCACTTATTGTTTGTATAAATATATCACACATAACAGGATGCTGGAGAGTCCCTGTAGAGCCTCACCTATATAAATAATGAATACGTCACTGACATGTTATACTGTGTAATAAGAATACTGATATTAAATTTACTATTACTTCTGTCATTATTATTACAGTTATTAAATTGCTGCTGCTAGTACTACTACTATTACTACTACCACTGCACTTACTATTATTACAACTACTCCTGTAACTACATCTAGTACTACTACTGTTAGCATTACTACTGTTACTATTATTAATACTATTCATATTACTACAGCTCCTACTTCTACTATTATTATTATTATTATTACTACTATAACTTCTCCTACTACTGTTATTATTACTAGTTCTACTACTTCTACTGCTATTACTATTACTAATACTACTCCTAAAACATCCTGTTACAATAGCTACTACTGCTGCTATTAGTATTACTATTACAACTTCTACTACTACTACTTTTACTAATACCATGGCTACTATAGCTACTACTTTTTGTAATATTATTATTACTGTTATAGCTTCTACTGCTGCTATTACTGTTACTAATGCTACTGCTACTGCTGATGCTACTATTACTATTATTATTTTAACTACAACTACTACAACTACTACAATTACTTCTATTACATCTGCTGTTGCTTCTTTTATTGCTACTACTACATAAAAGAAAAAGAGAGAAAGAAATAAAGAAAGAAATAAAGAAAGAAAGAAAAAGTTTTAGAAATAGTGAAAAATATTTTTAAAATTTTTTAAAAAAAGAATCAAGTAGATTATAGAACAGAATAGAAAGTCTGAAGAAGGAAATATTTAAAGAAAGAGAGAAAGACCAAGAAGGAAAGAAAGAATAAAGAAAAGACATCAGGAAATGAAAGAAAGTAAAAGCAGAGAGAAACTTAGTAATTATCGAAACTCTTGCTAATTAATTAGACTGACTAAGTGGTTTAGTAAGGTTTTAAGTTTTTCACTTAAAGAGTCACTTGAGTGAAAAGATGTCAGTGCAAAGAGTGACAGACGAACTGGTTAGTTACTACTTGACTTTCTTTAGTTAGTTGTTGTTGTTTTTTAAATTTTATTTTCTTGTTTGTTTGTTTATTTAGTTTGTTTTTATTTATTCATATTTATTTTTTAGTTATTTGTTTAATTAATTAATTTATTTCATGTTATTTATTTAATTATTTATTTACTTCCATTTATTAATTTAGTTTTTTTTTGTATTTGTTTGTTTATTTATATGTTTGTTGTTTATTTATTTATTTGTTTATTTGTTTATTTATTTATTTAATTATATTTTTATCTATTTGTTTTACTTATTTTTTTGTTTCTTGGTTTGTTTATTTGTTTTATTTTTTTGTTTGTTTATTTAAATTTTTATTTATTTATTTATTTGTTTACTTGTTTATTTATTTTAATTTTTTATTTGTTTGTTTATTTATTATGTGTTTATTTATTTATTTATTTATTTATTTATTATATTTCTATCATTTAAATATTAATTTATTTATTTAATAATATTACAGCTCAGAATAACTGATTATTCAGTTAATATTTATTTCATTTGCAATTCTGCATAAATAAATAATTTATTTTAAATATTTATTTATTACTTCTTTCATTCAATAAATAATTCATTATTGTTTTTGTCATTGTATTAATATTAATTATGAAGAATATGACTGCAACATCATTATTACACCATCAACACTGTCATCATCATCATCATCATTCACTTTTTTATTTATACTGGGATTAATTCTTACTATGACACACACATTATCACATTCTTATAGTACAAATATGTGTTCACACACACACACACACAGACACACACACACACACACATACAACACTCATATATATATGAATGTAGACATGAATATATATGTAATTAAAAACAGTATACAGTTTCTGAAACAAAAAAAAAAACTTTTCAAATATTTCATTTCCAATTAGAAAGCTTTGAACAATACGTCGATTGAGATCTCTCAACTTTACAACATCTGGAAGGAATTTCTGTGAAGCCACAAATCAAAATCTTTGATATTTGTCATGAAATTCAACCCCAAGACACATAAAAAACTGACACAGAAAGGATTTGAATTTCATTGGCTGGCGTTATGTAACAAGGCATTTCATTGGTGGAGCAGCAAGTGCTTGTGACTTTCATTGGGAACTGGTACGTTTTTAAAGTGCGATGTGAGACCACTCTTGTTAAAGTACAGGAACATGTCTACTAAGTGTTTGACATATATGAACAACTGTTGACACAGATTTCATATATTTTATACTAAGATTTGATGAATAAGAAAATAAAGGATTTTACTGACTTAGTTTTAAATGAATTAAAAATAATAATAATAATAATAAATAAACCAAAAAAACCCCAAATATAACAAAACAAAACAATAATAATAAATAAATAAATAAATAAATAAATTAAATAAATAGAATAGAATAGAATAAAAGAAAATAAAAGAAAAGAAAAGAAATAAAAATAAGAACCATGACCCTACTATTTATTATTTTAAAGTATTTGCTAATTAAATAAATTAAAAATATTGTTAATATTCTCTCATTAGAATATGTAAATAAAAATAAAAGTGAAAGAAAGAAGGCAAAAGTAATGAATGAAAATAATAAATAAATAAATAAATCAATCAATCAATAAAAAGTCAATATAAAAATACACATTACAAGTCAGTAAATTAAATGAATGAATGAATGAATGAATAAATAAATAAAAATAAATAATAATAATAATAATAATAAAAAAATAAATAAATAAATAAATAAAATTAAATCAATCAATCAATGAAATACCAAAAACCAAATAAAAATAATAAAAATAACAACAACAACAACAGCAATTTAAAAAATTAAACACATTATAAAAAAATCAACAAAATGTAAAACAAACAAATAAAAAAACAAAAATTCCGTACAAAAAAACGGAAAAACGGAGAAAGCGTGTAATATATCAGTTATCTCATGGAGGGTTTGTGTAGCTGTTTGTGTTAACTGACAGTGCAGTCTGTTCTGCTGGAGATTAATTCTGCTGATGTAGCAGGAGTTTTTAAAACACAGAAATAACAACACAGTCTGGCAATTCAATCCACTTGCTTACAAAACTTCTCTATATAAAGACTGTCTTCTTCTTTTTTTTTTTTGGATTCTAGAGGGAAACAAATTTGGGTTAAAAATTTCTCTATTATAAAGATTGTCTGATTTGGGGTTTCTGGGAAATTAAGTTCAGTTATGAATTTCTGTTTGTAGAGATTTTTGTCTGTTTTTTTTGGGTTTTTTGGAACTTCTCTATGTGAAAATTGTCTGTTTTCTCTAGAAATCTGGAAATTAAATTCCAATCACATTTTTTTTTATTTCTTTATAAAAAAAAAAAATCATCTTTGTTGGATTGTGGGAAATCAATCCAGAATAAGGATTAGTGGTTTTAAAGATTTGGATTAGTGGAATAGGAAAGAGCACTTGTTCCTGAGAAATTAGTATTAGAAGACTTAAGAACAGGTGGGTGAAAATACTGGACTAGATAAAGAGGATCAAGGATTAGTGGATAAGGAGACAGGATTAGTGGAAGAGAACTAAAAATTAACAAATAAAACAATCAAGGATTAGTGTGTATGACAAAGGACCAGTGGATGAGGACTAAGGATTAGTAAATAAGGATTGATGTACTGAGACTGAGAAACTGAAGATAAGTGGAAAATAATTCAGGATTACCAGATGACGATTAATGGATTACTATCATTCTGGATGACAACAACACCAACATAAAAATGGAGAATTTCCACAGAACTATTTCCATAGCAACATAACTGCATAACTCATAGTTTATTCGATTTTAAAAATCATTTCAGCATAACTGGATAATTTCTTAACCACTTGTTGATTATTGGGTGAAACAAAGCAACAGCTATACTAGAAAAGAAACAGGTTTGTTTGATTTTATTTATTTATTTTTTTATATATAAATTTAACAGCAGTCTGGTATTTGGACTTTTGCAGCTAAATTTTGAGCACACAAGTAATTAATGTTTATGTGTCTACTGATATAAACGTGAACTAAACTTGAAGATGCAGTAAAACAGAAATTTAAATTGTGGTGCTGAAAAACGCTCAATTTAACACTGTAGTCTCTGTGACGTGTTTGTGTGTTTCCATAGCAACGGGCAGTCAATGAGGTCATGACCAAAACAAAAAATTTCGTCTGGGACAAATGATCAGGAATATGTCTGCGTAAAAAAGTGTTTCACCTAATACAGTCTTGTATACAATCTTATCTTGTTTAATACCACGTTGTATACAATATCCAAGCTCCGGATCACATTCTGTATACAATATTTTGTTATCCAATACAGTCCATGTACAATATAATGTTGTCTAATGGGTTTTTATACAATATCAAGTTGTGCTTCACACTGTGAACAACAGCATTTTGTCTAAGTCTTGTAGACAATATCGTCTTGTCTAATAGGGATTTCTATACAATATCAAGATATTGACCCATTCCTGTATACAATATTGCCCTGAATAATACAAGTTTATATTCAATATTAAACAATCGATTCATTCTTAAATACAATATTGTGCTGTGTAATGTAAGTTTGTACACAATATCAAATACTGTATACAATATTATTATCATGTCTAGTATGGATTTGTATACAATACTACATTGTGGATCCAGTTCTGTATACAACATTTATAGACAGTGTGAAGATATTCAGTACATGTAAGTATATTATGATCTATTTTTTGTTTTAACATTTACCTAAGTCTTAATGTAGGTCATTTTTTCATTTTTCTTCTGTCAAACTTATCATTTCTACATCATTTTCACTTTAATGCTATAAATAAAAAAAATAAAAAAAAAAAAAAATAAAAATTATAAATATTATTATACTTATACTTATATTCTTTTAATTTTTAAAAAGAATTTCCCCATTGGCCATATTTATATAACATTGTCGAAAGAGCATAATTATGATTATAACTTCCTCTATTTATCCATATATTATGTTTACAAATTTATGTACACATATTTATGTATTTCTCTACTTTTTAAACTGCGATGAATAAATATATATAATTAGATATGTCTCTGTTTTCCCATTTTTGAAAAAAAAAAAAAAAAAAAAAAAAAAACATTTTACATCTTCTCTGTAATAATAATAATAATAATTATTATATAGCCGACTTCTTCTTTCTACATACATTACATTTTTACAAATACCTCTACACTTTTTACTCATCTTGTCAAATATTCAGCACTAAACTAAATGACCTCATTTTTACAATATCAATCCTGATACGTCATTTTTGCGAAAGTATGCAGTAATTGTTACATTAAAAAAATGCTTCCATTACTGTAATTATCAACTCTGACGTCAGAACCCTACCCCCCTCCCTCCCCCTTCAGTCTTCACCCCCTCTCCCTGATAAGTATATAATTACGTAGTACAGTCTTTTTTTATGTCCCCCCTCCATCCATCCATCCATCTGTCTGTTTATCTACAGAGACTTTTTGCCCCTATCCATCCATCTGTGATCACAAGATTTATACAAGCCTAGTAAAACTGTTTGTACTCAAATCTCTCTCACTCACTGTAAGACACATGTAGTGTTAAAAAAAAAAAAACGTGTCAAGTATGCTGTGAATGGTGGTGTAATACTGTCATATATTATTACCCTTCTGTTTCATACGGAGAGATGTGTGTGTGTGTGTGTCGGGGAAATTGTTCTAACAGCTGTCTGATGAGAAGTGATGGGTTAATCACAGTGCTAAGTGAAAGTATTATGTTTGTCATAATTCGGTGTTGGACGCCATTTTTTTTTTGTGTTTAAAGAGACGCAATCGTAATATTTTTTTTTTTTTTTTTTTTTTTTTTTTTTTTTAAAGGGACTCAAATGTTTTATTGTATTTATTTTTTTTTTTTTTTAATGGAACTTGAATGTGTCTTGTTTATAAGGACTCAAGCCTGTTTTATTTGAAGGGATTATGTCATAATTTTATTAAAGGGACTCACATGTAATTTGTTTTTAAAGGGGTTCACATGTTATTTGTTTTTAAAGGGGTTCACACGTTATTTGTTTTTAAAGGGATTCACACTTTATTTGTTTTTAAAGGGATTCACACGTTATTTGTTTTTTTTAAAGGGACTCAGATGTGTCTTGATTAAAGAGACTAAAACATGTCTTGTTTGAAAAGGTTTTGTGTTAATCACTTGTCCATACAATTAGTAGTTTATATAACAAGTATTTCACTGGTTTATACAGTATAACTTTATATAACATTGGTTTATATAACAAATATTTCACTGGTTCATACTATACTAGTTTATATAACACTGGTTCATATAACAAGTATTTCACTGGTTCATACCATACTAGTTTATATAACACTGGTTTATATAACAAGTATTTCACTGGTTCATACCATACTAGTTTATATAACACTGGTTTATATAACAAATATTTCACTGGTTCATACTATACTAGTTTATATAACACTGGTTCATATAACAAGTATTTCACTGGTTCATACCATACTAGTTTATATAACACTGGTTTATATAACAAATATTTCACTGGTTCATACTATACTAGTTTATATAACACTGGTTCATATAACAAGTATTTCACTGGTTCATACCATACTAGTTTATATAACACTGGTTCATACCATACTAGTTTATATAACACTGGTTCGTATAATGTTACTTTATGTAACACACTGCTGGGTGTGTGGGCCACACCCATCCTGTTTGTGAGTGTCTGAGAGGAGGGTAAAGTGGTTATTTGATCTTCTTGTTGAGTCCCACTCAGGCACATCATTCAAGGGTGTTGGCAGTTGTCCCTCCTGTTGCCATGGATACGCTGCTTTGGTAACAAGCTGTTGAAGTATGTTCAATTACACTCAGCTTGTTGTTAAAAATTATAAAAATTCACTTGCTACATATTATTTAGGCTGGTCTAGAGAAATAAAAAGAAAAGGAATAAAGAAAGAAAGAAAAATTTTAAAAGAAATATTTTTGCTATGTTAAATCATTATATAAGGACTAGTAATTAAATCAAAATGTTTTATACTTTTTTTTCTTCTTTTTAAAAAAAAAAAAAAAAAAAAAAAAAAAAAGATATTTTTACGAAATTAAAATGCAATTTAACATTACACTTAAAAAAAAATATATATATATTTTTACTCAGTAGTATATTTCTAATGGAATTCAAAGAATAATAAAAATAAATAAATAAATAAAAAGAGGAATATTTAATCTATATTTAAACATTTTATTAAATAAAAATAAAAATATTTTTGACAAAATTAAAATGCAATGCAACATTTAAAAAAAAAAAAGAAAAAAGTCCTAAAAGAAAAGAAAAAGATAAAAAATATTTCAAACATTTTAAAATAGAACAAACAAAACAATAAAGAGGAAGTATTTATCCTAAAATAAAACAGTACATATTTTTTAATTTTTTTAAAAAAAAAAAAAAAAAAAAAAAGAAAGAAAAAGATCATTATATTTTTTACAGAATTAGAACCCTGCATAACATTTAAACAAAAAAAAAAAAAAAAAAAAAAAAAAGAAAAAAAAAAAGAGAATATTTTTACTGAATAACTAACGGAATGCACGTAAGACATTTGCCGATAAAAATTTCACCAGATCCTAAAGCAACAGAGTTCTAATCTAAACGTTTCCAGCTTATTTCGTTATCAGCATAAATTCCACAAGTTAATTTAGGAAAACATTTTTGAGTTCAAAAAGTTTGGATGTTGAAATAAACTTGAATACATTTTTTTTTTGGTTGGAGTTTTTTTTTTTTTTTTTTTGTTGTGTTCACTCCATAGAAAAATGTTAGAATTATTTAACGCGTTAAATAAATATCGTGTTACCATAGAAACGCGTTTTTGTGTAATACACATTTATATACATAGTTTTACGTTTTTAATAATTTCTTCTTCTTTTTTTTTTTTTTTTTTTAATTTTTTTATCAATTTATGTTTTGTGTCATGTAAACGTCAATGAAATTACCCTGCATGTTTTTTTTTTTTTTTTTTTGCCTCTGATATATTTTAATAGATAGCTGTTTTTGGCATTAATATTATGATAGATCTGAATTTAATTAATACATAGCTGTTTTTGGCATTAATATTATGATGATGTTAATTTAATGTCTCTCTCTCTGTGTGTGTGTGTGTGTTTAAAGTTTTCAATTTTTCAGTTTTTTATTTATTAATATTTTTATCATATCATCATTATCATTATATTCATTATTACTGTTATTGTTATTATAGTTATTACGATTATTATTATCATTATAGTTGTTAATGTTATTGTTATTTATCATCATCTTTATTATTTTACCATAATTATACTATTATTACAGCTATTATTATTATTATTATTATTACTACTACTACTACTACTACAACTACTACTACTACTACTACTTCTACTACTACTACTTTAACTTTCATTTCTATTCTTCTCTTCTCTTTCTCTCACCTTCTTTTTCTTTCACTTCTTCCTTCTTTCTCTCCTTAATTTCTAATTACCACGAACTAAAGATGTAGCTGTGTCAAAGGTCAATTCTAAAGTTGACACAGAGGTCAATAATTTATCTAGTCTATTTTCATGCATCCTTGTTTGTCTAAAATGTTACATAACAATTGTAACTACTGTTGACTCATAAGACTTACTCAAACAGGGACAAGACAGTTGACTCAAAGTCGTGAGCCAATATTAACTTCAGTTTACCTGGAGACATCTCCTAACTGCTGGGCAGGTAGCAAGGTGTGGTCTAGTGGTTAGAGTGATGTAATATGAAAAAAAAAAAAATGACAGTGTTTGATATATTAAATTAATTTTATTCTTTTAAAACTTTAGTACTGGATGTTGTAGAAAAATGTGGTTCAGTGGTTAGAATGATGTCATGAAAAATTGTAGAATTTGCAGTATGAAATTAACTTTGTTGAAATTAGTTTATTAGTAAAAGATGTATGTTATAATCCATAGTCCATTGGTTAGAGCAGTTTGGTAAAGAGTGCAATGGTGTTTGAGATTCATTTTTATACCTTAGAATAGAATATATCTAGCAAAGCATAGTCCATTGGTTAGAGTGGTTTGGTAAACATTTTTATACCTTAGAATAGAATATCTAGCAAAGCATAGTCTATTGGTTAGAGCATTTTGATAACTTTGAGATATTAAATTAACTTTTTATTATGCTAAGTAAAGACATCTAGAAAAAGGTACTCCAGTTTTTAGAATGGTTTTTTGAAAAATGGTAGAAATAGGTGTATAAAGATTAACTTTATTCTTATGCCATTCATAAAAATAACACATAGCAATTTATAGTCTATTGGTTAGAGCACATTCATGAAAGATGATAATTCTGAGATATTGAATTAACTTTATTCTGATACTTTAATAAAAAACTATATATCTTGCATTAAGGTATTAAGGTATCAAAGCATATTCTCATGGATAGACTGGTTTCATGAAAAATGATGATGTCACAGAATTACAATTAATTTTATTCTAGATCTTGTCTATGATGTCAGATTAAATGAAGTATGTGGTTCAGGGGTTAGAATGCTCAAATGATGAGTTATAGGTCTTAAGATCTATTCTTGTCAAAGTGTCTGTTTGGTCATTTACCATTCCAGTCGTATGTAGTATGAAGACTGGTCTGATTTTATTAAAGTCTCTGGTATGTACTATCCTGTCTGTGGGGAAATACACAAAAATCTCTTGATGATATTTGAGATGAGTAATTCATTATAGTCACATTACTTGGTTATAACTATTATCATCATCATCATCATCTTTATTGTTATTGTTATTATCATCATCATCATCTTTATTATTATTGTTATTATTATCATTGTCATCATCATCATTATTACTGTTATTACGTTTAATTTCTGGTATATTAAGAATTTATTTTTCTAATTATTATTATTTTTTTTTTTAAATTTATTTTACTTCAACATCTGCCATAGACACACCCTTTTCTTCCTCCCATCCTCAAAAAAAAAAAAAAAAAAAAAAAAAAATACAAAATTTTTTCAAAAAGAATTTCATGCTAAATTAACTCATTCGAGAAAGTCTCCAAATAAAGAGACTAATAATAAAAAAAAAGTTTAAAAATAAAATATTTTACATTTCTGAAGTCATATTAGATAAGATAAACATTTTGAGAGGATCTGATTTTGGAGGAGTGTAATGAAGGAAGGAATCCACAATTTCAAAAAAGGGGGGTGGGTGTAGGTAGGAGCTATCCTTATTACGGTTATAGATTTCATAAATAAAATAAATTACATAACCGTGGAAAAATAGTCATGGGTGAAAAGACGGGGACTGGGGTGGTAGTGATGTGATAGATTTATCTCCTCCTGGATTCGTTTATGTGTTGTGAGTGAGATGGTAAGAATCTTGATAAGAAAAATCGGCATCTTGACTTATCTTTTAATAGGAGTGTGCAGGTTATTACACCAGTGTATTTGAGATAAGCTTTTTTTTTTTTTATTGAAAAGTGTGTTTAGTTAAATGTGTTGGTTGCTAGAATGAATGGTGGATTAGGTAATTAGATGAAAGAAATTGAAATTAAAATTTAAATTTAAATTTGAAAAGTTATAATATTAATAATATGATGATGATGATAAAAGTAATGATAATTATAATAATTATTATAGTGAGGATGATGATGATGATGATGATGAAAGTAAATAATAATAATAATAGTAATAGAAATAGTAATGATGACGATGATGATGATGATCATACACACATTTTAATGATACAAATGATTGTAGTAGTAGTAACAGTAGTAGTAATAATAGTAGCAATGCTAATAAGGATGTTAGTGATGATGTTGGTGCTAACAGTATTAATAATAGTAGTTGTAGTAATATTCATTATTATTATTACTATTACTATTATTATTATTACTATTATTATCATTATTATTATTATTATTACTATTATTATCATTATTATTATTATTATTATTATTATTATTATTATTATTATTATATAAACTCCACTATTTTCTCTTTTCCTCCATCCATCTATCATTTATCTTCTAATTCATCTTACATTGTTCAAGTGAAAAATAAAATATAATAATTTATGATTTATTTAAAAAGTATTGCAGAGTATTAGCTAAGTCTGCACTTTATTAAAAAAAAAAAAAAAATTCAGTGTATTTAATTAACATACAACAGTATACAATCTGGTTAACCTCTGTGTGTATGTACTGAATAACAAAGTCATTGTGTGTGTGTTTATTGTTAGTACACTGTGTAATATGTGATGTATGCTATGTCAACAACTTTAAAACATTATAGAGTGACTTTCTGACACTTTTAACAATAGGCTGAGCAGTTCATTTGTAAAATTTTATGTGTTGTGTTTTTAAGGTAAGTCGTTTAATAACGTATTTTGCCTTGCGAAAAGTGGATTTATGGTAAAACTTTATTAAATATGTTGTTTGTCTTGATGTATGTCACTTAATGATAGAATATAAAAATAATATGTGCCCAGATATGTCATTTAAAATATAAAAATGATATGTGTGATTTTATTGTTGAATGTTAAAGAATATTATGGGTTGTTTGACTTGAAGTAAATCATTTTATGATACAGTTATAAATAATATTAAAATTTGTCAGTTTGTATGACATTGTTAATGTCAATACACTTTACAGTATCTAGTCATGTATTTAATGTAAAGAAATATACATTACTTAGGAATATATTTCATAATATTATTCATAATCACTGTTTGTGCCTTAATACTGCTTTAAATTAGTCATTACACTGTGGTTGGTGCCTTAGAATTTTATAGTTGGTCTTAATAATAGGCACAGTGCTTCAAAATTTGTAATTTTTGTAATAAGTCAGGTTTCATGCCTTATATTTAGTAATTTTGTAATAAGTCATGTTTCATGCCTTAAAATTGGTAATTTTGTAATAAGTCATGTTTCATGCCTTAAAATTTTGTAATTTTGTAATAAGTCATGTTTCATGCCTTAAAAGTTGTAATTTTTCATGTTTCATGCCTTAAATTTTGTAACTTTGTAAATAGTCATAACACTATATGTGATACCTTAAAATTAGTCATTTGTAACAAGTAATTTTACGTTACTTTTTTTTACAATAATCAATATCCCAGTCACGGCACCTTTAAATAATTGTTTTTGTAACAGATTACAAAGGCACATACTGAACATTTAAATAAGTCATTTTTTTTTTTGTATTTATTTAACACCAGATTATGCAGGTTTTGTATTCATTACAATACAGAGAAACAGATTAATCAACATTCAGAAGCTTTCAGCTGATAAACGAGGAATTAATTGTTTTTCTCGTCGCTAACTTCCACTGGCCTTCACTGCTACTTCTCTCACCTGTAGAGGTCGTTATCTCAGGTGACCTTGTACCTGTCATTTACCTGTGCTAATGCCCAGTGTAATGGATAAACTTGCAGCTGTATTCCGTAAACAGGAAATAGACTATTTTTACCTGTGTCTTGTTCTCTCTCTCTGCTATTTTACCTGTGACAAGTTGTTTTTTTTGTGTTTGTGTGTGAGTTTGTTTGAAGTGAAAGAAGATTAGGTTGATATGAATACCTGGATGAAAAATGATTGGTCAGTGTTTGTGTTGCTAGGCTGATGCTGTTTCTATTTTTAAAAAAATTATAAAAAGTTTCAAGAGAAATTATCTTTTATTTGATTTAAAAAAAAAAAAAAATTATTATGAGTGGTTTATTTATTTATTTATATTTTTTCATTCATTTGTTCTTTGTTTCGTTTTTTTATTTTTTTCATTCATTTGTTCAAATGTTTGTTCATTCATTCCTTCTTTTCATTAGCATAACTATTAAATCATAAATTCTGTAAACTGTGTTATCCATTTATCCTTCCTTCTGTCCATCCATCTTCTTTCTATCATTCATGCTATATACAATGAAAGTGTTTTATTTATTTACTTATTAACTGATTTATTATTATTGCTGTTGTTGTTGATGTTATTATTTTTTTTTGTTATAACTATTACTTTATTATTATTTTTTGTTATTAATTA
>CM022675.1:7215831-7220831 GCA_012295275.1 Chrysomallon squamiferum
ACCCTTTTGGCCACAGATGTACATTTCTGTTTTTGAAGTAAAAAATTAATTCTTTTTTTTTTTTTTTTTTTTTCTTTCAATGTAACAGCTGTTTCAGTTTCCAAATGTCACAAACTGCAGATCAAAGAATTAATTTTTTTTTCCTATAATAATTCAGAATAAATAATTATATTCATGGCAGGAAAGGGCAATATGGTTTGTATAATAGAAGATTTTTTTTTTTTTTTTTTTTTTTTAATATTTCTATAAATAGTGATCTTATGTCTGTATGTATGTGCAGATATGTTTAATTATATGAAATGAAAACACATGTATATAATCACATACATACATATACATACATTCACATATATACATTAATATATATATATATACACACACACACATACATAAACATCTAAGTATACATAGATATATAAATATACACATACATATATACATACATGCACATATATATATACACATATACATAGACACATACACATATATATACACATACATACACACATACAAACATACGTACATACATACACACATATACATACATACACATACACATATGCATACATACATAAATATATATACAGACATACACAGGCACACACAATGTACACACATACACACACACATATAGACACACAAACACACACACACTTATACACACTGACACACAAACACACACACACACACACTGACACATAGACACACACAGCCACACTTACACATACTTACACACACTTACACACTGACACATAGACACACACACACACACACACACAATACAGTAAACATTCAAAAACTTTAACAACATTTTCACAAAAACTAAAAAAATCCTGACCACAGACAGACAGACAGACAGACAGACAGACGGACACAGAAAGTCAATCCTGTTTTGATAACTGAGGAGATGGAACACAGCTGTTGTTTTTTTCATTTGCCAAGTGTGGGACTCTTAACAAGGCTGCCTGCCCACCAGTGCTGTAGACTGAGTGTAGACTGAGGAGTGTAGACTGAGGTGTGTAGACTGTGTGGGAACACTGGCTGGTACCCATTCAAGGCAGGATGGAAGATGAGTTAAATTCTCAAACACTGGGCTGGGAGAAGCTTTGTTTTCTTAGCCTGTGTGCAGTGTGTCTTGTTTGCTTAATGTTAGAACAGGGGTTTGTCTTTGTTCAGTGTTTTGTTATTGTTGTTTGTTTGTTTGTTTGTTTGTTTGTTTTTGGTTGTTTTTTTTTTCTTGTGGTAGTGGTGGTGGTGGTTGGTAATGGTGGTAGGAGGAGTTGTTGTTGTGGTTGTGGTTGTGGTGGTGGTAGTAGTAGTAGTATTAGTAGTAGTGGTTGTAATATAGTAGTAGTGGTAGTAGTATGTGGTGGTGGTAGTTGTAGTTGTGGTGGTGGTGGTGGTAATAGTTGTAGTAGTAGTAGTAGTAGTAGGGGTAGTGGTGGTGGTAATATATTAGTAGTGGTAGTAGTGGTGGTTGTGGTGGTGGTAATAGTAGTAGTAGTAGTAGTAGTAGAAGTGATAGTAATGGTGGTTATGATGGTTGTGGTAGCATTAGTATTAGTATTATTGGTGATTGTAGTAGTAGTAGTAATAATGATTGTGGTGGTCATAATAGTAGTAGTAGTGGTAGTTGTAATTATAGCTGAAGTAGTTGTTGTAGTTATGGTTGTAGTAGTAAAAATAAAAATAATAACAATGATAATATAGTAATGTTAATTATAATATTAATAATACCAATAAAAATAATAATAGCAAAAAAAAAAAATAATAAAAAAAAAAAAAATAATATAAATGAACAACAACAACAATAATAATGATTATAATAATGATAATGATGATGATGAATAATAATAAATAAATAAATCTATTTTATTAAAAAATAAATATTCCCCATACTCTCAACATAAATTCCCCAATCTTTAATATTTATTACACAGGTACCTGTTCAAAATTAAAAAAATAATATTAGCTGAAAGCTACTGAGCTACATAGCCTTAGGCTCTTTATTTATAAAAACAAATACTAACAACCATCTGTTAATTAACTACCTGCTGGCTGTTGTAGTAGCTGTAGTTCATTATATTCATGCAGGGTGTTGTGGTAGCTGTATGTAATTACCTCCATACTTGACATGCTGAGAAATGTATATCACGAAACTTCCGTTACTTTTTTTAATGTGATATGGTTAATTTACATTTTTAATAAACAGTGTTTAATATCAGCTGTAATATTTACTGGCAGTATTTTAACTGGGGCATTTTTAGTTTATGAGTATGTTTATGTGTGTGAATGTGTGTGTTTGTGTGTGTGTGTGTGTGTTTGTGTGTGTGTGTTTGTGTATTTGTGTGTGTATGTTTTTGTTTGTGTGTGTGTTTGTGTGTGCATGTGTGTTCTTTGCACATATATAAACATACACACACATTATAAGTATATGCATATATATATATTATATAAATACATCACAGACATATATATATATATATGTGTGTTTGTGTGTATGTGTGTGTGTATAATGTTATGTATGTATGTATATGTATATGTATATGTATGTATGTATGTATATTTTTATGTATGTATGTATATATGTATGTTTATATATATATATATATATGAATTTGAATGTGAATATGTATGTATACATGAATATATGTGTGTATATGTCTGTCTGTATGTATGTATGTTTACATCTGTATATATATAAACATGTAAACATATACTTTACAACTAGCACATTTTAACATCTGTTTAGGATAATTTATTTTATATTCACTGATATTATCTGAACACCAGCAATCATACACTGACACCCCTATCACAGATTTACCTCTCTGCTAGATTATCTTGTTAGTTCTGCATTAAAAATAAATTTAATACCTACCGTTTAATAACATTTGATATGGCACAGCACTGTCAAGAAATTAATTGAATTATGATTAATGTGTCGAAAAAAAATAAATTCCAAAAGAAGCAGAAATTTTGTAATGGAGATGTTCAGTGTTTGTGAAGTTTAAAATTTTGAGGTGTTAATTTTAAAAAAAAATTTAATTATTTTTGGCCAGGTTGTGTTTCAAATGGTTTTTACCTGTTTTGGTAATGCATAAATCAGAAAAAAACAAAAAAAAAAAACAATAACAAAACATAAATAAAAATAAATAAATAATAAAATAAAATAATATAATATATATATAAATGAATGAATGAATGAATGAATGAATAAGTAAGTAAATAAATAAATAAAAATAAATGTAAAAAAGAAAATAATAATAATAATAAAATAATAAAAAATAAATAAAGATATATATGTATATATGTGTATATGTAAGTAGATATTTGTGTCTGTGTGTGTGTCTGTATGTGTGTTTATAGATATAAAAGTACATAAACCATAATTAACCATTGCAACCAGCATCTCACAACTTTTATCTAAGAATATGTTTGTTTTTTTTTTACTGTTTACAGGAAGGTTCGTATATAAGATCACTTCTTGCTAATTAAAAAAGAGTAGCTCTTGCCATTTTTCTTCTCAAATAATCTGTGTTTTATTTTATTTTTGTGTTGTTGTTTTTTTTAGCCAATGACATCATGTAGACTGAAAATGTGTTGCCTGTGTTTATTAAATAAAAAATGTCTTTCTTTTAAAAAATACCAAACTGCTTCTTCTTCACCTTTTCTTTCGTTTATTTAACTGACAGAATTCTTGTAGCAGACGCATGGTAATCAGAAACCTGCCAAGGTTATTATTAGTAACCTTTTACTACCTGCCAGGTAGATTATGAGCTGCTTACCTGTGTGTGTAAACATACCTACGCACACCTGTAGGCTCAGTGTCTAGTTAGGTAATCAATTTACCTGGGCATTCCTTCAGGTGTGCTAGTGATTGACAGGTCCGCAGGTGATATAATTTAAAGACGTTCTTCCCACGATTTGCTTGCTTGAACCTTTGTTAGAGAATACTGGTAATTAATTTGGCTGTTGGGTTTTATTTGGATTTTTTTGGCTTTGTTTTATTATTATTATTATTATTATTATTATTATGAATTTTGTTGTTATTATTAAGATTGTTGTCATTATATTTTATTATTATTATTATTTTTAATTATTATTATTTTTTTTGGTATACAATCGTCAAGAAAATTTAAATAATATAACAGAAATTTTTTTTTCAGAATATTTATATTTATGAATTAAGATAATTGATATTTTCTATGAGTTAATTATTTTAAAAATAGATTTATTTTTTTTTGAGTGTCATCTTTTTGTGTTTTAATATTTTACTTGCTAAATATTTTAACTAAAATTTGAACCAGCTTCTCTTTAAGTAACATTTATAAGTTTTTCTTCAAAACTGTAAAAGATTTTTTTAAAGATTTGAAACACAATTCATCACAATTTACTCACATTTAAACATTTTAACGTGATTTCACACATTTGCATTGAGTACTATATACGTCACTTTAGTATTGCGAAAAACTATCAACAGTTAATTGTGTGATGTCACTGCAGTAGATTAAGTTGTAGATTAAACTGTAGATCAATCACTGATAAATGCTGTGACAAGCATGTTTAGTGATGAGGAAGGTGTATATCTATTTTTAAACGTGTGTGTGTCTCTGTGTTTGTGTGTATATGTGGATATATAGACAGGGAGACAGACTGAAAAACAGACAGACAGACAGACAGATCAGTAAAGAGATAGACTGACAGCTACATGGATGAATGGATGTAGCTAAATAGATATACACAGATAGATTAGAAATATACACACTAATAATAATAATAATAATAATAATAATAATAATAATAATAATTATATCAACAACAATAATAATAATGATAATATAATAATAACAATAACAATAATAATAATAGTAGTAATAATAATAATAATATATGCATATTAATGTGCATTTAATCATCTTTATTGGTTAAAAAAAATCTTTTATTAAATCTAAAAATAAAATTTAGACCATCATTGTTTGTTTTTATCTATTTTTTAC
>CM022675.1:7225831-7233331 GCA_012295275.1 Chrysomallon squamiferum
AAAATATACACACATAACAGACACACATCTATACACACAAACAAACACACACACACACACACACACAGACACATACAGACACACACACAAAGAGCTTTCTAGGCATCATTTTGCTTTGAGCACATATTTCTATATAACTAATTATCTATTCAATTTAATTATTATGTCTTTGGAGCCACAGTTCCTGCAGAATTTAAATAAGTTATTTCGACAATGCTGTGCTGTGATTGACAAAAGCAGCCATGTTGGACAAAGAAATTGATTCCAGAGATAAACTGAAAATATTTATCTTTGGTTCTCTTCAGTTTGATAAAATGGATGTGATTATTTTAGTTTGTTGTGAGCATTTGGTGGGTTTTGTGGTGTGTTTTTTTTTTTTTTTTGTGAGATGTCTGTCTGTATTGAGAAATTAAAATAATTTCTGAATTTAATAAATTTAAAAAAAACAAACAAAAAAAACAGGAGTATATCTTACCAATGTAATGTTATTTTTGTCTTGTTTTGTTTAAAGAAATCTTTGTTTATTGAGAAAATGTAATAATAATAATAATAATGATAATAATAATAATAATAACAATAACAATAACAATGATAATAATAATAATAATAATAATAATTAATGATAATAATAATTTATGACGATGATGATAATTATAATGATGATGTCAATTATCATAAAAAGCTATGAAAGATCTTTAAGAAAAAAAATATCTTCCTTTAAATCTACATTTATTTAGAAATAAACATCTTTAATATAAATAAATAAACAAACAAACAAACAAACAAACAAATAATTAAATTAATTTATATGTAATTTCTTCTATGAAACCTATGTTTTTTAAAAATGGATATATAATTTTTGTTTATTAATAATATGTGTATGTCTGTGTGTGTGTGTGTGTTTGCATGTGTGTGTGTGTGTGTGTGTATGTGCAAAAGAAATAAGGAAAAGACTATGAAAGGTCATTTGTGTCATAACGTCATCTACAAAATTAACACATATTAATACAACAGTAATTCACTTCCTGATATAATAAATGAAAACTATGGCAGGTCAGTTACGTCATAATTTCTTCTAGGAAATTCGACCTGCAGTGAGAAAAATTTGAATGTAGTATCTTCCTGGTTTAGTATTGTGTGTATATGTCAGGCATAAGGAGATACAGGATATGTAAAAAGTGTTTTGACATTTTCCTTTTTACTCTGTTGGAAAATTTATGATAAGATTAATTTTTCTTGTTTTCTATTTCATCTGTGAAATCAAAGAATAAACATTTTCAGGCTTTTAACAAAAGTGTTTTTTTTTTTTGGGGTGGGGGAGGTTTTTAAAAGTGATAGTTATAAATTTTTGTGATGGAAAAAAAAGAAGAAGAAGAAAGATGTTGTTATTATTATTGTTGTCTTTTATTTTGTTTTAATTCTTTCTTTCTTTCTCCTTCTTTCTCCTTCTGTCTTTCCCTGACTCTCTCTCTCATTCTCTCTGCCTCCCTTTTTCATCTTCTTTCTCTCTTCTTTCATTCCTCTGTCTCTTTTTTGTCATCTTCTGTTTCTTCTAGTTATTATTATCATCATCATCATCATCATCATCATCATTATTATTATTACTGTTGTTGTAATTATTGTTAATATTTTATTCATGAATAATTACAACCATTCCATTCATGAATATTTTTACAATTACATTTTCATGAAAAATTTACAACAGTTGCATTCATGAAAAACTAACAACTATTTTATTCATGACTATTGTACACTTATTTATTCATGATATATACTGACATTTACAGTTATTCACGATACAGAAACCATTCTATTCATCATCAAAAAAAAAAAAGCACATAAAACCATTTTGTTCATAAAAAATTTACAACTGTTTTATATTTTATTCGTGAATAATCTACAACTAATCTGTTCTTGGATGATTTCTCTCTTGCGCCATAAGTTAAAGTCATTAGCAAAGCCCAGACTAGAAATGTTTATTTTTATTTCCCTTGACACACACACAAACATCAACAGTGTTCAAACTTGAGTAAATTTGTGATGACTACATCACTTATCTTCTGTCTACATCAATTTATCTTCAGCGTCTTCATTCATCAATATGAGACAGTGCCGGCAAAATTTTGCCTCACTCACACACGTAACTCAAGTTGCTTTCCATTTTGAGTAAGCTTGCTCAGTGGTTGCCACAAATATTGCCACATGCTGTAAATTGCTCAAAAGTTGCCAGAAATATTGCCACATACAGTAAATTATCAAAAGTTGCCACAAATATTGCTACACATTGTAAACTGCTCAAATATTGCCACGTACAGTAAATTACTCACTAGTTGCCACAAATATTGCCACATACAGTAAATTGCTCAAAAGTTACCACAAATATTGCCACATACAGTAAATTACTCAAAAGCGGCCACATATATTGCTACACACTGTAAATTACTCAGTAATTGCCACAAATATTACCAGCATACTGTAAATTACTCTAAAGTTGTCACAAATATTACTGCACATTGTATAAAATATTGCCACAATATTGCCACAAATATTGCCACATGTTGTTAATAAGATTATATCTCCTGTTGTTGCAAATGAGAGTAGTCACTTAGTCATTATGAATAAGCTTAATTAAAGTTTACTCCTTATTTCCTTAAACACCTGGGTACCACATGAGAAAAATCAGCTTATTTCTCACCTGTTTCTGTTTGATACAGGTAACTTTTTACAGCTCATATTTCAACCATCTGGTTTCTATTTTCACCCTTTTTTTTTCCCTCTCCATTCAGGTGTGACTGTTTCACCTGCATTCAAATCGGTTTCCTGTATTTGTGTTTACCTTTCAAACCGGAATTCTTCAATCGGAAACTTTTTTTTTTTTTTTTTTTTTTATATCATTCATATTATTTATAAGACGTTTTTATTTTTGGTTATACTTTGATTCATCTTTGTCTTGCTTTCTAATGAACTGGGATTTAAAAAAAAAAAGAAATTTTCATTGAAGATAAAAGTGTGAGATTAACATCAGAGGTGCATGTATATATTTTTTAAAATAATCTAACAATTTTCAGGTATTTTATTTCTAAAAGAATATGCATGAATAGACTGAGCAGAGATTGAAAAGAATTGATCTTTCTCTTTTTTTTTCTTTTCTTTTTTTTATATAAAACATTCTATCTTTGGAATCCTTTTGTTGAGGATTTTTTTTTTTTTGTGTGTGTGTCTCTGTGTTTAAGGAAATAAGGAGTGTTGGTTGGATTATTTCTCGTACCTTTGCTTACCTGACAGGTAAGAGACGTACAGGTATGTTGTTGTGTCTATTGAACTTGATTACTGTCATCAGGTGAAATATATCTGTCCTTAGGCAAATTGCTATTTCAATGTTGTCCGTTTTAGTTTTCACCTGATATTTATTTATTAAATTGTTTTTATTTATTTGGTTTAGTTTTGGTTTTATTATTTTTTTAAATTGTATTTTAGATAGTAAAATGCAAACAGACAGACAGACAGACATATATAGTTCTGTATCATTAAAGCTTATTGTTTCAGTTTAAATTAAAGCTTAGTATTTATATTCATTTTTTGTTTTCCTGCCTTTGTTTTTCTCTCTCTCTCTCTCTCTCTCTCTCTCTCTCTCTCTCTCTCTCTCTCTAATTTTATTGCTCTTTTTCTCTCTCTCATATTTTCTTTTTATATTTTCCTGTATTTTTTCTGTATCTATCCTTGTATCTGTTTCTGTCTTTGTCTTTCCTTCTTTCACTAATTTCCACTCTTTCTTTCTCTCTCTCTCTCTGTCTATATATCTCACTTTCTTTTCTTCTCTTTCTCCCTACTTTTCTATATATCTTTCAATTTCTGTCTTTCTTTCTTTCTTTCTCTCACTTTCTCTTTTTCTCTCTATCACTCTATATTTCTCTCTTCACTTTCTTTCTTTCTTTCTCTCTCATTCTCTCTCTCTCTCTCTCTCTCTCTCTCTCTCTCTCTCTCTCTCTCTCTCTCTCATTTCTTACACAGTGTCTGTAATTCAATAGATGACACAAATAAAAACATTATATTAATATAAAAATAATCACAACAACAACTTTTATATATAATAATCTTAATAATTGTTATAATGATGATAATGATTATAACAATAATAACAATAACAATAAGAATAACAAAAGCCAACAGTAATTAAAACAAGAAAATCACCCAGGTATGTAATCACCTACAATTGGCAATGATCGGACTATTTACAGGTACATCAACAATTTCAGGTATGTCGTGTGCACCTTGTTACACCTGATGTTACCTGTAATATAAACGAACGTTATATATGAGAGGTCAATAACACTAAAAGTGTTCACTAAGAGATAGCAAAAACAGCAGGGAGCAATGTCAAGTTTGGCAAAATAAACCTTAAACAGTGATTAGTAATGCAGTGACAGGAATTAAAGATTAAGTGGTGTGTTTGTGGTGTAGGGGAGGGTGAGAGAGAGAGAGAGAGAGAGAGAGAGAGAGAGAGAGAGAGAGAGAGAGAGAGAGAGAGAGAGAGAGAGAGAGAGACAGAGAGAGAGAGAGAGAGAGAAACAAACACAAAAAGATAGAAAGAGACAAACAGAGAGGGACTGAAAGAGAAAAAGAAAGAGACAGAGATATTCAGAGAAAGGCTGAGGTAAAAGAGAGAGACAAAAAAGAGAGAGAGAGAGACAAAGAGAGGTAGAAAAAGAGACACACAGAGAGAGAGAAAGAAAGAGACAGAGAGAGACAAAGAGATGGACAGAGATAGAAAAGAAAGAGAAAGATAGAAAGAGATGGACAGAAAACAAGAGACAGAGGGATAGAGAGAGACAAAGGGATAGAGAGACAGAAGTAGTGAAAGGAATGAACAAGAGAGACAAAAACAGGGATAAAGAAAGAAGAAAATAAGTCTGATATAAAAGGAGAGAGACAGAAAGAGAGAAAGAATAAGTCATTACAAAGGATCCAGCAATAGAGAGAAAGCAGAAGTGAGAAAAGGAAGTTGAGAGAGGGATAGACAGAAAGAAAAAGAGAGATAAAGAAATAAGGAAGTAAAAGAAAATTACAAGAACAAAAGAGGAACACAGAAGGAGAAAAAAGAGAAAAAAAACCAAACAACAATACTACAATATTGCAAAATGGACAGAAAACAAACACACAGACACACAGACACACAGACTCACTGTAATGACCGACCACTGAACATATTTTCATTTGTTCTGGTCAATCCTTTATCTGTTGCATTCACACAAACATGCAGTCATCAAGTCTTTAACCTTATTTACATAACCAGTGATGACCACTGGTCATTCTTTGTCCACTTGGCGTGGAGTGGGCAATAACATCTTAATTATCTTCCTGTCAGATAATAACATATGGCGTTGCATAACAGGATTATTGCATTCTTGGCTATCGCACCTCTCCCAGTATTAACATTTCAGACATTTTTCTTTAGCCCAAACAAATTTTCGTAATCTCTATGGTATGTGGTACCCTGCAAATCTGCATACACCATTCAGATTAAAAACTGTTTGTGTGTGTGGACTAAAAATGAATTATGTTATTTAAAAAATTTTAAATTTAAAAAAAAAAATGTTTTAAATCAATAGTTTGGAGTATGCATGCTCTCTGACCTCTGACCTTTTTGGCAGTTTGCAATTTTAAATTTTAAATTTTAAACTTTTTTTATTTTTTTTTGGAAGTGTTTAGAAGGTATTTTTTTTATTAATGATAATTGTTGTGGTATTGTTTTGAAAGTAACAGCAAACAAAGAATTTAATTAAATTTAAATAAAGTAATTAAAATGAAATTAAATGTATAACAGACCTAATAATAGTGATAATAATTACAATGATGTTGATAATGATAATGATATTAAATAATAATGATGATGATGATGATGATAATGATTATGATAATAATATAATAATAATAATAATGTAACTAATAATAATAAGAACAATAATAAGAAAAAATAACAACAATAATAATAATAATAATAATAATAATAATAATAATAATAATAATCATAATAATAAGAAAAAAATAAAAAATAAAATAAAATAAAATAAAATAAAATAAAATGAACTATACCATACTAGACATGACAAAAAATGACAATTTATTTTTAAACAGACAAAAAACATGTTATCTTGAAATAAAAAAATGATTCACCACTTACATAAAATACAAAACATTCTATTAAAAAAACAAAAACGTGACTTGTTTTCAAACAACTGCTCATTTTGAGGTTAAAGTAACAACAATGCTGAGGTTGTAATAGCCATTCTGAGGTTAGAGGAGTCAGCAGAGATTTCTGAAGTTATTTTGAGGTTATAACATAGTTGTAGTAGCAGTGTCTTCTTTATTGACGTCAAGGCCGATGTCCCATCATAAAAACCGTTGGTGGTCTAATAACATTCTCATTCTGTCACTGAACTTGTTTTGTGGTGTATTAATTTAACACGGTTACAAAGTTAATGGTAGGTGCTGTTCTGTTTAATAACATGAAAAGAACAAGTAAAAGATTATTTGTTTCTGAAATATGACTGAAATCTTACTAGTAAGTGCTGTTCTGTTATATAATATGAAAAGAACAAGTAAAAGAAGGCTTGCTGTTGAAATACTACTTAAATCTTACTGGTATGTGCTGTAATGCTACATAATATAAAAGTACAAATAAAAGTTAACTTGCTGTTGAAATATTACTTAAATCTTTCTGGTACACGATGTCCTATTATATAATATGACAGTACAAGTAAAAGATAACTTGATTTTGAAATATTATTGAAACCTTGCTGGTATATGCTGTTCTGCTATATAATATGAAACATCAAGTAAAAGATTATTTGCTGTTAATATTAATGAAATTTCTTGTTTTATGAATTAGCAAACAAAAGATTATATACTGTTGATATATAACTTAATGGTATGTGTTATACTGTTATATAGTATGAAATAACAGGTATAAGGAGGGTAATGAAAAGCTATAAATAAAAAGTTGCTGGTATGTAATGTCCTGTTTTGTAAAATGTGATTATTCAAAAAAAAAAAAGATGCCTTGCTGTTGAAAATAAACAAATTATTATGTGACAGTATCAAATCAACTTTTCACAGGAGCAAAAAAAAAAAAAAAAAGAAAAACAAAAAAAAAGATTCTTCTTCCTTTGATGTTTAGTTCAAAACTTTCTCTTTTTTCTTTTTTACCCTTTTCATCTTTTCAAAGTACTGTTTTTTATGGTAACTCTTGATACTGTATATATACATTTCATACACCTTGACAGAACCTGAGGTGTTTCGTTTTGTGAATGTCAGAGGTCATAATTCAGGTGTTTTGTTAGGTATCAGGTATGTTTTGTATGTAAAGTAAGTAGATTGTGGAGTGGACAGTTAAATATTAAAAGTAGGTCGCACGTTTTCGTCTGTATATGAATTTGTTGTAGATTCTGGGTCAAGAGTTTTTTTAATGTTTACAGTGAAAATGAAAGGAGAAAAAAAAAT
>CM022675.1:7235831-7248331 GCA_012295275.1 Chrysomallon squamiferum
CTCAGCCAAAGTTGGAGCAAATGGACGAAATGAAGACTCCTAGAAGAGATCCCATTCGAATCCCAATCCCTCTCCAGCAGTATGCAATCCCAGCCTCCCAGCATCGTCCTCCTGTTGGGAATCTCAGTCCTCTTCCCGAGGTTCACGAAAACGGGACTCTGAGTTCGAGTGTACCCACCTCATGTATAGCAGGAAGCGAGGACTCCACCCAGAAGTTCTTTCCCGAAAGCCGTCCACGAATTTATTATCACCAACAACATCATCAACAACATCATCAGCAGCAGTATCAGTATCAGCAGCAGCAGCATGGTAGCCTTGACGACCTGATTCTGGAGCACGACAGGAAAAGCAGTTTGTCGGTTCTCGTCCCGAGGACTCGTAAAAGCGTTCCCACGCGTCTTAGCAGCGCCATGGTTACGCAGCTTGATGAGGACACCGGCCACGCCCTCCACTACCGCAGCCAGAGTGTGTCCTCGCTGCGTGGGGGGTGGGCGGGGCCTACACGCCTGGATTTGGCGGTGGGGCGTTGATATCGCAGGCTGCCGAGCGTTCGTGGAATTATAGTGTTTGTTCGTTGGCTGATTTGCCAGTCTCGGGAAATTACCCCGGAGTTTCTCGTGGTGAGTAGACATCTTTGTTTTTTTTGTTTTATATATATATATATATGTATGTATATATAGCCTGTCTCTTGTTTGTTCTGTGATCATTGTAAGTGTTTGTTGTTGTTGTTGTTACTAGTGCTATGATTAGTGTTATTTTCATGTTTGTTATTGTTATTATTATTTATTATTATTATTATTGTTATTATTTATTATTATTATTTATTATTATGTGTATTATTATTATGACTATTATTATTATTATTTATTATTGTTTATTGTTTATTATTATTATGACTATTATTATTATTATTATTATTTTTGCTATTTTTATGATATTATTTTTATTTTTGTGATTGTTTTGATTATTATTATTATTATTATTATTATAATTATTATTATTTATTATTATTATTTATTAACATCAACAACAACAGCAACAGAAACAGCCACATCATCACAACAGCTACTACAACAGCAGCAACAATAAAATTAATTTTGTTTCTATTTTTCTATACAGGTGATGACTGCCAAAGACCTTAACACAAGATGAGATGATATATATATATATATCATTTTCTAAATAAATAATTGATTTATTATTCTAATAATTAATTTTTTTTAATTTTCAGTGTCATGGAAAATACTGTTATATGAACTCACAGTTCAGTTTTTTTATTGCATTATAATTAATTTTAAAAATTCATCTTTCTTATCCAGGAAAAAACTAGTGGATATATATCTAGTATATTTATATATAGTGATGTTTTTTATTTTGTATTTATAATATATTTGGTATTATATCTTTATATGTTCTGTTTTCTGTTTTATTTTAAAGGTGTTTATTTAAATATGATTTTAAAAAGTTATTATTTACTGTTTAATTTTCTTGAATATTGTAGTCTGATATTAATTTGAGTAACGTCTGATTTTTGTATGAAATACATAGTCTGCATATATATATATATATATATATAAACACACACACACACACATATATACATACATACATACATACATATACATATTTTAATCTAGTTCAACATACCCTTATCTATACAACCTCTGCAGAGCACATATATCCAGCTATATGTAAGATATACATTCACCTTTATAAAACACACATATCCACCCCACAGTATAAAATACATACCCACCTGTACATAGCACACATACCCACCTGTATTCAACATGCATACCCACTCCCATGATACCCATCTCTAAATTACATTATCTTTAATATCTATCTCTCAGTAATTCTCTGTAAGACATTGTCATATTTGTATTTCCAGATATCAAACATGATATGTCTGTGTTAATATATTCTATAAGTCCAACCATTAAATACAATTATATCTCAATTCAATTATATTTCATATACAGTTCAAGAATAAGTATATAATCTATTTAATATAAGTATTTATATATATCTATGTACATCTGTATTTCTGAGCTATAGTTAAGCTTTTGCCATAACATATATCATTGTATTGTACACCATTATATTTAATATACAGTTTCAAAATAAGTATATAAAAGTATTTATATATATCTAGATACATCTGTATTTCTGATCTCCAGTTAATCCTTTGACATAACATATATCATTGTATTGTACACCACTATATTTCATATATAGTCTCAAAATAAATAAATAATCTATTTAATATTAGTATTTACTTATATCTATGTACATCTGTATTTCTGAGCTATAGTTAAGCTTTTGACATAACATATATCACTGTATTGTACACGACTATATTTCATATACAGTTTCAAAATAAGTATATATTCTATTTAATATTAGTATTTACTTAAATATCTGTTTTCATCTGTGTTTGTGGAGGTGTCTGGGTCACTATTAATCTGTTGACATAAAATATCTCAGTATTTTACAACCATCATGTTTCATACATGATTTGAACATTATAACACATGTGTGTATTATAAATATTTAAATAATTATGCATAGTTTCATTCTGGATGATTTTTCTAAAAAGAATTCAGCTTATAATTGAGTTACTGATGTAAAATATCATTATAATTCACACCACCATATTTCATACATGATTTAAGCATGTAATATAAATATATATATAATTAATTAATATAAGTATTTATTTATGACTGCGTACAATTTCTTTCCGGGAAGAGTTTTGTGAAATGCTCTTAGTTATTAATGCAAAATATCATTATAATTCACTCCACCATATTTCATACATGATTTAAGCATACATAAAATGTATATAATGCAAGTGTTTATTTATATCTATGTACTGTAGTGTTTCTGAAAGAGTTTTGTAAGAAAAAAAAATCTGGGTTAAAGCTACACTATTGATGTATTAAAAAGAAATCATTATGGAGACTTCTGGCTGATTTAATACATTTAGCAGTGTAATTAGACTTGGGATTTACTCTGTAGAGATCAATATGTTTACTAAATGGAACTGCAGGTAAGTGAATGTAGATAAATAGACCTGAAATGTGACCAGTTACCACTGAAAGGTACATAAGTCATTTTCTTCAATTTTATTTACGTTACTGGTACACTCTCTCTGTCTCTCTGTATCTTTTCCTCTTTCTCTTTCTACACCTCTGTGTGTGTGTCTCTCTCTATTTCTTTCTCTCTTTGTCTTTCTGTGTGTCTCTCTTTTACTCTTATTAATTCATTCTCTTTTTTTTCTCTCTCTCTCATGTACTCTTTCTCTCTCTTTATCTATCTATATATCTATACATCTATCTATATCGTGTGTGTGTGTGTATATATATATATAAAACAATATATCTATCTCTGTCTGTCTATCTATTTCCATTCCATCTACTCAGTCACAGAACTAGGTCAAATACTTTATGATATTTACAAGTTCAACTGATAAACGTTTTTGCAATATCAGCTATTCATTTACGTTCTCACACTTTATTTCTTCTCTCTCTCTCTCTCTCTCTCTCTCTCTCTCTCTCTCTCTCTCTCTCTCTCTCTCTCTGTCTCTCTCTCTCTCTTTAACAGTTATAAGACTAGGTCAAACACATTTAAAAATGTATAGTCTTTCACAACATCAACTGGTAGAAAAAATCTGGCTATTTCAGTTATTTGAGATAGTCCACTGATAATGTCAGAGAAAACACTTCCATCTGTCTGTGTGTCTGACACTAAGTGACACATCCATCTTTTATCTGTCAGCTTTCTATACATATATGTATGAGTTTTAAAATCTCTTTGTGTAAGTGGTCGTAATATGCGATCTGAATAAACAGGCCTGCACTTGTTATGTCTATCAGTTTGTCTGTCTGTCTGTCTATCTATCTATCTATCTATCTATCTATCTATCTATCTATCTATCTATCTATCTATCTATCTATCTATCTATCTATCTATTTATCTATCTATCTATTTTTCTCTCTATATCTATCAATCTATCTATCTGTCTCTATCTGTCTCTATCTATCTATATCTATCTATCTATCTGTCTATCTATCTATATATCTATCTGTCTATCTATATCTGTCTATCTATCTATCTATCTATATATCTATCTATCTATCTGTCTCCATCTATTTGTCTTTATCTATCTATCTATCTATCTATCTATATGTCTATTTTTCTCTCTATCTCTATCTATCTGTCTATCTACCTTTATCTCTATCTGTCCTCTACCTATCATTCTCTCTATCTCTCTATCTGTCTGTCTATCTATCTATCTATCTATCTATCTATCTCTCTATCTATCTAACTCTCTATCTATCTGTCTCTCTATCTATCTTTGTGTCTATCTATCTATCCATCCATCCATCAATATATATATGGGGTAAGTTGTTTGGGTGTGTCTCTACATGTATGTATATGCATGTGTGTCTGTGTGTGTGTATCTCTGTCTGTATGTATGTCACTCTCTATGTATTTTGGCTTTATTTAAATTATGGGACATTTACTCTTTTTTTCTTCCTTTTTTTTTTTTTTTTTTAATTATAGAAAAGAGATTTGCTTTATTAATGAATATTAGGTCACCCCATATAAAAACTAAATAATGAGAGAAAGATAAAAAAAGAAAATTAATTTTTAAGTTTGATTTATTGATGTGCTGTGACAAGACTAAAATGTAAAGTTAATTTGATTCTGTATTATAACCTGAACACATAATTAGAAAAAAAAAAGAAAAAAAAGCTTTAGATAAATGAGCTTGATGGCTGTATAGTTTAAGATACAAAAAATAAAGTGAAAAGAAAAAAAAAAAGAGAGGGAGAAAGAGAGACAGAGTGAATGAGAGACAAAGGGAAAGAAAGAGAGACATAGAAAAAGACATAAAGAGAAAGAGAAAGGCAGGAGAGAGACAGAGAGAGAAAGAGAGACAGAAAGAGAAAGAGAAAGACAGAAGGACAGAAGGAGAGACATACATGGAGAGAAAGAGAGACAGAAAGAATAAGAGATTAAAGACAGACAGAAACAGAGGAAGGGAGAGATACAGAATGATGAAGAAAAGAGAAAAGGGAGACAAACAAAAGGGACAGAGAAAGAAAAAGACAGATTATATGGTGATGATAGAAAAGTTAAATATTTTTGTTTAACATTAAAAAAACGTGAAAAACAAAACAAATTACCTGTCTCTGTTTGTGTGTTTCACCTGTATCAGGTGACAGGTAGATTTTTATTAGGTTGGTGCCAGGTAATTTGTGGTTTTGTGTCACTGACAAGTTTGCACCTGTTTAACACCTGAGTTAATTACCTGTCTGCAGAAAATATTTAAAAATATTTTTTTTTTTTTTTACTTCTTCAACATTTACAGGAAAGAAGAAAAAAAAGAGGTCAACTTAATACCATACCTGTACAGGTGTGAATATGTGACTGTTGTTTAAAATACTGGTGTAAAATAATTTAAAATTTTTGAATATCTGTTAATTTTTTCTTTCTTTATCCATCCATCCATCCATCCATCCATTCATCCATCTGTTCATCCAACCATCTATCTGTATTGTTTTTATTTTTTTTTTCATCAGCTGAGAAATGATTGATTAATAATGATAATAATTTAAATATGAGACTATATTCATGCACATAGACATATGTGCAAAACAGACAGACAGACAGATGTACATGTAAATACAAAGAGACACACACATACACACAAATACACACACACATACATACATACATACATATACATATATATATATATATATATATTATATAATGCACAAACACATAGACATACATACAGACACATATCCACCTACAAACTCAGACAGACACACAAACAGACACACAGACAGACACACAAGATCTCACAAACACATTTTTTTTTTTTTTGGGCTGTGACTCATCTACCTGTTATTTCTGATTTATATAACACACCTGAACAGGTATGCACTAATGACATTAAATCTTACATATGCGACATACCTGATAGGGTAATTACAGGATTTTATGTCCTTTTTCACAACTCAACACATTTCAACAGATTCTTAATCTCATATTGAACTTCAGTGTCTGTCACACATGAGTGACCTCAATTTTGAAAATGTATTTCAAGTGTGACTGTTATTAAAGGTAGACAAAATTTCACTTTTATTATTATTATTATCTGTGATGAATAATTGTTAAATTATTTTGATACCTGGATAAAAAAAAAGTGTTTAGTGAAGTAAATGGAGAGTTGATGTTTGAGAAAATATAGCAACAGGATAAGGAAAAATAAATAGAAACAAAACGGAAAGATATGTAGACTTACATTCATGGATGAATGGATGGATGGATACAAAGGAAAACAGTGACAGAGATAAAGAGAGAAAGAAAGAGATAGAAATAGAAATAGAAAGAAAGAAAGAAAGAAAGAGAAAAAAACAGATAAAAGAGACAGTAACATTTTTACTGCAGAGAATTAAAATTAAATACAAAAGTTCATATATCCTGGAGCAAATCAATCTGACAAAGACAGACAGACAGACAGACAAACAGACAGTCTGTGACTCAGAAATCTCCTCTAAAAGCCATGAAATATTTTCATTTGTTTCCAAAAGTGAAAATACTGGAAATTCCTGTTCCCGTCTCAGTTGTTGTTGTTGTCATTGTCACAGTTGTTGTTGTTGTTGCTGTTGTTGTAGACAAGTTTTTAATAATAAAACAATAAACTATTATTGTAACTTTACGTGTTAAATGTTTCTCAGTTGTTTCAAGTTTGCAGAAAACTCTAACAGGCCATAGGATGCATAAATTCTTATATACAGGTTTCTGTATGTGCAGATACAACAATACATCCATGTAGTTACATATGTATGCATAAACATACAATATGCACACATGCAAATGCTCACACACATGCATACATTCATATACAGCCACATACATTCAAACAAATATGCTCAGACACATACACTAAGACACATACATTCATATAGATACATACACATGCTCACACAAATACACATCTACTCACACATACACATACTCACACACATATTCAGACACACATACACTACACACACACACACTCACACATAAAATTCTTACTGTTTTCATTAATATAGGGGTTCATCTTTAGCAGTATAACTTCATGATTTTTTTTCTGTTTATATATATATATATATATAGAGAGAGAGAGAGAGAGAGAGAGAGAGAGAGAGAGAGAGAGAGAGAGAGAGAGAGAGAGAGAGAGAGAGAGAGAGAGATGATCATGTGAAGTTTGTTTATGCTAAAAATTTGGTATTGTGACTTATGACTCATTTCAGTGTTATGGGTCACACACACAGGCAGTTTTCAACAAGAACGCATACACAAACGTTATGTTTAGAATATTGCTCTTTGAAATCTGGATAACTATTTAAGCAGATTTACATTTGTTCATGTTGAAATGATTAAATATGTAACTGAATACTGCAGAGAGCAACGAAATATACAGTTTATGTCACAGGGTGAATTATATACTTTATTTAACGCTGATAACGGTTATAAAGAGTGAACTCTGTGACATACGTAGCGTATTGTATTGACGTAGACTAGTTTATAAATATTTCATTATATTTGCGAGTTACAGTGTTTGTGTGTCAGATAGTGCAAGTGTGTGTGTGTGTGTGTGTGTGTGTGTGTGTGTGTGTGTGTGTGTGTGTGTGTGAGTGAGTGAGTGTATGTGAGTGTATTTGTGTGTATGTGTAAGAATGTATGTAATTACGGCATGTCTGTTTATGTATATATGTGTATGTATGTGTTCATGTGTAGGTGTATACATGTGTACAAGTGAAGTGTATGTGTGTATATGTATATATATGTGTATGTTTAATGTATATATAAAATGTATATATATGTGTGTGTGTGTGTGTGTATATGTATATATATGTGTGTGTGTGTGTTTATGTATGTATATATATATTTATGTTTATATATATATGTATATGTGTATATATATATGTGTTTATATATATATGTGTGTATGTATGTATGTGTGTATGTATGTATATGTATATATGTACATCTGTGTTTATGTAGGTGTATATATATATATATATATGTATGTATGTTTATGTATGTACATCTGTGTTTATGTAGATATGTGTATACATATCTTTGTATGAATGTATGTTTCTACATACAAGTGACTCTAAATGGGACGATACAGTGGATTATATGGCTGGGAGAGGACAAAGTCAGTAATTTGCATGTCATCATTTCGTCTATTCGAAATCTGATAAAGCGTGTAATTTAAATGTGGTAAATGTTGGCTATTCAGACATGCAATTTCCCTGCTGATTGATAATCATTTCTTCAAAAGAGGAGAGAAAAAAAAATCTCGTACGTTTGACTTTAAAAAAAAGTGAAAATGAGTTTGGGAAAGCACAACAATTTGTCATACATAATTTACATATTGATTTGTCTTTCAAACCCAAATGCTGGGGAAAGAAAAAAAAAAAAAAAAAAAAAAATAATAAAAAGGAATTACTGAAGTGAAAAATTAACAAATCAAAGAGATTCGTCCAGTATTGATTGTCTTAAAAACACAATTTTAGTAATGACCAAGGAAAAAAAAAAAAAGAAATCTTTATTTTTTTCAAAATCACCATCTTTTTCTGCGTTTCTAACAAATTTGCTTTGAATCCTTTTCCAGTTGATTCTACTTGGTCAGGGAAAACACTCAAATTTGAAACCAATTTCTGTTTGTGTGTTGCAGTTACGTGTTTTTAATGGGAAGTCATTCATGTCTATTTAATGGTTGTTTGCTTTAATTGTTGGATGTAAAAAACTGTGTTTGTCTGCGAGAAGAGGTTTTCAGTGTCTTGTTGCTATGGGTTAAATCAAAATATATATATAATCATTATAACTGAGGTAAAAAAAAAAAAAAAAAATGATGATGTTGTTGCAGTTAAAAGAGAATTGTAGTAGCTGTAATTTGTTTTGCTGGATCGTTGAGTTAAAATGAAGTTAATGAGTTTCCATGGTTTTAAAAAAATCTTGATAAAATTTTCTGTTAGAAAAACCAGCCAACAAACAAACAAACAAAAAAACCCTTCATGTTTAAATAATTAAAAATGTTTTCTAGCATTTTTCAATTTTTTATATACATTTGAAAACATAATTGTGAAAATTCCTAAGTTTTTTTCTTCTTTTGTTTTTTTAACTGAAATACACTGGTATTACAGATGTAGAAATTTTGCTGGAACTTTCAGAGCAATATCACAGATGTTTTAATTAAAATAAATACAATTTATTTGGTTTTTAATCTTTGGTAGAAATTTCAAAAACATAACAGTGAGTAAAATATTATTATTTTAACTGAGATAAAAAAATATATTTAAAAAAAATCTGAGATCTTAACTGAACAAATATGTGGAAATTTTAATTCAAAGTGGCAGTCCTCTTGAAGTTGTTAACATCTTAGAACCATGTTTACTTCTTTTAATGTAAAATGTTTTACATATATAAATTAATATTTACATTTATAATACTTTACATATAATTATAATGAGATAAGTAAATAAGTAATGATGAAACTCCCATAATATATTTAATATAATTTATCATGTAAATAAACTATATGTAAACAAAAATCATTTGTAACCAACACTATATGTAAACAAAAATCATATTTAACCAAACACTATATATAAACAAAAATGATATGTAACCAAACAATATGTAAACAAAAGTCATATGTAAACCAAATACTATATGTAAACAAAAATCATATGTAACCAAACACTATATGTAAACAAAAATCATTTGTAACCAAACACTATATGTAAACAAAAATTATTTGTAACCAACACTATATGTTAAAAAAAATCATTTATAACCAAACACTATATGTAAACAAAAATCATATGTAACTAAATACTATTTAAACAAAAATTATACGGTAAATACTATATGTAAACAAAAATTATTTGTAAACAAACAGTATGTAAACAAATGCTATATTTAACAAACACATTAGGTAAACAAAACATCATATGTGAAAAATTCACCATATGAAAACAAACACTACATCCAAACCAACACCATAACGTAAACAAACACACAAAATTTTACATCAATAGTAACATTAAAGTTTTTTTCACTTTTTCTGATCAATGCCTGGATGTCACTGTGGAAGACACGAGAGTTCGTTAATGTACCTGCTTTACTTTATCTCACCTGTCAGGTGAAACTACAGGTAATTCATCATGTGGGTGCTTTAAAGCAGTCAGTCATTGTCGAGAATAAACATGGATTGGTTGTGTTTACAGAGCGACGTTTTTAAACTGGAAATTGTAAATTTGGTTCTTGCGTGAAACAGAGAGATAATAGTAATAAATGATTGTGTTGTGTTTTTGTTTAGTAAAATTTTGGGTAGAGGTAATGACAGGGACTATGTGTGAATGATGATAATGTTTGTGTTTGTCTGTGTGTCTGTGTGTGTGTGTGTGTGTGTGTTAGTGAGAATGCAGATAAATAGATGGATAGATAGATGGAAAAACAGATGAAGAGAGAGAGACAGAAAAAGAGAGAGAAATGGGATTTTTTGAAGTGACAGTTATCTGTGCAAGTTCACAAATTAACAGGGTGGCAGTCCTCTTGAGTTGTTTAATGTCTGTGGAAGTTATATAAAATGTGACAATCAATTAGTGTAAATTAAAAAAAAATGGGCAAAGTGGCAGTCCTCTTGAACTGTCTCAGTGTTATGAGATATGACATTCATTATTAAGTGTAAATTTTCAAAAAAACAACAACTGATAGAGTGGCAGTCCTCTTGAACTAGTTAATGTTATACGACATTACTCATTAACTGTAAATTTCAAAACAGGCAAATTGGCAGTACTCTTAAGCTCGTTAACATTACGAGACGTCACTCATTAAATGCAAATTTTAAAAACAAGGCAAAGTGGCAGTCCTCTTGAGCTTGTTTTGGCAAAGAGATCTTTTCAAAGTGTCTGTCACTGTCATAATGTGTGACAGTTTTTATTAAGTATGTCATTAACCTGTGTCTAAATAGGAATCTGGGTTCACAATTTGTTTTCAAAAAATATTTATATGTGCTATATGGTCATTCTTATACGGAAAGGTAATATTTTGATGATTTTTTAAAATATTTTTTACATTTATATAGTAAGCATAATTTTATATAATTTTACATGTATGAGTTGAAGTTATTATATAACTATGTGTTTAGATATCTATATCTATATCTATCTACCTATCTATCTATATATATATATATAGAATGGTTTAAATATGTGTGTAGATGAATATATTTGTTTTATATGTATGTATGTATGCATGTATGTGTGTGTGTATGTATGTATGTATGTATTTAGGTTTATTTATATATTGTTTTTTCTTTTTACATATATCAGTTAATATATATGTATGTGTGTGTGTGTGTGTGTGTGTGTGTGTGTGTTTGTTAATGTATATATTTTTAACTGGCACCATTTCTCCTCCTTTTTTTTTTCTTTTTACATATATTAGTTAATATTTAATAATATAATACAGATCAGTTTATATATATAGTAGAAGGGACACATTATTCTATTCTTATACATGACCTTAGTGTATAAAATAAAATAAAAAATAATTTAAAAACAAACAAAAAAATCATTTAACTGTTTTTAAATTGTAAACCTAACACAATTACTAACATAACCTCTAATGGAATTTTATAAGAAAAAAACACACAAAAACAAATTATTATCAATTCATACGTGAAATTTTTATGTACGTAAAATAATAATAATAATAATAATAATAATAATAATAATAATAATAATAATAAAATAAAATGATAAATAATCGGAATAAGAGTGACAGTAATTCTAACAACAGTTTTGACATTTATTGCACATTTAAAAAGATTAACTAAAGAATTTATAAAATGACAGTATAATACTGTGTCTTGTACCTTCTCCAGATGGGGTAGCCATTTTGTTTTTGTCATTATCTCCCCTTGATGTGATCTCCTGTGTTTTTATTGGGTTTCCTTTTCAAGTGTCATCTTTTTCAGTCTGATTGCTTCAGAGTTTAATGAATGTTTTGGGTTTTTAAAAAAAAAAAAAATTGAAAGCTAAATTGATAGAAACTGGAAGAATATGTGTTATTGGCAATATTTGAAAGAAATTTTATTTATAGCAATATTAGGAACAATAGATAGTAATCTACTGGTGATAGTAATAATAGAAATACTAGCATTAGCAGTTTTAGTAGTAGTAATAATAATAGTAAGGTTATAGATGTAATAGTAATTATAAAAGTAGTACTATGGTATTTGCTGCTGTAGTAGTAGTAGTAATAGTAGATGTAGTAGTAGCAGCAGTAGTGGTATCAGTTACAATGATAAAAATTAATACACATACATACACACACCAGTACACATTTACACACAGATACACACACACACATACATAAGCACACATACAGATACACACACACAAACACACATATAT
>CM022675.1:7250831-7263331 GCA_012295275.1 Chrysomallon squamiferum
ATTTGCAGTGGTGTGCAAAGGTTTGATGATGCCTGAGGCCAACTCCTTGATTGTTTGCCCCAAAGACTCAAGTGTGAGGCCTAGTACTGAGAAATATTATGAGAAAGAAAGACATTTTGAATATGTAAACACTGGTGAAACATAAAATAAAAACTTTAGTGAATTTAAATATAAATCAACCACATTTATTAAGTTCTTTTATATCTGATTCAATGCCCCCCCCCATTTGGATGCCTGGGGCCACCACCCCTTTGCCCCCCCTCTGCATGCCATTGATAGGTATATATGTGTATATATATATATATATATGTGTGTGTGTGTGTATATATTGGTATATGTGTATTTATGCATGTGCAAATGTATGCATGAATATATATATATGTATTTGTAAATTGAATTTCATGAATTTGCATATGATGAAAGTGAATTTATTATTGTTTCTATTGTAACAAAATACTTTTTAAGAAAAAAATATTGAACTGAATTTTATTGTACTATTAAATTAAAATAAATAAATATTTAAATAGATATGTAAATAAATAAAAAATAAAAAATAAGATCAATATATGAATAATTCAAATAAATAAACAAATAAGTAAATAAATAAATAAACAAACAAATAAATAAACAAACAAATAAACAAATAAATAAATATGCAAATAAAATAATATTCACTGTCTCTTTACTCATTTCATTTACATTTTAAAAGTAATGTAAGAACATAAAACATCCATCCATCCATCCATACATCTATCGAATCATCCATCCTGAGAGACATACTGACAGACAGACTGACAGAGACTGTTTCATGTCTGTACCATCCACTCTTCTGTGTCACTGTCTGTCTGGTACAAGCTAACAAAAAAGAGACTTAGAAAAAATCGCCCATCACGTACAGGTAAAAAATCTCTTTGATGTCTGTGTGAGTCAATTAACTCTCAGGTGTTTTTGTGTGTACTGCACACCTTGATTGTCACAGATCTGACTCTAGGATACCAGGTATATTTGGTGAACAGGTATAGATATATATATGTATATATATTTTTTTAAATTTTCTTTAAAGAAAGAAATAAATAAATAAAAAGGAGGGTTTAATGAGAAATTTGTAGTTACAAAGTTTGTTGTGATTATTTTGAAAATGGTTTGAAAAAACCTACAAAAACAAACAAAAAAATTATATGTAGTATCAAGTGTGTGTGTGTGGATGTGTGTGTGTGCATGTGTGTGTGTGTATGTGCGTGTGTGCATGTATGTGTGTGTGCATGTGTGTGTGTATGTGTATGTGTGTGTGCATGTGTGTGTGCATGTGTGTGTATGTGCATGTGTGCATGTATGTGTGCATGTGTATGTGTGTGTGTGCATGTGTGTATGTGTGTGTGCATATGTATGTATGTGTGTGTGTGCATGTGTGTGTATGTGCATGTCTGCATGTATGTGTGTGTGCATGTGTTTGTGTATGTGTGTGTGTGCATGTGTGTGTGCATATGTATGTGTACCTGAGTGTGTGTCTCTATGTATACATGTATATATATATATGAATTTATATGTGTGTGTATATATATGTACGTCTGTATGTATGCATGTTCATATGAATGTAGATATTGTGTTTGTATGTATTACAAGTTTATGTATTTCTGTACATATATCTAAATGTTTGTATGTATGTATGTATGTATGTACATATGTATGAATGTGTACCAGTATGTTTTTAGATACAGAGACTGACGAAGAGGTAGACAGACAAACAGATGGACGCACTAACTGACTCATTCACTCTAAAACAAACAAAACAGAGACAACAAAGAAGATGAGAGAACAATCAATTATTTTTAATTATTTAAATTTTCAAACACCTGATTCATATGTTATCACTGCACACTGAAAATCTTTCCTCAAACATTCTCTGCCAGTTTCCCTGTCTGGTTTTCAAACCACGGATTAATCCCTTCAAAGGCTGGATTGAGTGGGTGGATTTCAGTGTTTGACATCTGGATTAAAAGGGATTTAGGCTGTCAAGGCCACTGTGAACTGAAGTCAGGGCTGATGGCTGTTTTAAGCACTTTGAAGATAATTTTTTTGACGGGTAATTAAAACTTGTTATGAGATGACCTGTCAGTTGATAATATATGATATGACATGGTGTGTGATAGATTATGTAAATATGTGTCTGGTGTGTGTGTGTGTGTGTGTTTGATACAGTGATATATAATGTCAAATAGTTTCTATATTTTATATATGTATGTATCTATGTATGTATGTATGCATGTATGTAAATATGTATGTATGTATGTATATATGTAAGCATGTATGTATGTATGTATGTATGTATGTATGTATGTATGTATGTATGTATGTATGTAAGCATGTGTGTATGTATGTATGTATGTAAGCATGTATGTATGTATGTATGTAGATATGTGTAATGTATGTATGTATGTATGTACGTATATAGTTGTATTTATATATTAATAAATAAAATAATAATGTAGATTACTAATCAAACATTCTGAAGGATAATAAAATTAATATCCGACGTATATTAATATAAAAATATATTTATATCTCTGCGTGTGATAATAAATACATTAACATCATCAAACAGTTAATATTCCATCTACAAATTGCTCTAAATTTTATTCCGGTGATAAAAATTGATTCATTTTTGTCTGAGCTATAAGAACAATTAAATTATCTTACTTCTGTGTGATTTCCACTGTCAGGGGAGTTAACTCTATCACTGAGTAATGTGATTGGTTAATAAGAGATTGGTCAGTGTACTGGTCAGTGTACTGGTCAGTTAAAAGCTTGTCATGTTTTATTAGCTATGAAATTAAAAAGCTTGTATTAACTGGATGTGTGTTGTGTATCTCTTGTTTTTCATCACTGTCTGTTTTATATGGATAAGATTTTTGTTAAATTTTTCAAATAGTTTTTGTTCTTTGTTTTTTTCTTTTTTTTTTTTTTTATTTATTATTATTTTTTTTTTGTTGTTGTTGTTTTGTTTTGTTTGTGTGGGTGTGGGTGTGGTTTTTATTGTTTTGTTATTTATTATTTAATTTTTGTTTTTAATTTAATTCATTGATAGTTTATTTTTCATTTTTTTCTTTCATTCTTTCTTCATCTTTTTTTTTTTTATTTATTTTTCAATCTTTCTTCTTCATTCTTTCTATTTTATTCTTCCTTTATTTCCTTCTTTCTATTCTGTCCTTTCCATCCTTCTTTGTTTTATTTTTTATGTCTCATTTTTCCTTTTTTATTCTTTCCTTCTTTCCATCTTTACCATTATATTCTTTTTCTTTCTATTTTATTCTTCCTTGTCTCTTCCTTCATTTTTTTATTCCTTTCTTCCTAATTCCTAACATCTGGAAGTTTGATTATTTTTGTAATCTCTGTTTTATGGTGATTTTTTTTTAATTCAAATTACTTTCAAAATAAAACTGAATTCTTCTTTTGAAAAGACTATAAATATTTTATTTTCTGTTTATAATTCAAATTCTTTATTTAAAATCACCAAGATAAATTCAATATTGTCTTCACAATATGCACGAAAAAGTCGCAATGAAAATTCAATAAATATTTTAAAATCTTATAACAAGAAAAGAAATGACTGCTTCCATACATAAATCATTCATGCAAAGGAGATGAGTGAAGGGTTTATTATTATTATTATTATCATTATTATTATTATTATTATTATTATTATTTTTTTTTTATTATTATTTAAATTTATTTTTTCAAAAAATTCAGAATCTAAATTTTAAGACAATAAAAGTATCTCTCTTTCTCTTGAACGAGTGTTAAAAATGAATATTTTGATATATATTTTTAAAATTATTTTACATTTGTCAAAATATCCGTTTAACATCTTTTTATGTATAATTTTACTTTAATAAATAATAGGGTTGTAGATATAATAGCAATTATAAAAACAGTAGCAACGGTGCTTGCAGTTGTGGTAGCAGTAGCAATAGTATGAGCAGTAGTAGTGGTAGTAATGATAGTCAATGTTGTAGTGGTAGTAGCAGTCTTAAAAAAAAATGAATACACATACAGATATAAGCCATAAACATACAGATATACTTATAAACACATGTACATACAGACACATACATACACAAAAAAACATACACATATATATATAGATTAAAATTACTGTAGAATCTCTCTTACTCTCTCTCTCTCTCTCTTATTCTCTCTCTCTCTCTCTCTCTCTCTCTCTCTCTCTCTCTCTCTCTCTCTCTCTCTCTCTCTCTGTATATATATATATGTGTGTGTGTGTGTGTGTGTATGTATAATTCAAAAGTTCAAAAACTACATTTTCTTCTAAAGCACCACGCAGTCACTGTTTTCACTAACTTAAAGTGTCTTTTGTTGAAAGTGGTCACACAGAAAGTGCTTTTCCTTCTGGTTAAAAACCAAAGATACCAGGTGAGCAGTAAATAATAATTACCTCCCCTGAGACCACATGCAGACTCCCCCTTATCTTAATCACCTCCACCAGAGACCCCCAAGGTATCCTGCTGATGATCCCCCACCCCCACAGCCCTTCCCCTGGACCTCTCAAATCTTTCCTACAAAGTTGTTTGATATTCCAGTTTGATTTCATTTCCACAGTGAAAAAAAAAAAAAAAAAAAAAAAAAAATCTTCTCTCTCTCTTGCTTTCTATCTTTGTTTGTTCCTATCAAAGTGACAGTTATTGCTGCATTTTACAACCCTTCGCTGCCCTTTGACCTCCTCTGACCCTCCTCCCCTGGGGTTCGTCTGAATCCAGCTGTACCATTGCACCTGTTTTGTATTAAGTGTAATGAACAGAAATTAGCTGTGGAGATAAATATCCCATCTTTATTAACTTTACAAACGCTGTCACTGGTTCCAGTTTTTTTTCGTTTTTTTTTTTTCTCTTTTTTTTTTTTTTTTTTTTTTTCTTTTATTTTTTTTATATGATGGTGGAAGTAGTGAAGCCTTTTTTACTTGCTTATATAAAAAAGAATTAAATGAAATTTAAAATTCATGCTTAATAACAGCTTTCAAAAATGCCACTGTGTGTGGGAAGGCTGATATTAAAGATTACTTACTGCTAACTGATAACAGGAGTTAATGGACTGTTTAGCATCTGATTTCCTTTCTGGAAAATTTATTATTATTATTATTATTATTATTATTGTTATTATTATTATTATTATTATGACTTTTATTATTATTATATTGACTATTATTGTTATTACTATTACTATTATTATTATAATTATTGATACTGTTGTTGTTGTTGTTTTTTATTACTATTATTATTATTATTACTGCTACTACTATTACTTTTTATCATCATCATTATCATCATCATCATCATCACCTCATCATTTGGAATAACCATCATTACTGAGACAAAACAACATTATATATAAAAATATATAAATATGTCACACTTGTAACCCTCCCATCAAAACCAACCCCCCCTCAAAACTTTGATAATTTTATTACCTCACAAACAGAAGATTTTCACATGCACACAAACTTCCCTAACGATAAATAATCCTTCATTTTTATCTCAAAACAGAACTGTTTTCCCTTCAGCTGTAAAAATTTACATGAATTTTTTATTTTTTATTTTTTTTTTTTTATTATTTCCCTAGCTAATCAATTTTATCCAGAAAAAACCCACTAAAAAGTCAGCTTTGGATAATTTTCAACCTTTGATTTGCTTGCTGTTGTGAAGGCATAATCGATGACGTTGTTGGCAAGGTTGTGTATGTTTTTGGTACACACAGACAGACAGCTGGTCATTGTGACATGCTCTCTCTGTTGTTTGTTCAGGATTAGCCAATCAGAAATGATTTTGTTTAAATGTTTTTTTTTGTATGAGAGAGCGAGCAATTTTAAAATGATTTTAATTTTTTTATTTTTTTATTTTTTTTTTTAAAGCATGCTGAAGTTAAAGTGAATTTATGTTGTTTAACAAAATTGTTTTTGTGATTTGTTTTTTTCAGTTCATTTGTCTAATGCGTCATCAATTCATCTAACCTTTTTTTTTTCTTCTCCTGTCTATTTATTATTATTCATTTATCTGTTCATCTGTTGTCTGTCTGCCCATCCAGCCATTAAATTGTATGTATCAGTTTTGTGTTTACATTATATCATGAAAAAAAGATCAATAAATTGTATAAATAAATAAATAAAATAAAAATAAATAAATAAAATAATAAATAAATAAATAAAATAAGTAAAAAAAAAAATACGTAAGTAAATAAATGAACAAATAAATAAATAAATAAATAAATAAATAAATGAATGAATGAATGAATGAATGGATGGATGAATTATAATGATGTTAATGAAGATGACTGTAAAGATGATATGGTGTTGATGATGATGATGATGATGATGATGATAAAAATAAAAAATATAAAAATTTCTGACCAAAATTTATCAAACCTCATTATAATAATATGATTATGCATTTCAAAATTTTATTAACAGTAAAAACAATTTTAGTACCATTAATATCAAAACATTTTGTGGTTTCAACAACATTTTTACTTATTTAATTTAATTTAATTTTATTTATTTATTTATTTATTTATTTTTTTATTTTTTATTTTTTTTATTATTATTTTTTTTTGTTTGTTTGTTTGTTTATTTATTTATTTATATTATTAATATTATTTATTTATTTAATATTATTTATTTACTTATTAAATTAATTATTTATTCACCTATTCATTCATTCATTCATTCATTCTATTAAACAATTCGACACATTCTGATATTAACTCTAAAAACAAAAATCAAAAACAAAAAAAACTCTGAAATGAGACCCAAAAACTCTACACAAAACTTCTAGCAAAAACGTAAACCCCCTCCCACACACACACAATCCACCAACATCCTCTGACAATTAAACCATTTCCACTTGTAACTCGACTCTTCATGTTAAACATTTTACAACTGCCTCAAGTTCTGACCAAACACTGATGGCTGAGATAAAAATGTCACTTTTATAATTTGCCCCATCCTGTTGTGTATGCCATGGCCAGTGGATATTTCAAATAGCTGGTTACCAGTGTGAAATATAGACTCGTATTTCACCTCTTGAAGACAAGTGGTTACTATTACTACTACAAACAAAAAAAAAATAAAAAAATAAAAAATGATTTGAAAACAGGCTGGGGGGTGGTGTGTGAGTGGGTGTGGGGGGTAAAGAACAAAGGGAAAGAGAAAGTTGTTAGGAATTAGAAAGGATAAATGTTTTTTTTAGAGTTTTGTGGATTTGTGAATGTTTAATGTGTGAGTCACATTTATAAAATGGACATAAATACACACACACACACACACACCTACTTATCTACCTATCTACTATATGTATATATGTACATATTTATGTTTGTGTTGTATGTTTGTGTGTATGTATGTATGTCTGTACATGTGTGCATATGTCTGTGTGTATATATGTATGTATATACTTATGTTTGTGTGTGTGTGTGTATATATGTATAGATATATATACACATGCACACACACATATAGACATATGCACACATATACAGACATACATACATAGATGGACATATGCAAACACACACAACACACACACAAACACATACATACATACATACATACATACATACATATACATAAGGACACACACATAAACTACAGACATACATACACACACTCACTCAAAAATACACACACACAGATACACATGTATAACTGTATATTTTAAATACTAACAATAGATGATACACTAATGTATGCTTAATAACACACACACAGACATCATATAGATAACATATCTGCCGTACTGTATAGATACATATCTAATAACTATCATATTGAATGACAGACATAGTTTTTACTATAGTTTGAAATATCTCATTAACCAAATTCAAAACACAGATGTCTAGATAATGTCTTTATTGTCTGTATTGTACAGGCATTTACATAGTTACTGTGTTATTTAATTAACAACTTTTTTTGAAGTATTTTAAACAGGTCATAATGTTTTCAGTACATATAGAGATAATAATTATTCTGTTTTGTGTATGTGTGTGCATGTGTGTGTGTGTAAGTGGATGGATGTATGTATGTATGTATGTATGTATGTATGTATTTATGTATGTATGTATGTATGTAGGTATGTATGGTAATATTTATCATACTGGATGTCCATTGACTTTGAAAATATTATAAAAATAATTCCCTAACAGTTTTTTAAATATATATCTAGACAATAATTGTTCTCTTATGTGTATATGTGTATATTTATATAAATATATATATATATATATACATAAAGTTAAGGAAAACAAATGAAGTTCAAATCCATATTTATTAATAACCATTATTAAATTTCTTTTTCCATCTCTCTCTCTCTCTCTCTCTCTCTCTCTCTCTCTCTCTCTCTCTCTCTCTCTCTCTCTCTGTGTGTATGTAAGCTACTGATAAATCAATTATCAGCTGGAGAAATGATTACACAAAGTGAAGAACAACACATCAAGCTAAAGCCAATTATTGTCGTTTAACGCAATTTATCTCGAATGAATGAACACGTAAATGTCGTAAATATCAGATTCAGAGGAAAACAGTTTTTGTCACGTCTCTCGCCTATTAACTGCCAGTGCTAGACTGGTCACCTGCTGACTGTTCCCCAGTCATCTGAGAAATGTTAGACTGATACCCGAGTCGTGTTAGGCCAGAATTAAAAATTTCGAAAATTTCCCGTTCTAGATAGTATTCTAAACTGTTATTGTTCCATTTAATTACTGTTAATTCATTATTCTATTAATGTTCTATTTTCATTTTACAAACATTATGATTATCATCATCATTGTTATTATCTTCATTATTATTATTATTATTATTATTATTATTATTATTATTATTATTATCATCATCATCATTACTATTATAATTTCTATTATTATTATTACTGTTATTATCATTATTATCATGATCCTCACCTTATTATTTTAAGTAGTAGGATTACTACTATTAATACTATTACTATTATTATTATTGTTAATATTAGTGTTATTATTATTATTATTATTGTTGTTGTTATTATTGTTGTTATTATTATCATCATCTATATTTTTACTATTGTTATTATTATTATTATTATTTATTATTATTATTTTTATTATTATTATTGTTGTTGTTATTATTGTTGTTATTATTATCATCATCTATATTTTTATTATTGTTATTATTATTATTATTATTATTATTTATTATTATTATTTTATTTTTTTTTTTATTTATTTTTTTTTCACTATCTTTCACCTTTCACCTCATGTTGCCAAACAAGCCATGTCACAAACTAAAGTCAACAATTTTTATAGAAAGTAGCATTTACATTTTAATGGCTTCCATTACTTCCTGTGTGCCTCTTGAACTTGGGTCATTAGCTATACCAATTAAACTGAACTGAATTCAAATAACTTGAAAAAAAAAACCTTAATAAAACCTCTTCATAATAACTGTAGGCTTTTTGGCTTTTAAAACTCTTGCTCTTAAAGGTCCCAGAAGATATTTAAGTTGAGTGAGTTTACTGCTGTACTCATAAATTGAGAATATTTATATATAAAAATAAAAAATAGCACAGACTTAAGTTTTGGATTGATTATTTGTAATCCCAGAATCCTTATGGACAGACAGACACATGGATTATTTATAACAAAAGAATAAAAAAAGAAATAAAAATTTACTATGTTTTAAATATATTTATAAGGAGAACAAAATTCAGTGAAAACTTGAGAAGTATGCAAATTAAACTGCAAAAAGTTTAAAAGAGTAATAAATAAAAAAATAAAAAAATAAAATAAAATAAAATAAATTAAAATAAATAAAATTAAATTAAATTAAATTATTTAACTATCTAACTAAATAAATAAACAATCAAATGAACATTGTCAAAAAAAAAAAAAAAAAAAAAAATAAAATACTTAAATGAATTAATTAATAAATAATAAAAATAATGAAATTAATAATAATAAATAATAATAATAATAATAATAATAATAATAATAATAATAATAATAATAATAATAATAATAATAGATAAAATAAAATACTTTCTAAACAAATTATTTTGTTTATCAATAATCATCATTAACTGAAATCTTGCATGACACAGTTTTCAAAACATGTGAATTTAAAACTGTTCAGGAATTTTATAACATATATGATTAAAAAAAACAATAATAAAAAAGTATCTAAAACACATTTTGTCAGACAAAAATGGCAGTTAATGTATTTTACATTTTTTATTTGACAATTTTTTCATATTCTGCTGAATCATAATTTTATGGGCATCAGGAAAAAAAAAACATTTTAAATATACATGAGTTACATTTCATTTTGTACAGTAGTAAAGTAGGTCTGGTATTAATATATTCTGTCAGTTTGTCTGTCTGTCTGCCTGTCTGTCTGTCTGTCTGACCGACTGTCTGTCTGTCTGTTTGTCTGTCTGTGTGCCCGACTGTCTGTCTGTCTGTCTGTCACTCTTTATTATACAATATTATTTTGTTTTTCATTATTCATTTATATTCTTAGGTTGCTTTTCCCTTTTTTCTTTCTTTCTTTCATCTTTGTGTCATTCTTTCTTTCTTTCCTGTATCCTTTTCTTTTCTTCTTATTGTCTTCTCATTATCTTCTTCAGATCTTTCTTCATTCCTTATTTCTTCCTTCCTTTCTTTCATTCCTTCTTTTTCATTCAATCTTTCTTCTTTTCTTCAATACTTTTCTTTCTTTTTCATTCCTTCTTTCTTCCTTCTTCATTACTTTTCTTTCTTTCCTGTATTTTTCATTTCTTCCTTTCCTTTTTCTACCTGTTCGTTTCATCATTAATTTCTTTATTCTTTCCTTCTTTCTTTCTTTCTTTCCTCCTCCTTCTTCATTCTTTCTTTCTTTCATTCTTCTTTTTTTTTTGCTTTCTACATCTCTGTTGTTTTTCTGGATTATATATAAATGTCAACATCTTAGATACCAAGGAGCCATATATTCACGAAAATATCTTTGCCTACTTCTATATTATCACTGTTTTATCACCACAGTCAAATTTTAAATAGTTTTTAAAAAAAAAAAAAAAAACATTATTTACATGTAATTATGTCTTAATTTTTTTTAAATGTTGTCAGCAGAAAGGGTCAAAGTTCATAACATTAATGGTTATTAAATGTGATTTACTATTTTTCAGTTTAAACGTTTTTTTTTTTTCGTTTTTTTCTTTCTAAACTTTGAATCTTCCATTTATCTTGATTTTAAGGTTTGATTTAAGTGTGTAGGTTTTTAAAAGTATTTTTTTTTTTTTTTTAAGTTTTTATAATTTTTAACACCAGCATAGCTGTTTCAGATTTGTGTTGTTAGTGTGCATGTACTTAGTGTGTGTGTGTGTGTGTGTGTGTGTGTGTTTTCGTAATATATTATCAAGGGGAAAAAATTATATAACAACAACAGCAATAAATAATAATAGTTGTAGTAGTAGTAATAACAACAATAACAACAACAATAATGATAGTAATGATGATGATCATGATGATAATAACAAAAACAACAAAATCAATAATAATAATAATGATAGCAACAAGAACAGCAACAACAACAACTACAACAACAACAAAATAAAAATAATATCAATAAAGCAACAACAAACAAAACATTAAAAACAAATTTTACAAAATTAATGCATTACTTCCTACATCGTTCAATGACATTTTAAATTAAAATCATCGATTGTGTTTAAACAAAGAAAATTTTTAAAAAATTAGATGTGATTGAGACAGGAAAACTAAAACAGACAGATAGACAGACAGACAGACAGACACACAATAGTTTTATTAATTTACATTTCATTTATACCAGACACAGAAAACACTTTTCCTAGCAGACGTCAAAACATTACAGTTGTACTATTACCACTGTTAGAATCCATACCTAATTCTGGAATTACCTCATTCTCTGCTGACCTGTCACCTCCCTTGTTGATATATATATATATATGCATAATGCAGGAATTACCTCATTCCTCAGTGAACTCCGTCATTTAATGTCTATATTTGACCTAGTTTTAATTGAACGCGACTGGGATGAGCCAAGCTTTACAGGTGAGCAAGAAATGTGAGGTTGGTTTCGTAAATTATCTGTGAAATAATCCAGTTTTAAGAATATATAGATATATTTTTTTAAGAGTTTCTGTGTTATATACGTAACTGTTTTTTTTTATTATATTATGTATTTAAAATGTTCAGTGTTTGTTTGTTTTTTTGTTTGTTTTTTTAATGGTTCATGTTTGATAGTTTTTAAAAACAGTTTGTTTTTCAGTGATTTAAACTTTCAGATATTGTAAAAGTACATGGAGGTGGGTTTTTTTTTTTTTTTTTTTTTTTTAAATGAACTGAGATAATTTGATTTATATATGTAATGAATTATAAAGATTAAGTGATGGATTAACTGGATCTGAAAAGCTCGGGTGAGGTTAAGCCTACATAAATTTGACGACATG
>CM022675.1:7265831-7313331 GCA_012295275.1 Chrysomallon squamiferum
CATAATACTCTATTCATGTTAATAATAATAATAATAATAATAAAAATAATACATTCTATCTCTGTGTTACAAAAATCTCTGTATTCTACTCCATGTCTGTCTCTCTCTCTGTCTGTCTGTCTGTCTGTCTGTCTGTCTGTCAACACTTCGACTGCCTGGATGTGAGATAACAAACTCGTACAAACCACCCATGTAATAACAGCTTGTATGTATTGAGAGACACTGTCAGTGTGCTCCTGTACCTGAGCAACCTGCTTTCTCCACAGGTGTGAATTACCTTACACAATTTTCTAACAGAGAAGTGATTTCAAAAAAAACAGGTTAAAAGATACGAAAGGTACGATGTTGTTCTTTGTTACTGTTGTATAATGCGACGTGCTTTCGTTTTCGTAACGTTTGGTTTTAGTTTGTAAAGGGTTAAAAAAAAAAGCTTTTGTTGAAATATTGATAGAAAGTTTTTTCGTTGTTGTTGATTTTCTTAATTTAGTTTTCATGGATGAGTTATTTTATTGTTAATAAAGAGTGGTATATACTATAGAGGAAGGTTTTATAATTATTACTTTATTATTAATAAAGAATGATATGTTGAAGTATTGTTAATGAAGAGTGGTATATACTATAGAGGAAGGTTTTTGTAATTATTACTTTGTTATTAATAAAGAACGGTGTGTAGAGTAAGGTTTAGTTATTATTACTTTATTATTAATAAAGAATGATGTATAGAAAAGTTTTTAGTAATTATTAAATTATTATTAATGAAGAATGTTATGTACAAATTTTTTTTTTAAATTATTACTTTATTATTAATAAAGAATGGTATACAGAAAGATTTTTAAATTACTACTTTATTATTAATAAAGAATGATATACAGAAAGGTTTTTGTAATTACAGAAATATAGTAAGAATTGTTTTTACTTAATTTTCATGGGCTTGGTATCTTAACATACTTTATTGTTAATAAAGGATGGGTGTATGTGCATGTGTACATATATACATATATAATAGGTGCACCTCAATAGGTACACTTCAGTAATCAACATGTTTTTTTTTTTTTTTTTTTTTTTTTTTTTTTATTATTTTTGAAAAGGTTCATTTAACTGTAATAAATTTTGAAAACTGTTATATGATACCCCTGTACCACATATGTTGATTTAAATAATTGATTGTGAAATATCAATTTTTAATTTCACAGCATACTTATTTAATTTCTGAAAGTCAAGAAATCTATTTCAACTAAATTTTATTCTAATATTCTAATATTTTATTCTAATAGTCTGAATTCACAACTGAAGGGAAAATTTTGAATATATCTGAAAAAGGTTTGCAACAGAAAATTTACTAACTTTCTGTTTTTTTTAAGCTTTAAATCAGGAGGGTTGGAGATAAGTCTCCTTGATTTTTCAGGTGAATTTTTAAGAATACGGAGGTCAAAAATACTGTGTGCATTTTTAATCATTGTTTATTATTATTAATAGGTATTCAGGTTATTATGAATACCTGGAATCTTTTCACAGGATGTTGTGACATCTGAAATAAATAAACAAACCTCAAATAAATGCACATGTGTTATGGTGTCCATAGGTGATTCCATGCCTTGAAAAAGAAAAAATGAACTCTAAATGGAAAAAAAAAAACCTTTGATGCCTATGTTGGGAGCAGTGTCTAGAATGGACGAAAAATTCAGCTCTAAGTCTAAAGACTTATTGCAGTGTTTAGCTGTAACGTTTTTTGATATTTTTGAGACTGGTTACAGGCCTGCAGTATATTTTAGACCATTTTAATTGTTCTTTAGACTTCTATATTTTTTTTTTATATTTTTCACAGATTCATCAAGTTTTGATATTTTTTCAGATAGTTGCAGATTTTTATTTCTTAGGCTATTACAAACTATTAAAATCTTTGATATTTTTCAGACAGTTATATATCTGATATATTACATTTCTTCCAGACTATTGCTGATCTTTGATATTTTTCAAACAATTACAGATATTTTATATTTTTCAGAGTTGCTGATGTTTGATATTTTTAAAACTAATACACATCTTTGATTTTTTTCAGACTTTTACAGATCTTTGATATTTTTCAGACTTTTACAAATCCTTGATATTTTTCAAACTACTTACTCAGTATTGATATTTCTCTTGCTACATTTCAGACAACTTACTCATTATCAACATATCTCATGCTATATTTCAGACTATTTACTCAATATTGACATATCTCATGCTATATTTCAGACTATTTACTCAATATCGACATATCTCTTTTATTTTTCAGACTATTACAGATCTTTGATATTTTCAGACTATAACAAAACCTTGCTATATTTCAGACTACTTATTCAGTATCAATATTTCTCTTGCTACATTTAAGACAACTTACTCAATATCAACATATCTCTTGCTATATTTCAGACTGCGTACTCAATATCGACATATCTCTTGCTACATTTCAGACAACTTACTCAATATCAACATATCTCTTGCTATATTTCAGACTACTTACTCAATATCGACATATCCCGTGCTACATTTCAGACTGCTTACTCAATATCGACATATCTCGTGCTATATTTCAGACTTCTTACTCACAATCGACATATCTCTTGCTATATTTCAGACTACTTACTCAATATCGACATATTTCAAACTACTTACTCAATATCGACATATCTCTTGCTATATTTCAGACTTCTTACTCAGTATCGACATACCTCTTGCTATATTTCAGACTACTTACTCAATATCGACATATCTCTTGTATATTTCAGACTTCTTACTCATTTCCTCTTGCTATATTTCAGACTTCTTACTCAATATCGACATATCTCTTGCTATATTTCAGACTTTCACATTCCTCTTGCTATATTTCTTCTTACTCAATATCGACATATCTCTTGCTATATTTCAGACTACTTACTCAATATCGACATATCTCTTGCTATATTTCAGACTACTTACTCAATATCGACATACCTCTTGCTATATTTCAGACTTCTTACTCAATATCGACATATCTCTTGCTATATTTCAGACTACTTACTCAATATCGACATACCTCTTGCTATATTTCAGACTTCTTACTCAATATCGACATATCTCTTGCTATATTTCAGACTACTTACTCAATATCGACATATCTCTTGCTATATTTCAGACTACTTACTCAATATCGACATACCTCGTGCTATATTTCAGACTACTTACTTAATATCGACATACCTCTTGCTATATTTCAGACTATGATGTGACACCGACACAGTTTGACGTCACAGGGATGGATGTGTGTCCTGCCTGTCACTTGCCGTTTGACACGGGCAAGAAGCGACGCCTAATCGACACATGTGGCCATGAAAGGTGCTACACCTGTATGTTCAATAGCGATATATGTCCGATATGTCACGCCTCACGTAAGTATATCAGAATGATATGACATGCATGAAATGTGAATAACAGAAACATTTAATTAAAAAAAAAAAAAAAAAAATTAAAATTTAAAATTCATATTTAGTTAGAAAAAATCTATAAAATAATAAAATGTAATAATATTTTTTTGGTTTATGGCTTACAGTTGATGAGATATTTAAATACAAGATATTAAAGATACGAATGTAGATTAAATGTATAAGTGTAAATTAAAATAGAACTAGATTGAAATGGTATCTGTAGATTAAAAAGCTAAGACCAGAGTAAAACATGACTGTAGACTAATAATATAACAGCAGATTAAAAATATAACTGTCACTTAAAATATGTCTGTGGATTAAAAATATTACTGTAGAAAATATAAGTAGATTAAAACATGAGTATACACTGAATATAAAAAGATAACAAGATTAAAATATTAGATTGAAATATGAATGCAGATTAAAATTATAATAATAGGTTAAATTAAAAATAAACATGTAGATTAAAAATGTAACTGAATTAAACTAACTGAGGAAAAAAATAACTGTAGTTTAAAAAGATAACTAAATTAAAATAATGACTGTAGATTAAAGATAACTGAGGATAAAAATAACTGTAGATTAAAAAGATAACTAAATTAAAATAATGACTGTAGATTAAATAATTAAGTTTAGATTAAAAATATGAGTGTAGATTAGACATATGTTGACAGGGTTATCTAGTAAACCATTTCTTTCTTCAATTCTCTCTATTGTTCAATGAACTACATCAACCTGAGTCCATTTTGGGAGATCAGTTGAATTAGAGTTATCATAATGTCATAGATTAAGTTAATTTTCTGTTTTTCTGATTATCTGTCTGTCTATCTGTATAGAGATATAATTAGACACTTTTTTTGTCTCTAGAGAAATATATTTAGATATATTTGTTTGTCTGTCTGTCTGTACAGAAATATAATTGTCTGTCTGTCTGTCTGTATAGAGGTATAATTAGACATATTTTTTGTCTGTAGAGAAATATATTTAGATATATTTGTCTGTCTGTCTGTCTGTCTGTATAGAGGTATAATTAGACATATTTTTTGTCCATAGATAAATATATTTAGATATATTTGTCTGTCTGTCTGTCTGTCTGTATAGAGGTATAATTAGACACATTTTTTGTCTGTAAAGAAATATATTTAGATATATTTGTTTGTCTGTCTGTCTGTCTGTACAGAAACATAATTGTCTGTCTGTCTGTATAGAGGTATAATTAGATATATTTGTTTTGTCTGTCTGTCTGTCTGTACAGATATACAATTAGATGTATTTATTTTCTACAGAGTATAATGCACTGTACAGAAATGGTGAACACAGTCGGTCAGTTCAGGATATGTCCATGTATTCTCCTCAAAGGGTCAAGCTGATGACCAATGGTCACTTCACAAGTCAGATGCAGTCCAGGCACGACACTGCCATGGTTACTGACAACTCGGGTAGAAGCACACCTCAGATGGGAGTGAGTCAAACAGGTAAGGTTATTATTATTATTGTTATTGTTGTTTTTTAATTACTATTATTGTTGTTCTTGATATTATTATTATTATTATTACTTTTATTATTATTATTATTATTACTACTATTATTATAATTATCATTGTCATTATTAATTATTATTACATGATGATGATGAAAACAACAAAGATGACTGATTTTACTAAAATGATATTTAAAAAAATAAAATAGAAGGAGACTAGACGGCAAATGGAGACTCAGCCTTTTAACATAATTTCACTATTCAAACTTAATCTGTTAAGTGTATTTGTGTCCGTACACCAATTTTATCAAGTGCTCACCACTGATGTCAGTTATCGTGTATTTGTTTTCCAACATTTTTACATACTAACCCAACACAGTCATAGCAAACCAAAATAGGCTTCTATAATAAATTCTGTGGACATTTTTCTTTAATGTTCAGTAATTACATACAACAACAACAGCAACAATAATGTGATTTTTGAAAGTTCTACTAAGATTTCAAGATTAACAAGAAGGAAACTAAAGAATATTTGGTTTAATTATGACAGAAAATTCTCGTTCATTGTGTCTTTTGTATTTTAATAGTTTCAAAACCTTTCTTTCCCTAGTCTATAGTTTTCTATTGCTTGGTCTTTGTTCTCCTTCTCTGTCTGTGTCTGTTTTCTCTTTTTCTCTGTCTCATTATTCCATTTTTTTTTTCTATCTCTGTCTCATTCTCTTATTTTTTCATTTTTCTTTCTCTCTCTCTCTCTCATTCTCTTATTCTTTCATTTTCTCTTTCTCACTCTCTAGTTCTCACTTGCTCTTTATCTCCCTCTGTCCCTTTCTTTCTTTCACTCTTTCTCTTTCCCTCTCTCTCTCTGCCTCTCTGCCTCTCTCTCTCTCTGTATCTCTCTCTTTCTGTATCTCTCTCTCTCTCTCTCTCTCTCTCTCTCTCTCTCTCTCTCTCTCTCTCTCTCTCTCTCTCTCTCTCTCTCTCTCTGTCTCTCTCTCTCTCTGTATCTTTCTCTTTCTGTATGTCTGTGGGTCTCCCTCTGTATCTCTGTATCTCTCTCTCTCTCTGTATCTCTGTCTCTCTCTCTCTCTCTGTATCTCTCTCTTTGTCTGTATCTCCCTCTCTCTCTCTCTCTCTCTCTCTCTCTCTCTCTCTCTCTCTCTCTCTCTCTCTCTCTCTCTCTCTCTCTCTCTCTTTCTCTCAGCACCCCCACCTCTGTCACTCCACACCCTGTTACTGCACAACTCTCCTGGTTCCTCCCTAACAATTTTCAGAAACAACGAATGAGAAACAGATGTACAAACATGCACAGAGTCAAATGTAAACACAGACAGTAATTGTTATTGACAGGTAGTTATACTGCACAGGTAAAAATCACAGGTGTGTCTATTTTCTATAAATAAAAAAAAAAAAAAAAAAGTAAATTCTACACTTTTTGAATAGATAGAGATTATTTTCTCCTTAAAATATTACTTGGATATTAATATATTTTTTAAGTAGATACTAATTTTTCTCTTTTGGATATTACTTGGATATTAATAAATAGACAGAGGCTGGTTATTATATTTTGATAATACATGGATGTTAGTGATTATCTTAGAGGATTGTAAAAATTAGAAAATATTGTTATTTGTTATTTCTGTTAGAGTAATCTGTTATTATGAGAATTATGCATATGTAAAATAAATAAATAAGTCTTATTCTAAAGAAAAAAATTATATAATTTTTGATATATATAAATAAAATAAATAAATATTTTTTAAAAGAAAGAAAATTACTAAAAAACTAAATTTCTGAAGTGAACCATTGTATTGTTACAAAAAGTAAGAACATAAATTCAAAAATAAACTAAATATCATATTCAGTGACCTCTCTATTATTTAGCTGGAGAAAAATAAAATTTGATATATGTATATATATTCACTTTCTTTATTTCTTTGTTATTACTAAAGCAAAATTAGAATATCCAAATATATAAATAAATATGCACATATATGTTTTTCAAATATGCTAATGAGATGAACCATTTTCGAAATATATGTTAATTCAATAAATTGTAATTTCAGCTTTTAATACCTTGAAAAATTAAAAAAAGTATGATATTGAACAGAGAAGAAACGATAACATCTATACATAATCATGTTTTTTTTTCTTCTTAATTTTAAGTAAATAAATGTTATTTTTTCCAAGTTAGTAGGATAATATCCTTTTTGAAATGCATTAATACAGAAATTTTATATTTGTTATCTGACAGATACAAACAGATAAATAATACTGTCATGTGGATTGAAAAAATAATAAATATGCAAAAAAAGAGTATTTTCAGTTAAACAAAAAAATAAATATCAAAGTACAAGATGAAGAAATAGTTAGAATTTTGTTTTTAATAAATTTATTAAAATTAAAAGGGTACTGATATAGAATATTTAGAAAACTAAAACATTTATAAATAAATATAACACATATATTAATTTTAATCTTTAAAAAAAAATAATGATAATAAAATAAAATGATATACAATAGGTGTTTTAGAATAAGCAAATCTTATAACAAAATGAAATAATATGCAAATTAATATGAGTTGAATTTTCTCGTGCAAACAAATAAACAACAGCACAAGCAAAAATAAGAACAATAGAACAAGTATTAAAATAAAATCTAAACTAATAAGTATGCTAATTATTAAATAAATATTTTATAAATAAATAAAAATTAATTTGATATTCAAATTAAATAAACCTTAATTTTAATGTAAAATTAAAATTAAATTTAAGAAAAATAATAATAAATAAAATAAAATAAAAATAAAAATAATAATAATATGAACAAAATAGATAAATAAATTAATAATAATATAATAAAATATAATATAAATAAATAAATAAATAATAAATAAAAAGTAGATCATTTATTAATTTCAAAAAAAAAAAAAATAAAAGTCCAATTAAAAAAAAAAAAAAAAAAAAAAAAAAAATTCAGATACTATTTTCCAAACAACCAGGTCCCAATCTACTCAGCAGACATTCCTTGACTGCTATTTTATGATATCTATCTCCCATTATTTCCTCTGTGGTATTTACAATGATTTTTGTTACTGGGACCAAATGCTGGGATCCTTTGTGTTTCAGAAACCCAATATGGCTGTGGTTTAGTGTAATCACAGTTTATCTTGGCAACAGAAAAAACCTTTTTAGTGAAAAATGACATTTGTAGCCATTAATGTTGTGACTGACCTTGTCGTATTTGTGTCAATAAGAAAAAGAAATTACAATTAGAGTTACTTATCTTGTTTTTCAATCATTGGTCTTCCGTTCCTTGAGTTTTATTATTATTATTATTATTGTTATTCTTGTTACTGTTATTGTTGTTACTGTTGTTATTATATTATTTTTATTATTATTTTATTGCTGTTATTTTTATTATTATTATTCTGTTATTGTCATTATTAATATTATTTTTGTTTAGTTGTTGTTATTATTATTATAATATTATTATTATTATTATTATTATTATTATTATTATTTACTTATTTATTTATTTAAGTTTTTTTGGGGGTTGTATATTTTTTTTAAGTCTTTACTGTGTGAAAATCAATTCTCTGTTAGCATTTGTTAAACCTTAGATCAAGTCAAATAAGAAAAAATGGTGATGATGATGATGATGATGTCACAACTGATGTTTACATCACATCTTGTATATGTCACATGAGATACATTTATGTCACACTGGACAATGTCACTATATCATCTGATATATCACATCAGATATACTAATGTCACATAGAACTAGGTCACTATATCATCTGTAGTATATGTCACACCAAACATATTAATATCACATTGAACTATATCACTATATCATCTGTAATAAATGTCACATTGAACTAGGTCACTATATCATCTGATATATGTCACATCAGATATATTAACTATGTCACTATATATCATATGATATAATTACGTCACTCTCGACCATGTCTCCATATCATATCTTGTATATGTCACATCAGATGTATTAATGTCACACTGACCACATCACTGCATCATATCAGTCATATGTCACATGACATATATTCGTGTCACTCTGGGCTGTGTCACCCTGCACTCTTGTCACAGAATACATATCAGTTAATCTGCAGATTCTCTCACCAGAGTGCGCTTTATGTTCCTGCCCGTGTAACACTAGATAAATATGCATCACACTTTCTACACAACTAAGTTTATTTGTTTAGCATTAGCTTCAGGTCACTGGCCACCAATCTTTGTTACATCATAAAGTGCCCGGGTCCTGGGAATTGTCTTAACATCCTTTGTGTGCTGAGTCTAGTTGTGTAATAAGAAAAGTACCTCAGCCTTTTGGTTTCTTAAATGAAACTACTGTGAATTTTGCATTTTATTTTATATATATATATATATATATCTGTTTGATTATATAAATGAGGTTATATATTCAAAAACACAAATGTACACATTCATCACATTAGCAACCATCTACACATTCATATATATATTGTATACTTTTTACATTATTATTACTTTTATTATTATTACATGTATTATTACATACTACTACAATTATCATTATCATTATTACATACATACATCATTATCATTATTAATTATTATTATATGATGATGAAAACAACATATATATATATACTTGTACATACATACATACATACATACATACATACATACATATATACATACATACATACAGTAAATTCATCCATCCATCCATTTATGGGGAATAAAACACAAAACAACAATACCAGTTACATACATATAGTTATGTACATATCTATGTATACATACATGTGTATCTACATATGCACACACACACACACACACACACACACAAAAAAAAAAGATACATACAAATACAAATACAAAAAAAAAAAAAAACCACCACAATATTACTGCATGAGCCAATTAATTTTTCTATATATACATTTATCCAGTGTTTTGCTCTAGGAGCAAAATGCTTATGGAATTACTTTATATCGTTGCATAATAGAGTTTCTCTGTGTTTATAGAGCTGTGGGGATGTTTATACAGTGCTAAGAGTTTAGTTTCAGTCTTCAGGAATTCTAGCAGGGTGTGGAGATTAAAGTGATTATTATGTTTATAAATATGAACATAACTAGTGAGTCTAAATTAATATCCGATATATGTATGTATGTATGTAGGTATGTGTTTTGTACTCATTTGTCAAAACATACAGAGATGAACATATGTACGCACACACAAACATACTGATAAACAGATGTAGATGGATGTGTAGATATATATATACAGACAGATTTGTATAATAATAATGCAATAACAATAACAACAATAATAACAATAATGTAATAATAATAATAATAAAATAATGATGATAATAATAATAATAATAATAATAATAATAATAATAATAATAATAATAAAAATACATACATACATACATACACATACTCAGACACGCTAAAACATACAACACATACATACATTCATATACATACACACATGCACATACATAAATATACAAAAAGGGTATCACAAACTTGAACCAAAGTTAAACTCTTTTCCAACACAGTAATCAAACAACTTTTATGTCATGAAATAAAATTAAAAATTAAATTAATAATTTTTTTACCCATAAACTTGAACATTTACATTTTATTTTTTTGCCTTTAAGAGGACTGCCACTTTCATTAAATATTGAAAATCTGAGTTTGGAAGAGCACTGCCACTGTTTTTAATATATCTCATAAAAATTCTTTCTTCATCTTGTTTTCTTCTTATTTCCATTTTTCTTCTTTTTATTTTTTTTTTTTTTTTTTTTTTTTTTACTACTCTTCTGTTTATTCATTAAAAAAAAAAAAGAAATTATTCTGGAAGACATATATTTCTTCTTCAAGAGGACTGCCACATCTCTTAACATGATTTTATGCCTTTAAGATGTCTGCCTCATGTTGAAAACAGTTTCCCTCCTCAAGGCCACATGTAGGTTATATCCTGTGAAGTGTTATATCATAGCTGGATATAATTATATCATAGCTAAGTATCTGGGGATGGTCACACGATATCTGTAATGTAGCCTTGGAGATGTTGATGTGTAATGACAAAGTAAGGCAGAGATGACTAAATTGTTACTTGTGGTCAGGAATATAGTATCAGATAAACAGTTTTATTTTTAAAATCATTTATTTGTTCATTTTATTATTGTTGTTGTTATTATTGGATATTATTATTATTACTGTTTATTATTGTTGTTGTTATTATTATTATTATTATTATTTATTTATTTCATTTTTAATTATTATTATTAATTACTTTTTATTGTTATCTTTGTTATTAATAGTTTATTATTATTACTATTATTATTGTCATTGCTGTTGTTGTTGTTGTAGTTGTCATTTTTACAAATTTTCAGCTCTAAACATTTTATTTTATTTATTTATTTTATTTTATATTTGGATTTGAAGCTCTAATTATTATTTATTTCATTATTATTTATTTATTTACTTTCTTCCTAACTTACATTGTAAAAATGCAGTTCTTAAAAACCTTTGAATTAAAGAAATTCACATCAGAAGATTTAAAAAAAAAAAAATAAATAAATAAAAAAAATAACTTCATTCATTCATTCATTTATTAATAGCTTAACATGTTAGAAATTTATTTCTTATAAATTCCAGGAAATTAAAATAATAATAATTTGTCAAGAACTTTGTTTTTGGCACATTACAACATCAAAGTTATATTGGTTTGCAGGAACAGAAAATAATTTTCACAATATAAATTTTTATATGCGATTTTATAAAATAGCAATACATCTGATTTGTGATTTTCAATATTTAATATGTGAAGGCTTAAAAGATAAAAGCCATAAAAACTGAAGAAATTTTATGAAACAAAAAAGGATATATATAAAAAAAAAATAAGATTTTCTATATCATTTGGGAAAAATATGAAAGAAAATAAAATTAAAAAAAAAAGAAAATGAAATAAAAAAAAAAAAAATTATTTTGAAGTTCATACTGCCACGAATGTCAAAACTTGTTAAATCTCATTTTTTTATATTTTTTTTTTTTTTTTGAAAAATAGAAGATAAAAATGTTTCTGTGTTTATAGGTATGTGTGTATGTACGTCTGTTTGTGTGTGATAAGAAGGAGAAAGAAAGAAAAATGGAGTTCAAAAATAAGATATACAAACTAAAAAAATAGACAGAGAGAGATAAGAGAGAGAGAAAGAAAGAAAGAATTGGGAGAAAGAACAAACAATTTTAAGAAAGAAGAAGAGAGAGGGAAAGAGATGGGATAGAGAAAAAAGAGAGAAAGAAAGAAAGATTACATTTTTATCCAATTTCATTGTGTAAGATTTTTTTTTTTCTTAGACTAACAAGCACTGAATAAGTTTTATATATTTCACTTTTATTTTACTGAAAACACTGTCATTTGATTAAAATTTTCATTTCAACACTGTCATTCAGTAATGATAAATGGCAAACACTTATTTTATAGAAAATATATAAAAAAAGGTTTTAAGTTTGATATAATACAGTTTAAAACCAAACATCCAATATTACTACTTCTAATAATAATAATTTTAATAAAAGATAATAAATGGATTTAATATCAGCAAAATAGAGAATTGAAATTACTTTAAAGAGGATATAATTATGAATGTTGTTAAGAGACACACACACACACACACACACAAAAAAAACTGATACATACAAAGACAAAAAAACACACACACACAGACAGATATGAACAGAGATGTACAAAATTCACAGACATGCAGACATTCAAACACACACATACACACACACACAAACACAACCCCCCCATCCACCCACACCCAACAAACACTCATAAAAAATCCGCCCCCCCAAAAAAACAAACCTGACGAAAATTCCAACATTATCATCATTCATTTATTATTAGCCACTGATATCTTTAGTACATGCCGCCAGCAATCACACCCACCCCCTTACCCACTTCCCCACCCATCTTCCCACACTCATTTGATCAATACCCAGCAACTATCAACTCTGGCTACAAAATAAATAAAAAAAAAAAAAAAAAAAATCAATTATTTGACTAGATGATGATCCAATTTTCTGAAAATATTTCTAAAGAATTCTTTGCATTTGATCTCTGGGGAGTTTTGTTGTACATAAATAAACATGCAGGTTATGAAACAAGCATTTGTCTGCAGTCCAAGGTAAGTGTAGAATGTGTGAAGGTCCGTTTTTTTTCATTGTAGTTAGTATAGGATTTGTTTAAAGCATTAGGTTTATATGTGTTTATGGGAAGGTGCACTTTGACGTTACTTTACTGCTAACCTGATATGTGTTGGTTTTATGTTGTTATTATTATTAATTAATTTATTTATTTTTAGTGGTTATTTTTATTGTTAATTAATTAGTTTATTAATTTATTTATTATTATTATTATTAATTTATTAATTTATTTTTATTGTTATTGTTTTTATTGATTATTAATTAATTAATTATTAAAGTTGTTATTATTATTATTATCTGTTGTTACTTTTATTCTTATTTATTCTTATTTTTATTATTACTATTGGCAACATCATCATTATTATTATAGATTTTGTTGTAGAAACGAAAATGATAATGATAATAACAACAATTAAATAAAAACCTAAATAAACATTAATACCAAAACTCATTTCTGAAAACCAACAAAAAAATAAAAATAAAACATAAAATAGAATATAAAATAATTGAAAAAGAAAAGAAGAAAAAGGTATTAAACAAACTGAAATAAAAAAAAATAAAATAAAAAAAACCATCAAAATAAATTTAAATTAAGAATTTTTATTTTAAAATAAAATGTTGATGATAAATAAATAATATCTATTCCTATCACAGCCAGATGCATAGGTACATAAACAAACACAAACACACACACACCTGCACACACACAAAAAGTAAAATGGTGGAGAGAAAAATAAATTAAAATACACCCTCCCCTGAAAATAAAATAAAAACTATTTTCTACAAGACTAATTACATGTTTTCTGAGTGAATACCTCAACTCTGGTTAACATACTACAGACACCTAACTGGTACAATTGCATGCAGTGTGTCTAGTGGTCTTTGCCTTATTAACAACATACTGCAGAGACCCCCCCCTCTAGTTCCTCCCCTCTCTCTCTCTCTCTGACATTCTGGCTAAACTGCCAGGTTGGCAGACCAGGTGGAAGCTGTATCACAGTGTCTGTGTTTAAGTGTGGAGGTTTCTCTGTGATTATGGAAGGAAAGGGATTATCTTGTTCGTTTGCAGTTCATTCACAAGTAAGAGTTTAATATATCAGGTATGTGACGTGTTAGATAACATTGTGTATTTAATGTAGTGCATTTGTGTGTATAGTGTGTGTGTGTGTGTACAGTGTGTGTGTGTTTGTGTGTCTGTGTTTTGCCATTTGGAGTTCATTCACAAATAAATGTTTGATTATACAAGGTATATTGTGTGTTAGATAATATTGTATATTTAATAGTGTGTCTGTGTATTGTTCAAGTATGAGTTTAATATACCAGGTATGTAATGTGTTATGTAAGAGTGTGTATTTAATAGTGTGTATCTGTGTTGTTTGTGTGTGTTTGCTTGTGTGTTCTGTGAGTAAGTATGTGTTTGTTGTTCTGTATGTGTGTGTATGTGTGTGTGTGTTGTGTGTGTGTGTGTGTGTGTGTGTGTGTGTGTGTGTATGTGTCATTTGCTGTTCACTCACAAATAGATGCTGGATATACCAGATATGCTATGTGTTAAGTAATATTGTATATTTAATCATGTATATGTGTGTGTGTATATTTTTGTATATTTATATATGTACATATGAAAGTAAAAAAAAAGAAAGGTTTAAACATATATTACCACTAATAATAAATAAATAAATAAATAAATAAATAAATAAATAAATAATACCAGGTATGTTTGCTGTTAAATAATATTATATATTTAACTCTGCATGTCTGTATGTGGTGTGTGTTTGTGTATATTTATATATGTATGTAATGAAAGTAAAAAAAAAAATATATATGTATTTTACAACACACACACACATATACACACACACATACACACACACACACACACACACACCCAAAGTGAAAGAGAGAAGACAGGAAATGGGTGTAGGTATGTAAGTGTTTTGTTTTCTATTGTTATACATTCCTGGAAGGTCATTGTATCTGTGTTTTGTCTGCTGTTAAACAATGTGGTTATATATATCACAAGATGTATCATCATAACAAAGTTTTTACATACTGATGATGTAAATGCATATATGTATGTGTATGTATAAATGTTTGAAATATATTCAAAACTGAAAATAGAATTTGTACTTTAGATACTATGGTAACAGGTTGGCTTTTTTTTCTTTTTTTTTATTTTTATATTTAATTATTACTTACAGAACTGGAATCTGTAATCCAGTATTCCATTCATCTGTAAATCTTCTGCATGTCTGTCCATCTTTATGTTCCATCATATATTGTAATTGTTTTTTGTTTTTTTTAAATTATTGTTTCTGTTTTCTGATCTCTTTCTCATATTAACATTTTTTTAGTGTTCCATCCATCCATCCATCCATTTATCGTTCACACAGCCCATTCATTTTCCCATTCATTCATTCATCCATTCCTCATCCATCCTTCCACTGATTCACTCATTCAGTTTATCATCCATCCATCCATCCATCCATCCATCCATCCATCCATCCATCCAAATACTACACAAACTATTAAACCCTGGTAATAACTTGAAGTATACATTATATACACACACACATGCACACCAAAAGTATGTAACACATCATTACCATGGTAACACTTTTTTTTTTTTTTCTTTTCTTATCCTCTGGTGGGAGGGGGAGTGGAAGAGGGGAGGGGTAACTGATCTTATCAGCAACATGCCACAGGAATGAGTTCTGTGTATTGTTTTAAGTTGGAGATAATTTAAATTCACAGCCTCTTTTTAGAGTCTTCTGCCAGTTCAAATTCACCAGACATTTTGTTAAATAGTTAACTAAAAGGTGAATTTTTTTTGGGGGGGTGATTTAGGGTGAAGAGAGAAAAGTCCAGTAATTAGATGTTTAATTTTATCTTAAATATTTTGTGGTGATGTAGGTGAAGGTGACAAGGAGGTGTGTTCTTTTTTTTTTTTTTTTTTTTTTTTTTTTTTTTTTTTTTTTCAAGGATTGTTTATACATGAAGAGTTACAATCAAGGGAGATAAATTTAATTAGACATTTATGTCTTAGTTATTTATAAAAAACAGATGATGGGATAGCTAGGGGAGTTTCTGTCAGGAAAATCTAACTTTAATAATTAAAGGATTGTTATTAGAAAAAGAGTTACAGTCAAGGGAGATAAATTCAATTACATATATATGTGTGTCTCAAATGTTAAGGAAAAACATGGAGATTTTGAAGTAAAGAAATGAAAGATTCTGCCTAGTCAGTCTGTAAATAAAAACTTTGTTTATAAAGAAAGGGAGAAACAGTTTAATAATTAATAATTAATTTAAATATTATGGATTTAAAATTTATTGTCGTCAAACACTTCAAAAGATGAAATAGATTGAAAAAACTTTTTTGTTTGTAAATGTCTACGGAAGAACTAGCTATTTAGTTAATAAATAAAATCCTGGGCAAAATCTTTATTAAATTAACACTGAACAGTTTTAATAATCAAATGCTTATGGCTTAGTATGTTGCTGAAGCATAGTATTATTAGAGGGTTAGGTGATGTGTGTGTGTGTGTGTGTGTGTGTGTGTTGATAAACATAATGTTAAATTAACAAGAAAAGGTAAGGAGAGGTTTAATCAGAAGAAAACACATGTGAAATTTGGCAACAAGCAGAGTAAAACTGTTTTTAATGATGTGTGTAGTTAACAGAGATAACGTATTCCAGACAACAAATAAAAGTTTATACTCAGCATCAGCTGTTTTCTGTCAAACCATAGGAAACAGTGGAACCTATCTTTTTAAGTGAAAGAAGCTTCTTTTTAAATTTTGTTTTTAGATTTTGTACTTTTAAACATTAAAAAAATAAGTAAGTAAGTAAATAAATAAATAAATAATAATAATAATAATAATAATAATAACAATACTAATATTACTAGTAAAAATAAAAAAATAAATAAATAAATAACAATAGTAGTAGTAGTAGTGGTAGTGATGATGATGATGATGATGATGATGACAACAACAACAACAACAATGACAACATTAATAACAATAAAACTACAAATAATAATAGTAATAAATAAATAAATAAATAATAAACAAACAAAAAACCAAACTAACTATCTGACTAAATAAATAAATAAATAAATAAATAAATAAATAAATAAATAAAAAATAAACAATATCAGGCAGATTACTGTTCATGCATCAGATCAGATATTTAAAAGAAACCTTCAGCATTTTGCAGTATTTTAATACACTTATTTGTCTACTGTCAACACAGCACATACCACATACTTTGACAGGTGATTAATTCTAAATCAACACAGATAGTGTTAAACATTACCATGGGGTCACATTATATCTCTATAACCAGACATTTAGTTACTAGAAATACACACACATCTTTAATGTATGTGTATAATTCTACAATGTATACCAGAGATTTTTAATAATGATTAATTCATAATTATCAGAAAATCTTTACCATGAGGCTGTGTATTAAATCACTGAAATGAATCAGTTATTCGAAACATGTTTTTCTACTGTCAAGGCAGCATGCACCATACACTTTGATTGATGAGTAGTTCTAAATCGGAAAGCTGATAGTCCCTATTATGTATCTTCATTACATTTCAAAAAATCAATCAGTAAGTCATGATTATATTCAGACCAGATTAAAGTACATCTGTCGTGGCAACTCAGTTGTAAGAGTACAACATTATCAGCTCATGTTGGTGTTATAGAAAGTTAAAAAGGACAGTTAGTGTGTTAGGGCTTTAGTTAGTATGTTAGAATATTTAAATAATAATCTAAAAAAAATAAAAATTAAAAATTAAAAAATTAAAAATAGTGGAGTCACCCTATCACTACTAAGGACTGGTGCCAGAACTGGGATTCAATCCCAGAACCTAGAACACTCTTTTTAAAAAAAATAAATAAAAAAAACACACCCATTAGCTTAACACACACAGCAACATGGCGATAAATTCACTGACTGCACTGGTGAAGCCATCTGAGCTTGTCCAACCAAAACTTCCAACACATTGACGAGGTTTGTCTCCAGTTACCACAGCGAAGATGGGGTAAAGATTAACATGTTTTGAAAACACAGAGAATCACCTGGAAAATTGCCTCTGGCTGGGTTTGGGGGGGGGTGGGTGGGGGGGGGAGTGCATGGGGGGATTGCGCTGGTGGTGGTGGGGTGTGTGTTTAAAGAGGCGTGACTTGCAGATCTGAAGGTTCCGCGGGGTGTTGATGGGGGAGACTCTCTTGTCTGCGTCTTGTTTGAGATTCTTTTTCTCACTTCTTCTCTTCTCAGGTTTTAAACGCTGTGACTTTCTCTTTTGCTTTCTCACTCTATGTCTCTCTCTCTCTCTGTCTTTCCTTCTCTCTTTATATATTTTTCTCTTTATCTCAGTTTTTATCTCTCTCAGTCTTTCTCTTTCTCTCTCTCTCTCAGTCTTTATCTTTTTCTTTCTTACTTTCTCTCTTTAGGCCATTATCTCATTCTTTTCCTATTTCTCTATTTGCATTTCTCTCTCTCTCTCTCTCTCTCTCTCTCTCTCTCTCTCTCTCTCTCTCTCTCTCTCTCTCTCTCTCTCTTCTTCTCTCTCCAACTTTCTTTCTCTGTATATATTTTTCATCTATCTAACTCTCTTTTTTCTCTCTCTCCATATTTTTCTCTTATTCTGTCAGCCTTTATCTCTCTCTCTCACTTGCTTTTACTTTCTCTCTCATTATTTCTGTCTATCTTTCAATAAATTATTTCTAATTATATCTTCAATCTTCTTTTTTTCTTTTTCTCTCTTTATATTTCTCGTTAAATCTCTCTCTATTATGTCTCCTCATTCTGTTTTTTTCCTTAACCACCTTTTTTTTTTATTTCTTCCTTCGCATGCATGTATGCATGTATGTACACAAACACACACACACACACACATTTTGATTATTTAAACCTCTCTCTCAGTCTCTCTCTCTTGTATGATCAGTCAACCAACACGCACTAAAGATTTATCGAACATCTCCCTGACACAGGTGGAGGTTTTTACCTGTGCAGTGCACCATTTCAACCGTGACAAAGATCTTGCGTTACAACTCACTAGTACTCTCTGGGTGTGCGGTCAGTGTGTCGGTCACTTTCAATGGCTCCTGTTCAGACATCTTGAGGGAATAGTTTCATGTTGCTGTAATATTTTCCAAACACTTCATAATCATTTATGGATTTTGTCGCAGGATGGCTGCCCCAAGTAATGAGAAGTTTGGTTCAGGAAAATAGCATGTGAGTTGTTTTTTAAATTCAGTAGTGGTCTTTAATTATTATGGACTTGTTTTGGATTGTGTTGTCTGTGTAATATTTTCTACAAGTTTAATATCAGTTTCCTGAATGAATCTGGTTTTGATAAAAAGAGAAATGTGAGACACAAAAATATAAAGAGAGTAACCTTCAAAGGTGGGTTTTTTTGTGCATAAGTAATTGGAGATGATTTTTAACTTTTTAATTTTTATAAACATTCAGTTTATGGTTGTTTTTTTTTTTAGTTTAATATGTTTATTAACGTGTACATACATAATAAAAAAAAAAATAAAAAAAAAAATAAAAAAAAATAAAAAAATGTAATAATGTATAACACACACATACATACATACATACACATACATAAATACATGTTTACAAATATACTGATACACATTCATACATGTGTACATATCTTTAAAATAAGATTTAAAAAAGTAATAATATGTAACAAAAAAACACACACACATACATTCATACATGTCTACAAATACATAGATACACATTTATACACACACACTAGTACATGCACTGAAAAATTTACATACACACACACACACACACCCATACAGAACAAACACTTCAGATGAATACAGACAGACACACAGACACATTGACACAAATCTGTATACCACAAAATAAAAACCTTTCAAAATATCTGGTACTTCTGTAAGTGTGTTCTGTGTGTATGTGTGTATGAACATGTGTTTGTGTGGTTGGTACATAATAAATGATCTTCATTTCTTTTATTTTTCTTGTTTTTTTGTTTCAAAGTTCCTATTTATAAGAAATATATATATATATATATATATATATTTGAATTATTTTCTTGTGTGTGTGTGTGTGTGTGTGTGTGTGTGTGTACATGTATATGTATTAATCTGTGTGCATTAGTTCTTGTATTTATGTGTCTGTGTGTATGTAGTTATATATACATTTATTCACAACTGTTTTTTTCTCTTTTTTTTTAACAGAACCCTCTAACTCATACATTTTCATTTCTACGCAAATTTTACTTTTAAATTCCAATATCAGCCAACCTCCCCCCCACCTCTGCTACCAACATTTCTGGAACTGCCCCTTGCAAAATTATATACATAAACTAGGAAAAGCTCTTGTTTACTTTACTTAATCTACTTAGTAGATGTTATACTGGCTGGAGTCAGGTTTTCTAGTACTGCAGAAAACTTGGATCTGGATAATTTCATACTGACAGACATACAGACAGACTAATGCTGGTTTATAAATGTCAGACACAAATGCAGCCATCTTGAAATAAAACATAATTTATTTTTTTTTCCCTACAGAGGTTAATTTCAGACTGACAGTCTAATGTTGATTTTACAAATGTCAGTCAAAAATTCAGCCATCTTGAAATATTGTTTCCCCTGTAGAAAACAGCAGATGCAATGATCTTTTTTTTCTGTGTTTTTTTACTAATTCAAAAAAATAAAAAAATAAAAAAAAAAAAATAAATAAAATAAAAATATTAATCATAAAGTATTATTTCTCCTACTCTAAAATTCTGTCTGCCTGTTTGTCTGTCTGTCCATTATTCATTTTAAGACTTAGACTGTGAGCATTGTTGTGTTTCATATTCTTTTCGGATGGTATATACCTGATGGTATTAATACTGACCCCAAAGTTTGTCTATCTGTCTGTATGTCAGTCTTTCTTTCTCAGTTTCTGTCTTATGTGTAAATAGGCAGTGTACAAAAAGAGATTAAATTTCTTTTTGAACTGTGTGAGTTTCATCTTATTGAAAATAGCATCAATTTGTCTGTAAGTCTTCCTGTTTGTCTATGCATTTATAATGTGCTGCACAACTTGTCTCAACAAGTTAAAACCTTTTCTGTATCAAAAACGGCTTTTAAGAACAATTTAAAAATGTTTTAAAAAATAAGCCCATAATTTAAAAAAACAACAAGAACCTCCCCTCCCCAAAAATAAATTCTCGGCTATGCATATTATATTAAGGGATATCATCATCGCTTTCATCAATATTTTTATCTCTTGCAAAAAAAAAAAAAAAAAAAAAAAAAGAAGAAGTCTACCATTATTTATTGATAAAAGCTGGAGATTTTTTTCTTTTCTTAACTGCACAGTCATCCAACGACAATGACATTAACCTGAACTTGTGGTCCAGAAAGTAGTATCTCAGATACCAGTGACAGAAATACTGAGATCGACTGGTTTTCCTGGGTCAGGTCATCTTAGTATGCAGGCCTGCGTATTTATTTTGGTCAGCAGAGTCAAGAAAACCAGTGTCCCACAATGACAGATTTGTTTAAGTCGTGAAAATGCAGTGGTCGAGTTTGGATTAAATTGGCAAGAGAAATAGCACAGAATGAATGTGGATTTTTAGCAGGGACTATAAACAGTGACTGAAGCTGTGAGAGAATCACACACAATGAGGTTAAATCAGGGTCAGCAACTCTGTACAACAATTGACAGGTGTCTGCATAGTACAAAGAGTTTATGCTAGCCAGAAAGACAGGTAAAAAAAAAAAAATAAAAAAAAAAAAATCTTATTAGTAATTACACCTGTACTTTTAGTATTATAGTTATTTTAAAAGCTTAGATGTTTATTTATTTTGTTTACAGTTGGTATAATGGTTTATTTTTTATTCTGATAAAACTGGACATTTTATATTGCATGTTCATGATGTTGAAGTTAAGTTTAAAACTGTTGTGGATTTTAATGTGTCAAGCTTGCTATTTCTATAGATGTAGAAGCAAGTCTGGTTGTGCTGAATTGCATTTTAAAATTATTCTTATAAATACAGAGGCCTATTGTATACTAATATTTCATTAAAAGATGTGGAAATGCCTATTATGTATTTCACATGTATTTTGTATCTGTAGCTAAATACTTCAGTGTGTCTGCTTATATAAATAATTTCTCTTAGTAATACAGTGGGATTATCTTTAATTTTTATGTCTGTATTATATAAATATCACTGTTAGTTTGGATATTTTCATTTCATTAGTTAAACATACACACACAAAACCACAATCAACATAAAATTAAGTTGCTTACCTAGAAACATTTCTAATTATATTTACTAACATAATCATTAAAAAGCTGGGCTCAGGTAATTGTCCTAGATCACTCCACATTACCTGACAGGTATTTTAATCTTTCTTTTAGTGTATACTGTCAATACTAGCTGTTTATTTCATAATAACTGATTTACCCAAATGATAAGTGTCATTGTTTTCAAATGATGAATAAATAAATAGTTAATGTCTGTGTGCATGTATTTTTATTTTTCAGTTATTTGGTGTCATAAAATTAAAATGCATGATTTTAAAGTTTTTATTTAATTTATATGCATATGTATATGTGTGTGTGTGTTTCATTTCTTTTACATTTTACAAAGGGAGTGGCATTTGCTTACAACATGTATTCACAAACATAAGATGTTTTTCAGGATGGGTTTTCATTACATAATATGATATTAAATTTTATTATTTTTTAATTTTCTTTTTTTATTCTGGTAAATCTTTTGCTCTATTTAAACCTGTTTTGCAGGTGGTTAGTATTTATCATCATTTTTTTTTTATTATTATTTTTTTTTAAATGATGTCCTTTTTGAAATTTTAAAATATGTTTTATATTTGTTTTCAATCTTTCTGTTTGGGTGTGGGCTTGCAATGGTTGGAAAGACACATCATATTCAAATGGATTGCTTAAATATATATTTTAAAAAGAATCCAACAACCCTTTAAATGCATTATTTTAATCTACATAATGTGTTACATACATTCACAAGTAGTTGCAGATGTTCAAACTGTTACGTAAGACTGATTTGAAATCAGAGAGTGAACGCATGTGTTTTACATAATGATGTCACGGAAAGGAAACTTGCCACTGTCAATCATTTAACAGCAAGAGTTCTTTTATATGTGCTTTTCTTAGAGCAGGAAATGTATTCCCGTGGATAATAATAATAGCAATAACACACTGCATTGTACAAAAATGAACATTATAATATTTATGTTCCAAAGTGAGTATTATACTATTTATGTTCCAAAGTGAGTTTTATAATATTTATGTACCACAGTGAGTTTTATAATATTTATGTACCAGAGTGAATATTATAAAATTTATGTTCCACAGTGAGTTTTATAATATTTTTGTACTAGAGTGAATATTATAATATTTTAGGAGTCAAATTGATATTTATATGCAAACAGTGCAATGTAATTATTTATTATTTATATACCAATGTGACGATCAATGGGAATTGATCCAGCATACCTCAACTAAACCCATTATCACTGAGTTACTTTCATCTGTTAGGAAAAGTATTTGAGTTATGGCATGGTCTGTTATCTCGGTATGTGCATCAGGGAAAACTAATTCTGGAACCAGTCAAAACTCAGCAAGATCTTTGACTAGATCTGTAACATGCTTATAGTTTATACTTGTAGTCATAGATATGAAAGGTATTCCAGTTATGGGACACTTGTCTGTAATCGGATATATGCTATATATATTCCAATGTATGCATCACTTAGGATTGAACCAGCAGTCTACAGTCACAGATAAGAAAGATATATCAAACACTATCAACTTTGATACTGGAATTAATTATATTCTTATGTGTGGCATCACTATGGTTTGAACCTACAACCTTTTACACCTCAGTCAAGACAACTGTACTGAACTGTAATTTTGTAGGCATAGCTAGAAAATATATTTCATTCTTCGGATGCTGTCTACAACAGAATATATCTTCTAAATGTTCATAAACACAGGCAGGAAAGATATTCTAGTTACCAAATTCTGTCTTCAAGTGGAACATTTTTATCTCCCTGTTCATAAACCCAGACAGAAAAGAAATTCAAGGAATGGGGCTTTGCCTTTCAGCAGTAAGCTGTGTTTTTTTCACTACATGTAATTACTGAGAACTGATCCTGGATACTGACACACTTCAGACCAGCCCTCTGAGCTGCTGCTGAGTTAGTTAGTATGCATGGTGACTAAGAAGAGACAGCAGCTGGAAAATGACAGCAGACGTAATTAATTCATAATAAACAGAACAGTACGCAACACCTCCAGGACATGCTGCAGAGCCTGTTTGAGCGATTTGCTCGGTATTTACTCAGGGCACTAGAGCTCTGATTCAGTAATCTCAGTCAGTGTGTGGGTTCATGGCTTAGTGCTTCATGTTTTCTGTTTGTGTTTCATGTTTCCACATCTACGTTTCAAAAAGTTTTATTTAGTTATTTGGGTTTTTGTGTGTTTCTTTCGCTGTTTTATTTATTTTAATTATAAAATGATTCATCAGTCTTCAGGGGAAAAAAGAAGTATCTAATTTCTAGTTATTAACTGATTGTTATTTTATTTATTGATATATTTATTTATTACACATTATTATTATTATTATTTCAAATGTTTTTTTACAAATCAGATTGGAATCCCCTTAGAATACAGTTCTATGTTATTTATTTATTTGTTTTTGCAGTGTTTTTTTTTTTTTCCTGTGTATTTTTTGAATTACTAAAAGTTTATAGTTTTTTTAAGAACAGTGAGTATCTTTCAACTGTCTGTTGTAAACTGGATGAAATCCATTCCGTATACTTCTAAATGGTTATTTCATTACTTTCATAGTGCCAGTCTTTCCTAACAATAAAGTAAGAATAATGCGCAGTCTGTGACATTGCATGCACCAGGTTATGTTGGTGCAGTTTTCATATCTTTTAGAAGTTTTATTTTATTGAAAAATCTTTTTACTCAAGATGTTACCTCGGGTATTAATTTCACTTTTCACATAACAGCATCTGCTTCCATTTTTAGATTTGTTGATATTTGATTTCAGAACTGGCTATTTCATACTGAAATTGACTTTTGATCTTTGCCAGTTTTCAAATTAAAGGGACTTTTTTTCTTTTTTTTTTTAATGTGCCTGTTTTCTAAAGCAGCCATTTTGTATAGACTGATATCTGCCTTTTACTTTTTTTCGAGGTTATTTATGGTTGCAGTCTAACTGCTGATAATTTACTGCAGCATGTTACAGAATATATTGATTTATTTTTAACAATGTGGTGTTAGGGATCCAATATTTTAAATGATTTGGCCATAAAATAGAAAACAAGACGAAGAAATTTAATAGGTTGTTTCAGGCTTAACTTTTTTTAAATCTCCTTCTACATTTGTTTTCTTTCTGTTATTATTAAATTTTTTCTTTTTTGAAGTTCAATTTATTTATTATTAATATTATTTATTTTTATTTTTTTTATATAACTGACCTATACAATTGTTGTTTTTATATCATTATTGAACTAATAAAAAATATTATTTTTAAAAATTAAGACAAATTTTAAATTATTTTTTCATTCTTTCTTTCTTTCTTTATTTAATTTAGAAAACTGTATATTGGTCTTTGTCATTACTGATTCAATAAACCAAATGAGATTTAAAAAAAAAAAATTATTAAATTTATTTTAAGTCCATTATTTATTTATTTATTTTATTACTATTTATATATTTTTTTTTAGAAAGCTATACTGGTAACTTCGTATCATCACTGATATAAATTAACCATACAAGATGTTTTTTTTATAATTTTTTTGTTCATTATTATTTTTAGTTTTTAATGAATATAAGTTACTTTCTTTTCTGATCCAGTACTGTAACAAATTTCATTTCATGAATCACTTGCCTGACATTTGTGTTATACATGAAAACATTTGAAAGGGATTTTAAAAATATTTTTCTTTTGAAATTTTCTGTACCTTGATATAATATTATATAATATCATTTGTTTGTTCGTTGTTGTTTTTTTGCAAATACTTATGATATAAACCATGATGTGTTAGGTTTATGTAAACAGTACAGTTTATTGTAAATAACTGAAGCTTAAGGGCTATGTGATACAGTATATATTCTTTTGCACTCCATTGTATATCAGTTATAATAGTTTTTGTTACATACTGTAACTGTTATATAGATTAATTTCATTGTTGCTTCAGTATTTTATTAAACAGATTAATTTACTTGTTCTAGTCTGCAGAATATTCTTTCACACCAGTGTTTTTTATTTTTCACTTCAGGTTCATTTAATCGTCTGTGTTTTATTCACTTGCAAAATAGTCTTTTACACTTGACTTACTAAAAAAAAAAAAAAAAAAAAAAAATCCCACAAGTAAAAAAAACCCACAAGTACCAATCATTTTATCACAAACGAAAACCAAATTTGTTCTAGCAATATTGTGCTAATGAAAATTTATTTCTAAACGCTGTTACTCAAACCTGAAGTGACATTTAGAAACTATATATTTTTTTCTCCTACATCTAAACTGGGAACACTCCAGGATCACGTATTTTCAGTTAAGATTGGCTCATTGGTCTGATAACTGTTGTATTTCAGATTAATCCTTTAACAACGCATTAAACTGTTTCCCCATTCCAAACCGGGCTCTGCTGCTGTTTTATCAAAGATACTGGTACATGCACATGAAATATTTTGTACTTAAAGGTGAATGCACATCAGTACAGATCCATTTTTAAGAATCCATTAAGCATTTTCCCATTATAACCAGGGCTCTGCTGATATTTTATCAAAGATATTGATATCACATAATTAAAGTTTAAATACTATAATATTAATAATAAAAAATAGAGTAAAAATATTGATAATAAAAGTACAGAAATAATGCCAATAAAACACAACAGATGGGTTAACAGGTACTGAATATGAAGAGTTAATATTGATAGTAATGTACATATTACAGTTTTACACTGAAAAAAACTCATAAATGGTTAGCATAGACAAAATATCCAAAGGATTAACTCTGATAGTAATATACATGTTAAGGGTCAAAACTAATGTAACTCATAAAGGGATAAAATAGACATAATATCCAAAGATTTAATACTAGTAGTAATATATATATATATATATATTAAGGGTCAACACTGATACAGTTTTTTAAGAGTTAACATAGAAATGATATCCAGTGGATTAATACTAATAGCATCTGAATGGAAATCTCACAAGATATCAAGGGTTAAAATGAGTACAGCGGTTGAGTGGTAAAAACAGGCACACAGCACCCAAAGAGTTAACTGACATATTTCCTCATACGCCTGTGTTAACAAAAGTAGCCAAGGTTTTTAACAAGTGAAAGAGAGAAATGGCTGGCATTGTTTGTTGGATTATTGATTGAGCTTTTTATTTGGGGAGGACCTAGATGCTATGTGAGAAATGCTGCCATCCACTGTTCATTGTTGCATTGCTCACCTCCGAGCTCTCCTACAGCTCACCTCTGCTCACCTCTGCTCACCAGGACCCATGTGGAACTGGGATTAGAAATATTTTGATGATGTTTTTTGTTTTGTTTTGTTTTGTTTCTTCAATTTTTTTTTTTAATTTTTTTTAATGGAACAGAAGAGTTGGGAGATTTTTTATGATGTGTTATTTTGATAATGTGTGTCTTTGTTTTTTGTGTTTTTTTTTGTTTTATTTTGTTTTATTTATTTGTAATTTAGAATTGATGATTGTTTCTTATTTTATCTATGTTTGTTTTGAATATTGAAGATAAATACAAATATTGGAGAGAAAGAAAAATTATTATAGTATTTACTTGATTGGTTTTATTTATTTATTTGTTGTTTTTTAAAATCATGGTTGTATACAGTTTTTATGGACACGGTTATTCAGAGAAACAGATATTTTATTTACGTAATATACCTGATGCTTAGAAAAAAGACAAAAAAAAAAAAAAAAAATGTATATTTCATCAAATTTCATCAGTTTCAAAGATGATTGAAAAAAATTAAATTCTACATGATATCAAAATGTTTATAATTTTTTTCACCTTAATCTTATAAAGAATTGAATATTTGGAAAAGCATGGATTACTTCATTCTGGAATGTGTTATGAAAAGTATACAATTTACTTCTGACATGAAAGAAGCAGAAAATAACAATGAAGATATATTTAAGGAAAAAGATTTAAAAAAAAATTAAAAATTAAATAGTACAAGATTTTTATTTCACAATAACATTTGAGCAAGAAGGAAATACAAGAATATGAAATAGATACATATTAAAAAGAAAATTAAACAGGAAAAATTACAAGTAAGTATATATTTCATGGAATCCATACAAGAACATGGCTGAGCATTTGTTTTATATTAATCATGGACTGATGGAGGGAGGTTAGCAGGTCAGTTAGTATATAAATATAAAAATTTCAAGGTTATTTTAAATTAAATTTTGTTTATGATTTTCCTGAATTTTAAAAATAAAAAATATGTTCACAAAACCATAGTTACGAAACAAAAAAACAAAACAAAATTAAGTTAAGAAAAAAAACGAAAGAAAAAAAAAACATCCCACTTGAACAGGGTACATATGGATCTTATCTTTCACTTGGCCATATGACAATTATCTTTGAAGTTAAAACCCCCCCAAAAAAACCCACAACTAACTAAAAAAAACTAAATTGCCAGAACAGTTTATGGCAAGTAGTATCAAGGTTGGACAACTCTGTAATGACTTGAACTATACAGACTAAAGGTAAAATGTTCTTTCTGGCTGTTTTAGTGGGGTTTTTTTTCGTAAAGGTGATTTGTCGAAAACAGTTGTTGCTGGTTATCACAAGCTAGCTTTGCAAGACTTCAAACTGAGACCACCTGGCTAATTAATAGTGTGGGCATTAACAGACCAGCAGGGATTCCCAGGTAAAACAGTTAGGTGGGTGTGTTTTTCATTGTTAAGCTGTTCAGGTGTTGCTTTCTTTTGGATGTCTGTGCTTTGACTGATACTGATGGTATTAGGATTTGTCTGAGGGTGGAGGGAGAAGAAAGAGAGAGAGAGAGAGAGAGACTGAGAAAGAGTGATAGCAAAAGAGAGAGATGGAGAAATTGAGAGAAAAGACAGGATGTGATAGTGAAATGGATTGAGATAAAGAGAGGAATGGACTGAGAGAAAGATATTGAAAAAAAAGAATTAAGAGAATGAGAAAGGAAAAGACATGAGTGATAGAAAGAAAGAAGAGAAAGAAAAAGAAATATTAAAAAATGGAGAGGTAAACCAAAATATGATGCAGGATGAAAGATACATGTAATAACAAGACAATATTTGGACAATAACGTTTTGAATAACTATTAGAGAAAGACAAGAAGAAAATGTATTATTTAATATAATGTAAGAGGAATATTCAAAGAAAAAAACAATAACATTGCATTTCTAAAAGAAATAGAATAATTTTTTTTTTTTTTTAAAACAACAACAAACAAACGTTCATCTACAAAAGAAGTGATTAATTGGTATGTATTTCAGTGTGAAACAGATAAGACAATTTGAATTAATTTGAACTATGAAATTACCATTATAGCTAGTAGTTACAGATCGATAGCATGCTGATAATGATGATGACGGTGGTAAGGATGATGATGACATTAATGATGATTATGATGATAAAATAAAACAAAGAAAAATAGCTTATTAACAAAATACTCCATGTCTTAAAAAAAAAATCGTCTTCACATCTCACCCCAGCACATCCTCTACAGATTATTTCTGACACCAGTGAAAGATCACAACAACCTCTGTACTTAATTTCTTTCAAGGATTCTCAGAAAAGCCAAGAAAAAAAAAAAAAATGCTGTTAAAGCGATCAACAGAGGAATAAACAGTGTTGGTGATTGTGAAAACACTCGTAATTGGCAAAGTATCTCTGCTAATTGGATGTTACATAACACAAATAGCTCATGACAGGCTGCAGTTTGTTTGCACTGTATGTGTGGAATAATGGACAGAATTGTTTCTACCTGCTCCAGGAACTAGGCAAGTATTCCATCTGCTGCCTGTTTGGAATAAAAGGATAGCTGGTTATGTTTGAATTATGTTCTGCTGTTTTGTGAACAACACGTTGGCAGTGTTATTTGTTATGTAAAAGGCATATATGAAGGAGTTCTGAAAGGTTAAAAAATTAACATGCCACATAAATTGTGTTTTGGACTGAATTCTTGTCTGAATTAAAAATATTGCCCTTGACAGATGTGCTTAATCCTTCTGCCTAATGGAAAACAGTATAAAATTAACAACACATGCATTTTATTGTTGTTTTTAATTTTACACAACTCGTTCTTTGGCAACGTCTGTTCGTAAATGAATTCAGACTTAAGCCCGAGTATGCTAAATTGATTATTCAGTAGAAATATCGTAACATAAACTATAAATACACATACATTGTGTTGCCCTGTTTTCAATGCATGTCTCTTAGGAGTTTAAGTAATTTACATGACAGACGTGCATCAATAATTATCTGTAAGAAACTGGTTTATAAATTATTCAGAAAATAATGTTGCCTGAAATAGTGTTATGGTCTGAACTGTCTGACAAATCTCTTCCCAAAATATCTGCTAGTACATGTTAGACTGTTTCAGACAGGATTGAGTTTTAATTTAATATTCATTTTAATTTAGCTGTTTATTCAGTAAATCTATATAACCTGTCAGAACTGATTTTTAAAATAATGACTATAACAAAAGAAAACAACAATTTATTTGCTCCTTTCCAGGAACAGCAAAAAAAGCCCACCATAAAATAGTCTTTAATATATCAGGTGGGACTTGCTAGAATGGGAAATATACCCAGTGACTATCACTAGGCATCATTGCTAGATAATAATATATTCATGTTACATGTCTGTGTTTTTTTTTGTGTGTTTTTTTTAACTACACTGATGAAATTAAAGACCAGCCCCCTTTAAGAGAACCTTTCAGCTATTTTTAATCTTTCTATAAGTTTTGTATTTCACAGTATCGTACATATAGTTAATATATTGAAGGATTTTTTTTTTTTCACCAAGTCCCTTTAAGAAGCCTTTTCAGTATTGAAAAACTTAGTCTTGTTCAAAAAAAAAAAGTAATAACCATCCAAGCAAATATCAGAGCAAACACAGAACAGTGAAGGTTTTGAGTCCCTTTAAGAAATCTTTTTCAAAACCCATGATTTGAGTTGGCTGATTCATTTAGAACAGAGTAGTAACTGACCTAATTGATTGCCAGAGCAGACATATTAGCTGGATGTAGCTATATTGCATCTCCTACACTGGTACATTTTATTGTAGTCATGTACAAATCTTAACAAATATCTGTTACTGTATAAATTCTCAGATTCAAGGTTGTTACGATAACATGAGCCACTGTACAAATTGTGTTAACAGTAATGTACATCTTAACAAAACATTTTGTTATGCTATCAAAATTAGGAATTTTTAGTTCTGGAATTGTCGTTGTTGAGAATATTCAGCCTCTGTGCAGATTACATAGTAGTTATGATTAATTAACATTTGTTATTGTCTGAATTCTAGTTTCACTTGTATTCATGGAGTTTTTATGAGAATATTGAGTCACTGTATAATTTTATTGTCATGTACGTGTTATTATGTACAAAGATTTGCTGAATTATCTAAATTATGAGGTTTTGAGGTGTTGTGAGAATATTGAGTTCTTGTGGAAATAGTATGGCAGTCATGGACATTTTAACAAACATTTGTTGCTATCAAAATTCAAAAACTCTTTAGCTGAATTTATGGAATTGTTGATAATCATTGAACTCTTGCACAGATTTTAATGTAGTTATGTACAGCATTTGCTATCAAAATTCTACGGTTTTTTGTGTTTTTGTTTTATTTACGGAGTTTTTATGAGAATATGAAGTCATTGTACAAGCTGTACTGTAGTCGTGTACATGTTAATTAACTTTTGTTGTTTCCGAATTGTAAGGTTATTAGTTGAGGAGGAGTTTATAAAAATAATTTGTAGTTGTTGTTCACCTACATTTGTTGCTGTCTAAATTCTAAAGTTATTATTAGCTGAGTTTGTTGATTTTGTTATGAGAATATTGAGCTTTTAACAAATTTTAATGGTTAAACATCACATTACTTTTAACACAAGGGAGTTTAGAAAATACAACAAACTAGTCTGGAGTTAATTCTTAAACTGGTGAATGGTTCACATTGAAGCTGAATGAAATAAAGTTTGAGATGAATGAAACTAGTTAATTAAAAAAAAAAAAAAAATTCTCATATGCAAGAATAAATTTCACAGATGAGTGACTTTTTGTAGTAAAGACTTTAAGGTAAATGACACTGAAATTTAGTGGTAGATTCAAAAGTGGAAGAAATGTTATGATAATGACTGAAAGGGTCAGTGACAGTTTTGTAATAAAGATTCAAGGGTGAATGAAACTGAAATTTTGTGATACTCAAAGGCGAACGACACTAAGACTTGGTAATTGACTCAAGAATGAACCATCGTGAAATATTGTGATACACTTTAAGGATGAAAAACACCAAAAAGTTTGGTGATAGACTTAAAGGTGAATGAAATATCGTGATTAAGACAAATGAGTGAATGGTGACTCTGAAAAATGTTTATGAAGCACCAGTCTAATTTATTAATTTGATCATGAACAGAAGCCTGAACTTTCACAAATTTGAAAGATGTCACTGAGAAAGTTATATTGTATAAGTGATACTCTGAATACTGGAGTTGCATGTCCCCAGTTGTTGAACAACCAAGCAACGTTGTCTGTGCAGTTAACTGAGTTGTGACGGTAGATGTTCTCAAACTGGTTTAAATCCTTTCAAGAAGCTCTCAAAACACTTGGTAACCTTGTTTGTTAGACACTTGGTGCCATTGTCGTCTTCAACAATCATTATTGAGTGAAATTTATTATTATCTTTTTTTCTAAAAGAGATTTATTCAGTTCAATTACTGCTGTATAAGTGAAATCATGAACCATCACTGTACCGATAATTTTTCTTTAATACTCATTATTGACGGAACCTTATTGTTATGTGCTTTTTTTTTTTTTTTTTTTTTTTTTTTTCTTTCTTTAAAGGGATTTATTTAGTTCGGTTATTGGTGTATTAGGGAAAATCATGAACCGTCACTGTACAGGTAATTTTTCTTTAATGTTTACCTGTTTGGATTAATTTGATTTGAAGCCACTGAAGGATGCAGTTATAAATAAGTAATTGAAGATTTTCGTTTAAACGTATTTGCAGGTTGTTTGCTGTGCTTCAGCAGCTTTCATGTTCACAAAACTACTGTGTAATTATAGACTGGATGCTTCTTGAATAATTCAATGATTTTATTTATTTATTATTTTTTTTGGCTATTTTAAAGATTATTTTCTATATATTCATTTTCTTTCTTACTTTTTTTTTTTTTTCCTTTTTCTTATTCTTATCCTCTTTCATTTTGCTTCATTTTGATGATTTTTTTTTATCCTTTATCATCCTTTTTTTATCGTTTCTTTTTTCTTCTCTTTAAAACTGTTTTTATCGTATTTCATTATGATTTTTATTCCCTTTTTTTTTATTTTCCTCTGTACTTAAATTCTTATGAGATTACTTTTATGTTACACGCAACATTGTCTTTTATTGGTATTCTCTGAAATAACTTTGAGTGATTTAGACTCCACATAATGTATACCACAAGTAATGTTTGATACTTCTCTTAGTGTTGCTAGGAAACAGTGTTTTACAATGATTGTATAATAAAAAATAAAAAAAAATAAAAAAAAAAAAAAGATTGATGGAATATTACCGTTGTTTTTATTGCTGTTGTCGAATTAGAAAAAAAAAATCTTAAATGATGATGATGGTGCTGTGTATGTGTTTGAGAGAGAGAGACAGAAAGAGAGAGGAGAAAAGGGTTTTGTGAGAAGGAAAGAATAAAAGAAGAGAGCAAGGAAAAAAAGGACAGAGGTGACGGAAAGAAAGAAAAAGAGAAATGAGGAGAACTGGAAAATACACTGAGAAACAAAACATGCTGTAACTTTCATGGTAATTTGTGTAGTTGAGTTGTGGGTCTTTCAGTCTGTGTGTGTGTGTGTGTGTGTGTGGTTTCCAAAGTCCTCTTAAGTTCATATCATGACCCTGACCTTGACCTTAACCTTAACCTTGACCCCAGCAGAAAAACTAATCACCTGATTCTAATCCTGGCGAAAAATGGTAAAATGAATTATTTTACTACTTGTTAATCTTGGTCCTCTGTTACAGGCATCACATTTCAGGGGCCACTTTCTTTATAAATGTGATCAAATTGCATTGTTAGATTTATCATCAAGATGACTCCACGGAGAACACAGTTATTTATTTCCCTGCCAGATATCCTGGAATGCCCAGCAGACTCGTTAACTTTGGAGAGATCCATTTTTTTTTTTTTTTTTTTTGTTTTACATGTTTCATTTTAAATGGAGGTCTTCTGACAAGAAGATAGAAAAGTCACACGACTTTTGGTCCTAAGGTTATTCTTTGTTATCTAGGGTTTTTTTTAATACTGGTGGGTGGGAAATCTTTTTTTATTTTTTTATTTTTTTTGATGAGAATAGATAGTGTGGGTTTTTTCCTGTATGTATTTGTTGTGTTGTGTATTTTGTATTTTATGGTTGGTGTTGTAAATAGAGATCTTTTGAAAAGAAGATAAAGATGCCATGATTTTTGATTTTTTTCTTGTGAATGTTTTTTTTTTTTTTTCTGTTTTAAGTTGTTGTTGTTATTAGTATTAAGGTTGTTGTTGTTATTGTTAATGTTGTTATGATTAATATTGCTGTAATTATTATTATTATTATTATACCATATTTATATAGCCCTTTTTCCATATCAAAGTTCAAAGGTGCTTTACAGTCTAAACTATTAAACTAAAATATAAAAAGACATGGACATAAACATATTAAAATAAATGTAAACACAATGGTGAACATGTTAAAATGGTGGTAAAAATAAATGAGTTACATTTAAGAATTGTTTAAGATAATCAACAGATTAGTCTGAACATTTTAAAATTGGGGAAAAAAATGAAGAAAAAAAACGAACAACAACAACAATAAGAAAAAACTTTAAAAAAAATATATATATACCATCATAAATAACTTAATATATACCATCAACAATATATTAAGGTTGTTGTTACAGAAAAATGTTTTCCATTTAGATTATGGTTATATAGGGATTTATTTTGACAAAAAAATAAAAAATAAAAACAGAAGAAAAAAAATCAATATTTTGAGCTTTATTAGTTCTTTCTCTGTGTAAAATTAATTCTATTATCTATTTATTTATTTATTTATTATTTGTGTCTTACTTGTATGACATCTTGTGACTTGAAGAAAAAAACAAAATCTTGCTGAGTTTGTATTATTTTTAAAAACATTTTTAACTGATTTACTTTGTTGTATTTTATTTTTGTGCTCTTTGAAAACCTTTTGAAGAAAATGTTAGAAAAGATCTTCGTTTCAGATTTGTTTTTCTTTTATCTTTCTTTTTTTTTTTTTTTCTTTTTTGTAATTTCCTCACTTAAGCAGTTTCCTGTTTTGTGATTTTTAATTCTGCAGTTAATGGAAATCTTTGAAGTGTCATTTGAAAGGTCAAGGTTTTTTAAACATGTCATTTTTATTTTGCAATTTGTAAATTTTATTATTTTTAACTTTTGTTCTGTTTTAAATTTGATTTTTATCATTTTTATTTTTTGTTTTGTTATTTGTAAATTTATTATTTTTATCCTGTTTTGATATTTTAAATGAATTATATTTTTATTTAATTTTTAAATTTTTAAATTTATGTATTTTTTTGTTGTTGTCAGATTACTGTTTCTGCAGTTTTAATTTATTATTTATTATTTTAAGTTTACATTTTACATTAAATTTATTTCGTTACTTTCACTACATTTTATTTAATTTTTAAAATTTTAAATTAGTTTCATATATGTTTATTTTTATTTTTTCTTATATTTGATTTATCTTTAATGCATGAGATTTTTAGATTTTATTTTTTACATTTTATAACAGTATTGTGTTTTTACATTTGTTACATCAGTTTTTATAAAAGGCTAATTTAGAAAACTTATTCTGTGGTCTTTCAAGTAATGCCTGTAGTTACTCTGTTTTGAAAATCTTTTGAAACAAGAAGTTAAGATGTATATCTAAAATTTATTTTTACACTTCATTTTTACTGAAATATGCTGAAAATGTTTCTGAGAACGAATATTCAGATGTTACACATCATTTACAAACATCTCATTATGTGATTTTTGTTTTCTGTTTGCTGTTTCTTACAAGTGCATTTACAGAGAGTTTTTTTTTTATAGGAAGATAGCAAGGTCAAGGTTTGCGCCTAAAAGGAAATGTATTGTTTTCTTTTGTTCTACTTCCTTATTTGTCTATTTGTTTGGAAATCCTTTGTAAATAAGATAGGAAAGTCAAGGTTTTTGGCCTAGAGACTGGTTTTTTTTTTTTTTCTTCATATATATATATATATATATATACACTGCTTCCTATTTCATATAGTGTGTTATGTCTGTGTTTAAGGTGATATTTTAGACGCTAGCAAGGTCAAGGTTGTAAGCCTGAGGAATACTTTGTAATCCTATTTCAGGACACAAAAAATTATATTATAAATTTTTTAATATCTTTTAATGTTTTATAGCTTTTAAAACCATTTTATAAAACTATTCTTTATCTCTTTCTCTTGTAAAAATATGGTGTTTAGTTACTTGTTAATGGAAAAATTGGTTTAAAATATATTTCTGAAGTTTTATCATAATTGGTAAATTAACTGGAAAACAAAATTATATTTAAGGTCTATTTTATTATTTTCATTTCTTTTTATTTATGATTAAATACTACTACTACTACTACTACTATGGCTATTACTACTGTTACCACTACTACAATAATATCATCAATAATAACAGAAACAAAAATATATATGAAAAATAAATAATAAATAAGAATTTATAAAAGTAAAAGAAAGATGAACATTACATAATTAAACAAATTAATTAAATAAATAAAATTAACTATAAATAATAAATAATTAAGAAATGAAAAAGAAAAAAGGAAAGTAAATATAATAAGTCTAAGATAAATAATACCAAAAGAACCATATAAAAAAGAAAAAAGGAAAGTAAATATAATAAATCTAAGATAAATAATACCAAAAGAACCATATAAAAAACAACCAAAAAACTTCATCACTAACTCAGTAACTGAAATTGCACCAGAAATATTGACTTCAAAGATGGCTGCACTAAATGACAAAATTGTACTACTTTCTACAGGGCTGTTTCCAATTTTAATTAGACAGTGATCAGCTGGTCTTAATTAGCTGAGTACAAAACCAAAGATATTCCTGGGGTTATTTGTTCTAAATAATGTGCCTTCAGGGGATTTCAAATTACCAAGAATCGAGGGAGTGTTTCTGATGCATTTGCAATGAAGTTTCATGTTAGATGCTGTACTTAATTAAAACCAGGCAAGAATATGCAGACATGGGTGATGTGGGCAGACTTATTATTATTATTTTCTTTTTGATTTTTTAAAATAAAGTCATGAAAGGATAAACGTGTGTGTGTGTGTGTGTGTGTGTGTGTGTGCGTGATAACAAGGGAGAGAGATAAACAGAGAGAGAGAGAGAGAGGAGATAGAGAGAAGAAATAGAGAGAAGAGAGAGAGGAAATAGAGAAGAGAGAAAGAGAGGATTAAGTGAGAGAGAGAGATAATTAGAATGACAGAGGGAGAGAAGAACACACAGATACAAAAAAGATTAAAGAAAAAAGAGATAAATGATAATAAACAAGGATATGCGAGTAGAATGAAATGAAGACAGAAATGTAATAAAAATGTATTGAATTGTGTTTATGAATGGCATGTCTGAGAGTGCATATATGTGTATGTGAATGTCTGTCAAGCATGTGTGTGTGTCTGTGTGAGTTACTTTGAATACCGTAAACCAATCAAATCACTGAACTTCAGAAAACCCTCATTTAAGACAATGCAATTTAACCCATAATTCTCTACCAATCACCATGACAATGTTTGTTGTAGCTTGATATGGAGACATACATCACTGATTAAATTAACTTTTCCGCCCGCCCGCTGCAGAACTTTTCATCTGAACTCGGTTACTGATTACAGTCAGTGGAAATTAAACGTCCATTTTGTCTGGTACCATGAATCTGCAGGTTCTGTTGCTTCCAAAGAGCATGTGGAGATTGCGAAGGAAAGAGCTCCCCCATCGTGGCAGCTTATTGCACAAATGTTTGATGAATTGGCTATTGACATGTCTTACGGTCATCTGGGACTTGTAGTTTCAAAGAGTTGTTGCTGCTGCTGCGGCCGATTCCGAATAGGTTTCTGTTTGTCTGAAATTGCATCTTGCAGATTCCGACAAATTGCTAATTTGAAATTAAAATAATTTTTTTTTTAATTTAATTTTATTTTTGTAAACTGGAGTTAGTTGTTGATATTTATAATGGTATATATATATTTTTTTAAAGTTTTTATATTGTTGATATTGTTGTTATTATTATTATTAGTAGTAGTATTAATACAAATATTATTAATGTTAATATTTTTTTGATTAAAGTACACTTGATAAATAAAATATTACTTTATCTTATGAGGTTTTATTACTGTCATTATCAAATATACATGTGTAAGAAATTATAAATAAATAATTAAAAATTGTATATAATAAAATTAATAATAAATTAATAAATAAATAAATAAATTTATAAATAATAATAATACTAATGATATTCATTAACATAACAAAAATGTCATTGCATAAACTATAGAAGATTTTAAAACGGTGTATAAAACTATAAATCTATATTACTATGTTGTATAAAAAGTGTATTAAAATATTACATATATAAAACAGTTACCCAAGAACTTTCAAGATATTTTTAAATTTAATAACAATAAAAACAACAGCAAAAACAACAGCAACAACAACAATAAAAACACTGTCAGAGAAAATAACCATTTCTCTTTCATTATATTTTTCATCACCGCGCAATTACAGTTTACGACAGTACTGAACATTTTACGTTGTTCTTTTTACACACACTTTTATTATTTTTCCCCCCTCAAATCAATAAACTTCTATTATCCTTCGATGAATGCGTTGTCAGAAAAGAGGAAGTACAGACATTGATTAGGCACATTACATCTCAAAATTGACCACAAATTCTAACCCAAAGTGTTGTCCAATCAACGTTTTTTTGTCTTGCCAGATACGATAATACACTCCAGTAATTCCAAAGTACTGCTATGGATCCCATGTCATTATAACCTTTTTTTTTTTCTTTTGTACAATCAAAAAATATATATAAAAAAAAGTTCTACAGTAATCTTGTAACTTTTTATTTTTCTTCAACGTAATGCAAAATACGATAATTGCAAAAATGTTTTTTTTTTTTCCTGTTGTGTGATGCAGGACAGAAATAATAATAATAATAATATATTGCTTCTGATTCAGTGTCTTTCATTTTCAGTCCCCCCCCCACAAGATGATTGTAATATGATTTTTTTATTTGTTTTATTTATTGTTATTGTTACTATTATTATTATTTTTATTATTAATATTATTATTATTATCATGTTTATTATCATGTTCGTTATTTTCTTTATTACCTCGCAAATTATATTTTTTCTAATTCAGTTTTCTGGGTTTTTTTGTTTCACACATTAATGATAAAAGATTTTTGACTGATTTAGTGTTATGGATCTTGCGTTCTTTCTGCCTGAAAAGCAACAAGTAAAATTGAATCATCTGGTAGTGATGTTGAGAGACTGATGATGATGTGATTGTGAAAAAATCAGTATTGTGACTGAGATAAAATCAATAATATTGTGATTGAGATAAGATCAATAATATTAACTGAAATTGTGAATGAAATAAGATCAATATAATATCGTGATTGAAATAAAATCAATAATATTGTGATTGAGATAAGATCAATGATGTGATTGAGATAAGATAACTGAAATTGTGAATGAAATAAGATCAATAATATTGTGATTCAGATAAGATCAGTGATGTTGAGATTGAGATAAGATCAATAATATTGTGACTGATATAAGATCAGTAATATTGTGAATGAAATAAAATCAGTGATGTGATTGATATAAGATTAATAATATTGTGATTGAGATAAGATCAATGATATGACTGATATAAGATAAATAATATTGTGACTGATATAAGATCAGTAATATTGTGAATGAAATAAAATCAATGATGTGATTGATATAAGATTAATAATATTGTGATTGAGATAAAATCAGTCTTGTGATTGGAACAAAATCAGTAATGTGATAAAAATAAAACCTACACTGTCTTCGCTGAAATCCAAACATCAGTGTTAATGTGAAAAACTTTTATTTTTATTTTTTATTTCTTTAATTTTTTTAAATTATAAATAGACATTCGAATGGACACATAAACTTTGCACAGTGTGATGTATTTTATTCCTGACTTACGAGGTCTCTGCAGTTTGACAGTTGTCATAACATTCTGTGTTGATGTATTAGAGTGCTGCTGACTGGACCCACAATGTCTGACAGAAACTCGAGTAGTCACGACAGTTAGCGATGATGCATTGGAACACGACTGACTGCACAGAGACTGAGGAAATTGTTAAAATTGATCTCCAGTACTGGTCTGTCTGTGTTTCTGTCTGTTCCCTGACATCTGATTTAATACTGATGATGGTGGTGGTAACAGAAACGGATTAGGACATTACTGGAATACGTTTAAAAAAATTATTTTTTAAGTTTTATTTTTTACTTGTGGTATTTATTATTAATGTTATTGTTATGATTATGATTATTATTATTATTATTATTATTATTATTATTATTATTATTATTATGATTTTTATGATTATGATTATGATGGTTATTATTATTACTACTACTACTACTACTACTACTACAACTACTATTACTACTACTACTACTACAACTACTACTACTACTACTATTATTGCTGCTGATGCTGCTTGTATCACCACTACCATTACCACTACCACCAGCACCACTATTATTACTACTAATATCACCACTATCATCATCATCATCATTAATGTTCTAAAAGGATCTTTTAAGTTCATGTGTAACAGTTTTAAACATTATATTTTTATACATATTTGTATTTAACATAGTTTTATTTTTTAATTTGTTATAAAATATATGCACCATGGTTTGAACATTGGTTCTTATCACTCATGCAATTTATATATTAAATAGTTTTATACACCAGTTTTAAAATGGATCCAAAAATGACTCTCCAGTCAAATTCCAGTCACATTAATGATTTGCATTCTGTTCAAACACTGAATTAATGAGAACCATTCTTTCATGACTGGTTTGGCAGACGTAATGTCAGACATCTTGAATCCCTTGCAAACCCATCTTTAAATAATTAATGGCAAGTGATAAAAATAAATCGAAGCAGCAAAATGATTGAGAAATAATTGCTCCGGTATGCATGTTAATTGTCAGACATGTTCCTTTGAAGTGTAGTCTGGTACAATTAGTAATGGCTTTGGTTAGCAGGGTCAGGGGTCAAGGTTAAAAGGTGCCCATGACCTGCAGGATCAACAGACCTGGAGATCATAAAATCTGTAAAAAGATAAAGTTAAGAAAGAAATTAATTGGCTATGGTCTGTGTATTTTAGGTTTGTGAGTGTGTCTGTGTGTGTGTGTGTTTGTGTGTGTGTGTGTGTGTGTGAGTGTGTGTGTGTGTGTGTGTGTGTGTGTGTGTGTGTGTGTCTGTCTGCCTGTATTTATGTGAGTGAGAGAGACAGTTAATTTAAATTTGTGTTATAGAGGATGGTTCTATAGTACAGTAGTTCAGCAGTTCTATCCTCATCACTGGACCCATTTGGCTGCTTCCACAACTAATGTAATTTACTATATAGGTTTTATATTATATACAGAAGGTGATTCTTTAATCATCATCAACATCAAATTCACTAACATCATCATTATCATCATCATCATCATCATCATCATCATCAACATCAGTTTTATTAATCAGTTCCATAACTGTTACATAATCAGCATTTATATTCAAATTTTCAAACTTTTATCTTTTTCCAGGCCCTTCCAACATGAACCCTCCGAAGGTTCCTGCAAAGCCTAGATACTTCAAGCCAGCGTTAACATCAGCATCGCCACCGTTGCATCGGCCTGTCAAGTCATACAGTGCAGACCATGTCCAATCTTTTAGCAACATCCCCAGCAGCAGCTCTCTGGCAGGGGCTCAGTCTCTTGCGTCCGTCGATACTGCAGGTAAATGACAGTGATTGGAAATTAATGTTTAATATGTTTTTGTCACACAGTTTATCGTTAATGGTTGGTAGATGTCAAGCATAGGGAGTTTATGTAATGGATGTGCTGATTTTGTCAGTGGAAAGATAAAAATGAAAGATTTTTCTTGATATAAAAATGTGTCAGAGAAGAAAAAACTACCAATTTCAAAAACTTAATTGTTAGTAAAGCCACATTGTTGAGACTTTTGATGATAGTTTGATAATTAAGAATTTTATGGCTTTATTGACTTTTATTCATATGGGCATGCATGTTCCCATCTTATTTATATATAAACTGAGATTGTATTTGTGAAAAAGAAAATGAGAGAGACAGAGAAAGAGAGAGGGAGAGAGAGAGAGTGTATGTGTGTATGTATGTGAATGAGTCAGTCAGTACTAAATACTATTATCTGCTTATATTCTACCAAAATAAATTAACTTGATACATTTTTTATGTTTATTAAACTTTAAAGCTAACAACACAACTATTAAATTTTTATTAAAATCTTTACATCAGTTTTATATTTAAAAAAATGTATTAACAGCTTTTTATTTTTCATTACTTTTACTTTAAGAAATAATTTTTAAATTTTGATTTGGGTTTCTTCTAATGTTTATATTCCTTCACCAGATATTTTTAATTTTTAAAATTTATTTCAGATGGTAAAGAAAGTCCACCCCCTCCACCACCAGATGTCGCCCAGAACGATCTGATGATTCGACTGGGTCTGTTGCTAGGCGAGCGTAGCCATAACAACGAGAGGATACACCAGATGAACCAGGTTGCCAACCAGACTGAGGAAACATTTACCAGCGTCTCCTCCCTAGGCAGCAGTGGAACCACCCCAGAGAGGGGACTGTCTGACACCAGTCCCATGTCAACACTCACAGGTAAAACACGACGCCCTGAAACTGTCAGCAGAACTGTCCCTTATTGTCTGTCTTATATCACTCACAGGTGTAATGCCTAACCTCTGACCCACCCTGTACTCAACTGGAATCACTCCTGACTAAAAGGGGTTGGAGGGGGTATCTGATGTCTGTATCATGTCAACGCTTACATCTTCCCTGAAATCAGTGGAACCACCACTGAAATTCACTTTACAAACTTTATATGCAACTAATACTAACATACCTTACCTTATCCCCACCCTAAGGTGATTGAAACCCCCACTGAAATAGATATTAGAAACTATACCTTATCAACAGTTAATACTAACACACCTCATCTTATCAACAATTAATACAGACACATCCTACCTTACCACACACTGCAAGATGATTGAAACCCCCACTGAAATAAACATCAGGAACTGTCCTTTATCAACAGTTAATACAGACACACCTCACCTTATCCCCACCCTACAAAGTCACTGGAACCACTACTAATACAGTTTTATCTTTTACAACCATTACAAGTCCTCTGTCCCATCATTAATTGAGACAAAATGTTTGACTGAGATCAGTCCTTCCCTGTTCAGATCAGTAGAAACATGATAAGATATCTTTATCAGACAAAACTTTCTAATGTTTTCTATTTCATCATTGTTAAAACTGGAAATCATTTATTCATTCATTTGTCATTTCATTTCAAACATGAGTGAAAAGTAGAGTAAGGGAGATAACTCAATTTATTTTAGATTTGAGATTTTATGTTTATTTTTATTTATTTATTTTTTTTTTTTTTTTTTAAATTCATTGTATTATTTGTATTTTAAAATTATTTTTCAATTTAGTTTTATTTAATATATTTATTTTTAACAATTTTTTATAATGAATTTTTTTTTATTTATCATTTTTTGTTTTTTCTTAATTTTTCCATATTATTTTTCTAATTAAATTTTTAAAATTTACTTTGATTTTATACGTGTACATTTGACTTAAAGTTAAGTTAATTTAAATTTTTTCAGTTTAGTTATGTCTTTAGATTATGTAATTGTTATGTTGGAATTTTTTATAAGCATATGTGTTTGTATCCATTTTAATTTATGTTCATTTTTAAATTTTATTTAATTATTTTAATTTAGTTATGTGTTGGATTGTTTGTGTGTGTGTGTGTGTGTGTGTGTGTGTGTGTGTATGTATATTTCTTTATTGTCTTATTTTATATTTATTTTTGTCTATTTCAAAATTTATTTTATTTTATTTTTTTAATTTAGTTATGTGTTGGATGTGTGTGTTTATTATGTTATTTTATATTTATTTTTGTCTATTTATTTCAAAAATTTATTTTGTTATTTTTTATTCAGTTATGTGTTGGATGTGTGTGTGTGTGTGTGTGTGTGTGTGTGTGTGTGTGTGTGTGTGTGTTGTGTGTGTTTGCTTATTATGTTATTTTTTTTTTATTTTTGTCTGTTTATTTTTAAAACTTTATTTTGTTATTTTTGATTCAGTCTCGTCTGGCAGTGATAAAGGTGTGCAGTGTGTGCAGGTCGCTCAGAACTCATTGTTTCCCAGTGGCAGTCGCGAACTCAGTTCCGACAGCATGACATCGCTCATGAGCACAAGCACCGGGCACAGTGCCAGTCCCCTGGGCACTGCTCAGAGGCCACACTCAATTACAAGTAAGACTCATAGACCATTTTCTGTTGTGAGTAAAAAAAAATGGAGAGACCAGTTTCTTATTCATGTATGAAATAAAGGCCGATTTGTGACTCTCGCTTTCTAATATGACTGATAGACCCTATTACATTGTGATAGAGCAGCTATATTTTTATTTTCTATTTTACAGATCATTTTTCCACTATATGTAGAAATAAACCCTATTGTGTTATGATAGATTGACTGAATATTCTTTATTATAATTTTCTGTTACATAGGTAATGTAGAGACTCTTCTGTTATAAGTAATTCAAAGAGTGTTTATTAAGTTGTATAATACACAGACCATTTTTCTGTTAGTATTATATATATGACAACTCATATTCATGAGACAGAAACTATTCTATTACATGAAAAACACTTGAGAAATTTTCTGTTTATATATATATATATGACATATATTGATATAGATATTTTTGTGTTATACATAGGACTATTTACATCATCTATTATATGCAATATTGAGAGTATTTTCTTTTATACATGATACATTCCATTTTCTACAATATAAATTAAACAGACCATTTTCGTTCATAAACATGACACACAAACTTTGTGTTTTATAACTTCTTATTAAGAAATAAATGCTTTCTGTTGCATGTACAATACTGAGACCATTTTCTGTCCTGAATGTGACACCCAGATTAAACAAAATGGAGTATGAATGTTACAGAGGGACCATGCATTGCTTGCTTGTGACCCAAAGCTCTATTCTGAGATGTTATTGTGTTAAGAAAAGTGATGTAAACAAACTCATTGTTCTGAATTCCATGAGAATAACCCTCATAGTGTTTACTGTTATTTGTTTTTTTTTTCATATTATTATACCACAAGAGACACTAAATAGCTTTTTATATTGAATTATGCTGTGATGCAAAACAATTGTAGAGTTATTTTTCTGGAAAATGTTTTGTTTAGTTAATTGATGTTGGTAGTTCCCTCTATCATACCTAGAAATTAAATAACAGAATTACACATTTCATATGTAAAAATGTTTTTATAATCTGTTGAGTAGATACTAACCAAACCATTTTGTTCATTCATTTATTTATATAATGTATTTGTTGTAACACTTTTTTCTTCATTGTTTTTCTCTTCTTCTTCTTCTTATTTTATTGTTACTATTTTTATTTTTTATTATTATTATTATTATTATTATTATTATTATTATTTTTATTGTCATCATTTATTTATTTATTTATTAATTTTATTAATTTTATAAATTTAGAAAAACATAAGAGAAAAAAGAATTATGTATGTGTTTATTGTTTATTTTATTTTTAAAGAAAAAAATATATTATTTTGTTTTATTTTATTTATTAATTTATTTAATTTAAATTTATTTATCAGTTTCTTTCTTTCTTTCTTTCTTTCTTTCTTTCTTTCTTTCTTTCTTTATTCATTCATTTGATTCATTCACACTGCTAATTTATAATTTTATGTGTTTTCCTGTGTTCAGCGTCCATGCCTGGTGCTATAGAGGAGTTACCGCTGTTTGGAAAACGTCGCTCATCTCTAAGACGATCAGCGAGAGCAACAGTGGCACACTCAGACGGAAAAGGTAAATTTTATTTTCTTGTGTCTGTCTGTCTGTAAATTTTCTTTCTTGTGTCTGTCTGTATGTGTGTGTGTGTGTGGAGAGAGAGAGAGAGAGAGAGAGAGAGAGAGAGAGAGAGAGAGAGAGAGAGAGGTGAGAGAGGTAGAGAGAGAGAGAGAGAGAAAGAAAGAAAGAATGAGAAAGAGAGAGAGAATGAGAGAGATAGAGAGAGAGAATGAGGAGACAGAGAGAGAATGAGAGAGAGAAAGAATGAGAATGAGAGAGAGAGAGAGAAAGAGAGAGAGAGAGAAAATGAGAGAGAGAGAAAATGAGAGAGAGAGAATGAGAAAGAGAAAAATGAGAGAAAAAAAGAGAGAATGAAGAGAAAGAAAAGAAAAGAGAGAGAGAGAGAGAGAGAGAGAGAATGAGAGAGAGAGAGAGAGAGAGATAATGAGAGAAATGAGAGAACGAGAGAGAGAGAGAGAGGGTACGTAAGTAGGTGAGTATGTGTTTTTTCTTCACATAAAATCATAGCACAACACATGCACAAGTCTGTTTCTAAAAACTGTACACACTTCTAAATTTTAATCAGTCTGTCTGTAGGTGTGGGTGTGTGTCTAAGTCTAATAATTACTTCTGTTGTATGTTTTATTTAACATTTTATCACAGTTCTAAGACAGTCAGAATGGATTTAAGTTACATGAGATGTCTGTGCACTTTGTCTCTGTCAGAAGACAATACTCACACTGCACACACACCAATTAAATAATGTAACTAAAATACACTCTGGTCATCTTAGAACA
>CM022675.1:7318331-7323331 GCA_012295275.1 Chrysomallon squamiferum
GCTGAAGAGCTCCAACTACAAGATCCTTCCGTTGAACATCTCGGAGATCTTTCTCCTCCATTTCAATCTGAAATTCCCCAGCGTGAGGTCGTTTGAGAAAATCTCTTCCATTCTAGGAGTCTGCCTCGCCTCTCTGTATCCATTGACGATGGAGATGATTTTCATGACGATGAATTCGGGTTATGTTACGAGATTCGTTATGTGGGATGATTTCGTTCATCGCATGTCAATTCTCTCCGGATTTCTGTACCGCAGAAGGGACAATACTTACATGTTCTTCCACCCTGCTTTCAGGGAGTGGCTGATTCGAAGGGATGACACCGACTCCCCAAAGTTTTTATGTGATCTACGGTAAGTCAGTTTCGTGTGAGTTTTTAATATGTTTTAGTAAAGAAAGTTTATATTTTGTGTGAAATTTACGGTAAGGTTTTTTTTTTGTTTTGTTTTTTTAATCTTTTGATAAAATAAATGTATAGTGGTTTATGTTGATTTTTTAAATATATTAATGAAGTAAATTTATTCTGGTTTATTTTGATTTTTAAAAAAATATTAATACAATAAAACTATACTGGTTTATTTTGATTTTTATATATGTTAATTAAATAAATTTATTTTAGTTTATTTTGATTTTTTAAAAATATATTAATAAAATAAATTTATTCTGGTTATTTTGATTTTTAAAAATATTATTAATAAAATAATTCTATATTGGTTCCTTTTGATTTTTAAAAAATATATTAATAAAATAAATTTGTATTGGTTTAGTTTGATTTTTAAATATATTAATAAAATATATTTATACTAGTCAGTGATAGTAAGTTTTTTTTTAGTTTTTTTAAATTGATAAAATAAGCATGTATTTGTAATTATATATATATATATATGTGTAATGTAAAAGATATATATAAAATAAATATATGAATGTAATTTACATTAGAAAATGAAGCATGTTTCATTAATTATATATGGTAAGTCTGTATTGGATCTAATAGTACTATCCTAGCTTCTTAATATAATTCTAACTAATCTGTGGATTTTGTATCTAAATCCTGTACTTTTGTCCTATTTGTATTTATCTGTGTTACATAAACCTTTTAATATCTTTTAAAATTCTGTTTACCATCCAATTTAAATTGATTTTTTTTTTTTGAGAATTAAAAAAAGAAAGTTAAATTGTTTTTCTTTTTCAAAATAGATTTTAAAAATAAATTGTCTTTGTTGTTTCACATTTATTTTTAAAAAGCACAAATAATGTATTAAATTATTTAAATTACTGACATATTGCAAACATTTTTTTTTTTTTTTTTTTTTTTTTTTTTTCAAATCCATAATGTATTTCAGGTTCAATTTGACCATTTATTTTTTTATTATTACTTTTTTAAAATAACATTAATTTTCAACCATTGATTTATTATTTTAGAAAGATTGTCATTTTCCATGTTACAGAATTAATACATATAGAAAGAAATACATATGTGAAAATAATGTTTGTATGAGAGAGAGAGAGAGAGAGAGAGAGAGAGAGAGAGAGAGAGAGAGAGAGAGAGAGAGAGAGAGAGAGAGAGAGAGAGAGAGAGAGAGAGATCCATGAATCCAAGACAGACTGAGCATTTGAGAAATAAAATGGCAGTCTACAAACATTTCTTGGCTTCTTATTTTATTGTCTGACTTTATTATTATCAAAGGTTGGTTGTTAAGATGAAACAATCACATTTACCCCATACGAAATGTATTTGGATTATTTATTTGTAAATTTAAAAATAGTCATATCCTTTTTCTTGATTGATTTTAACTATAATATTTGATGGGGTTTTTTTCTTCACTACCTTCTTAAAACCTTTTAGTATGTATTCTGTAGTTCTCTTAGTATACCAAAATAAAAAAAATAAAAAAAATCCTATTTAATCTATATAGATTCAGAAGGGTACATGGATGTTTATAGATTTATAAATGTTTATTTCCTTTTTTTTTTTTTTTTACTTATTATTATTTTTATCCTTATTTTCCTGGTGGAGATAATAATTTATGATAAATTAAATATTATTATTATTGTTATTTTTTTTTTTTTTAAATTATTATTATTTTTATAATGTTTTTTTTTTTAAGAATTCTTTCTCTCTTTTTTTTTTCTTGCATGCAGCAGTGCAGAATTTGATTACAGGTAAGAATACCACTGATACTGAGAATTACCTGGTTTTTCAGCATTTTTAAAATCAACATAATTTCATTATTAATTTTTCTTTTCTGTTTAAATGCATGTTTTTTTTTTTTTTTTAATTTCATCATTTCTGGCACTGGTTAAAGAAAGATTTGTGTTTTTCATGTTAGAATTTTTTATTTTTGCAATAGAAAAAAGATTTAATAATAATAATCATAATAATAATAATAATAGTAATAATAATAATAATGATATAGTAATAATATAATAATTTTATAAAGATAATAATAAATTAAAGTAACTGTAGGAAATATTTATGAACATTTTAATTATATACAGTGTTAAAACTGAAGAAAAAAAAAAGCAATTAAAAAAAAAAAAAAAAAAAATATTTTCCACCTTAGTGAATACATTCAAAAATCTTCTAAATTTATTATTATTTAAAACAAATAAATTATTATAAAAATATTCATATTAAAATACAATTAATTAACATTTTTAAATGATATTTGAAACAGAAATAAGGCATTTGAAATTTGTTTTTTCTGTTTAAAACATTTTTGTGCATGAGTGATACTTTAATCAAGATTTTTTTTTTTACTGCTATTATTTTCTAATTGGCTGTTTGTGATTTTTTTAACTTTAGAGCTTATTGTTTTTAAATTTAATATTATTTTTAAATTTATTTATTTATTTTATTTTTTTTTTTATAATTTTTGTATAAATTATAATATAAAAATATATATAATTTTTTTTTTTAAATAAGAAAATTTATTATGATTATTATTTTAGGTTTTATATTTATTTTTACATTATTTATTTATTTATTTGTTTGTTCATTTATTAAAATTATTATTATTATTAATTTTTGTATTTTTTAAATTATTTCTTTGAATTAGTGTATTTAAATTTACAACTTAATTCGTGAATTTATTTAATTGTATTTTATAAATAATAACACACTTGCCAAATAAATAAAATTTTACTAAATAAATTTAACAGATAGTTTTATTTTGGGCTTTTATTTTTAAAAAACCCAACAACAATGATAAATAAAATAAAATAATAAATAAATAAATAGTAATTTGACTTCATATGGTTATGTTTTTAAAAATTATAGAAAAACATTTTTCAGTTAAATAATTTTATCAGTCTTAAGCACTTTTTCACACTGTACAACTTTTCCTACCAATATATTAACTACTGTTATGTTATAATAACTAAACCAAGACATTTATTTATTTATTTATTTATTTATTGATTATTGTTGTTATTATTATTATTAATATTATTATTATTATTATTATTTTGTTCTTATTATTGTTATTATTAAATGAAATATAAATTTAAAAAATATTTTGAACATTATTTCATATTTATATATATATATAGCATAACAAATATTATCTCACACTTCTGTTAATTTATTTCTGTTTTGCACTTATGTTTTAGAAATAAAAATCTTTTCAGACTGCACAAATAATTATAATTCAACTAATTACAACAATTAACTGATTATGAAAGTATTACAATAATGAATTATATAAATAATAATCATTTAAGTGTTAGAAATGCAAATAATAGTTTCTATATTACAACAAAATATACAGTTAATATGCTTTATTATTATTATTATTTTTTATTTTTTTTATTTACATGCCTAGGTCTGTTATGACCTTTAAATAAATATTTTAGAATATGAAATTTTTAATATTCTATTAATTAGGTTTTTTAATTACCTGTTCAGGTATGTTTTTAATTTGAAACAGTTATTTTAGAAGAAGATATTTTAATAATTTTTGTAATTATTTTATGCTTAATTAGATATTTTAATTACCTTTGTAGGTGTATTTTTACCTTTAGAGAAATAAAATAGAACTTAAAGCTGTAATTTAGTGTTTATAATTACTGTAAATGAAGAGGCTATTTAAATTTTAAAAAAAAAGAAGATATATATATATATATATATATATATATTTTTTTTTTAATATTTTTTTTTTCCCCATCAATAAAAGTGAATATAATTTGAAATAAATATCACCAAATGAAAAGAAAAACGTAGTTTCATAATTAATATAAAAGTATATATATATATATATATATATATATTTTTTTTTTTTATTGTTGAAAACTGCATTTTAACTCTATATAGATATATTTTTTATTTTGAACAAATATCTAAATTTACAGTTAAAAAACAATAATTTAGAAATACATTATTGTTTTGGTTGTTAATTACTCTTTTATTATCTGTCATGTATTTTGACGGAATGTTATTCTTGATTAATAAATTTATTTATTTATTAACTATACAGATATCACTTACATATAGCCAGGTAGATTAATTTACATAAATTTTTACCTGTATTTTCCTGCCAGGCATATTACTATTCATAATTCTTCTTTTAAATTCTTCTTATTTAACAAATGATGTAAAATTATTATTATTATTACTGTTATTATTACCATTATTATTATTATTATTATTATATTTATTATTATTATTTATAAAACAAGTACAAGTTTAAATAAAAGTTTTTCAAATCTGCAGACAAAAAGATGAAAACTTCATAATTGTCTTAAAAAGATTACAGTTTACTTCGGTTAAAACATTTTTATATAAAATACACTTCAAAACACTGCTATAATATTACAAATTAATTACTCAATGCACCTATCATTTTATTTATTTTTTTATTTTATTTTATTTTATTTTATTTTATTTTATTTTTTATTTTTAGCACATTCTCCCCCACCCCCTTCATTCACCATAATTTATCAAATGTATTGCATGTTTGTTTATTTGTTTATTTGTTTATTAAGTTATCAGACTGTTGTTGCT
>CM022675.1:7328331-7340831 GCA_012295275.1 Chrysomallon squamiferum
AGCATCACAACTACTATGCCATCAATATGACAATAGCCAATACTGTTACTATTATTACTACTACTACTGCTGGTGCTACAGCTACTACAGTTTCTGCTACAAATACTATTATTATTAAAAAAAAAATTTCATTATTACCACTACCACCAACACCAACCCTACCATCATTTGTACTATTATCACATCATCAACATCATCACATCATCATCAACATCACCATACATCAACATTACATCAACATCACCATCATTATCATCATCATCATTACATCATCATCACTATCATCATACATCAACAACATCATCATCATCATACATCATCACTATCATCAACAACATTATCATCACTTCTTTTCATCTCTCTCATCACAGCCCTCACAGCAGCTTGTCTGCATGGAAGGAAGGATGTTGTCCAGTATCTCCTGGACGAAGAGGTTGAAGTTCACGTCTGCAACACCAAGTCGTTCACCCCTCTCCTGTGTGCAGTGAAATCCGGTCGCTGGGAGGTGGCAGACATGTTGCTGAGCACGGGCGCTTCCATTGAGCAGACGGACAAATATGGCCGCACTCCTCTGATGATAGCTGCCAGCGAAGGTCACATAGGAGTCCTTGAGATGCTGCTGCTGAAAAGTGAGTCGATTTTTTTTTAATTAGAATTGGAGAGGATTTTGTTCAGGTCTTAAGTAAGGGTGTTGATTTTGTTTAGTCTGATGGTATTTGGTTCAGATTTTAGTGAGGGTGTAAGTTGATTTTTGTTTACAATCTGAGAGAACTTCGTTCAGATCTTAGTAAGGGTTTGATGAAAATTAAGTTGGTACTGTTTAGAATCTAAAGGTGTTGGGTTCAAGTCTTAGAAGGGGTTGAAAAGTAAGCTGGTTCTGCTTATTAATATCAGAGGAAAAATTGATTCTGTTTGAAATTTGAGGGTCTTTGGTTCAAATCTAGGTAACGATTGATAAAAAGGATCTGATTTTTTTTTTTTCAAATCTTAGGGGCGTTTTAATTTAAAAAGTGAAGGTGTACAGATATTACTCTGGAAAAGTGGGAAGGTTATATATGAATTTTTTGTAAATCCAGTTCAAATTTTAGAAATGTCATTTGATATTACTGAATATTTTATTTTGGTAAACTAACCTCCGGATAAAAGAAAACATGATTTATTTATTTATTTATTTATGTATTTATGTATTTTTATTTATTATTTTATTAAAAATGTAACAAAATAAAGCAAACATTAATGAATTCACATCTTTCTTCTTTCTCCCAGATGCAAATCTCAACAAAGAAGACAAAGAAGGTTTGACCGCTCTCTGCTGGGGATGTCTCAGGGGTCACCTGGCCATTGTCCAGTCCCTGGTGGACAGAGGCTCGGACATTCACCATGTGGACAAGAGTGGACGGACACCTCTTCATCTTGCTGCATTCTACGGCGATGCGCAGGTTGTCCAGTTTCTGATTGACCAAGGAGCCCAGATTGAGCACGTCGATGCAAACGGAATGAGGCCGCTTGATCGAGCTATTGGGTGTAAGAATACAGCGGTCATTGTGTGTTTTCTGAGGAAAGGAGCAAAGCTGGGTGAGTGTGTGTGTTTTAGCAGAGCACATTGATTAGGTTTTTCTCTCTCTTCTGTGGTGTTAGTGTTATGATGATAAATTTTTAATATTAGATGTTGAACTTTTAATGATGCTACTTGATGTGGTCACGTTTTGATAATAATTTGTTGTTATTTTTTATTTGAATTATTGTTATGATTATGATTATGATTATGATTATTATTATTATTATTATTATTATTATTATTATTATTATTATTATCCAGAAGTACTAATTTATTTTTAATGAATTGAGCCTTTATTTAATTTTTGTTATTTAAACATGTAGGATTTTTATTTTAATGCTCATTTTTTGTTTTATTTTTTTATTAAAGATTGACACTACTTTTTCATTTATTCTTTATTATATTTTAAAACTGATTTAATTAAGATATAAATATTTTTGTTAATCTATTTTGTTATTATTATTATTATAATTAGTTTATTTATTTATTTATTCTTTAATTGTTTTTCTGTTTATTTATTCATCACATTTATTTATTTTTTTATATGTATGTTACTCATTCATTCATTCATTCATTCTGTTATTTATTTATTTATATTTTATTTATTCTCACATATATTTACTTATTCTCCTGTTAAATATTTATTTATTCATTTATTTATTTATTTATTTATTTATTTATTTATTTATTTATTTATTTATTTATTTATTTATTTATTTGTTTCAGGTCCTGAAACCTGGGCTATGGCAGCAGGTAAAACTGAAGTTCTTCTTCTACTGCTGAACAAACTAATGGAAGATGGTCACATCCTTTACAAGGTAAATATTACCTTTTACTTTTCAAATACGTCTTTAAAACCCAGCCCAAATTTCAAAAAACACTTCACAATGCAGTTATTTACTACACTGTGATATGGTTCATCCCATCTTTAGAAAGAATTACTTGACAAATGACAAAACAGTGTGATTGCAATTTGAAAGTAGTTTTCTGAAATTTCGAGATGCATAAAGCAATTTAAAGTCTTGTTTCCTTAAGATTTGAGGAATAATAAATGAGATGTAGAATACTGTTAAAAATCAACTAAATAATTTTGGTTTTATGAATTTGGGTTTGGATTAATTAGACATTGAAGATGTAATTCCTTACAGTCATGCAGAAGTCAGTTAAATAACTAGAACTATTTCTTCACAGTAGTTTAGTTTAGTTTAGAAATTAACTAGAAAAAGATTTAATTAGAATTATAACAAAAACTGTAACAAATTTAGCACAGATCTGGAGTTGAAATGTTTCAATGTCATCATTCAATATACTGTACTATGTAGTAAAAATTATATAAATTATTTTGAGAAAAATGAGATGATATAAAAAGTATGAGTCATAGAAAGAAGATAATGCTTTATTAAATTCAATCTAGTAAGTGTTACAAGTGTTTCATTTTAAAAATATTTTCGAAATAATTGGATGATATAAAAAAATGATTCCAAAAAAAAAAAAAATTTTACTGAACAATACTATTAATTTTTCAAATATTTTATTTTAAAAATTATTTTTAGAAAAATTGGATGACATAAAAGTGTGATTCCAACAAACAAAAAAAAAAAAAAAAAAAATTAAACAAAACTCCTAAATATTATAAAAACTTTATTTTTTAAAAATTATTTTTAGAAAAATCGAGTGAAGGATTCAGCACAGAGGTACCAGTATGCCTTGAAGAAATTTCCACGAGAAGGTTTAGGGGAAGAGGCGCGAACTTTCAGTGACCTTAAACTCAACTTTCTCCTTAATCTGTCTCGATGCAAAAGAAAAATGAATGTAAGCAGACTACGATTTTAATCTTACCGTTCATTTACCTCAGTGTTCAGTCAATATAAATTGTTAACTTAATTTATTCACTTATTCTTTGTTTATCTTCATGTTCACTTCCCATAAATTGTTATTTTAATTTTTTCACTTATCTATACTATGTTCATTTATTGTTTGTTTGTTATAAAGTGTTCACCTTTCTTAATTATTGTATCCAGAAAATGTTAATATACAGATTTAAGAAACAGTTTAAAATAAATCTAATTTAATTTGTTAGATTTTTATAATTAATCAAGAAAACATATTAACAGTTTTGTTAAATTTGTGTGGAGATACCATTAAAAATATCTAATAATAAACTTTTATTGAAATAAAAAACTCTATCTTCATTTAAAAAATTTAGTTTAAAATATTCTGACTGTCACAATTTAATGGTTGGAAATGGTTAAGGATTTTATTTTCATTGATGAAAATTAATATTATTTTAAAACTTTAATAATAATAATAATAATAACAACAGTAATAATAAAATAATAATAATAATAATAATAATAATAATAAATGACAGGAAAAATTATTCTTAAATTGTTCTGCAGCAAAAACTGTATTTATTAACCACTATCCTCTTACATAAAATAAAAACAATAACAGATCTATTTTTCTTTTTCATTACAGGATTGTGCGTCTGCTATAGAGCTTGCCTCAAGAGCCCTGGAGCTGAAACCAAAGTGTTTTGAGGCTTACTATGCAAGGGCAAGAGCTAAACGAGATGACAGGTAAAATAAGTGCTTACCTTGCATACCTACATTCAGATTAGAATATGAAGTTGAAAAGTTTAATATTGTAAATTGATCTATTTAAAACAGGATTTAAAAAAAAACTGATTTAAAGATATTCAGTGATATGTATGGATATTTATGATTAAAACATTTTTTATTACAGTAATAAAATTGAGTTTAGTACAGTTTTATGATTCAAAATGAAGTTAAAACATTTAAAATGTCATATTTTAATAATATAACTTTGATTTATCAGCATTTGATGATTCAAAAACACATTAAAGCTGGCAAAAATGTTAAATATAATTATGATGATAAAACTGATTTTGAAACTTAGACCCATTTCTTCAGACTCTGATCACAATTATTGTTGCTTAAATAAATTAGTTAACAGACTCAGAAACAAGAATCAGTGAATTAGTTGAATGTTATGAGTTATTTGTTGAAACTAGAACAATTTAGAGATATGTCCATGAATGTATATTTACATATGAACGTCCTTAATAACTGTATATATCTATATCATATATGTGTGTGTCAGTGTGTGCAGTGTGTGTCTGTGTGTTGTGTGTGTGTGTGTGTGTGTGTGTGAGAGAGAGAGAGAGAGAGAGAGAGAGAGAGAGAGAGAGAGAGAGAGAGAGAGAGAGAGAGAGAGACAGAGACTATGTATATGTATGTATATATGAATATGCATATTTTATGCATGGCTATAAGCTTATTATATGAAATTATATATATATATATATATATGTAGCAATCCAGTGAGAACTGACTCGAGGCATTATGTTCTGTCATCCATCAACTAAAAACCCGTTCTTTTTTTTAAACTAAAAACCCTTTTTTTGTATTTAATTTTTTTTTAACTTACTGTTTTGTATTTAATTTTTTAAATTACTGTTTTATATTTAATTAAATTACTGTTTTGTATTTAATTTTTTTTTAAATTTTGTATTTTTTTTTTTAATTTCTGATTTGTATTTAATCTTTTTTAAATTACTGGTTTGTATTTAATTTTCTTAAATTTCTGGTTTGTATTTAATTTTTTTAAATTACTGATTTGTATTTAATTTTTCTAAATTTCTGATTTGTATTTAATTTCTCAGACAGTACGCAGCTGCTCAGCAGGACCTGATTGAGGCTCTACGCCTGTCTCCAAACAACCGCGAACTCCGGCGTCTGCTCATGCACGTCAAAGAAGAGTGCAAAGAACAGGCGCGTTACGACGGGGGTCAACTGTCCATCGGGGAAATGGACAGAATATCCGAAGACGAAGACGACACGATTTCACTGACAGACAGACAGATGGACAGACATCCAGAGGAAACAGCTTTATGACAGTTACATATTTAATTTAAAAAAATATTAAAAAATTAAAAAAATATATATATATATTCTGAATTTTAAATTTTTTAAAAAAATAAATTCGGGATTGGTGCATTTCTTAGGCAAAAAAAAGTGTTTTGTGAAAAGAAGTGAATTTTAAGACTGGTTGGTGTGTTTTTTGGGTTTTTTTTTTTTGGAAAGGTGAAAGTTATAAGGATTGTCAGAAGATGTTGATTGGTCATAAACACAAACAGCCGTTTAGACAATATTTTCATACCCAGTGTGTTTTTGTAAACTGTGAATATTCGAAGGAACCGATTCAAAACAACCAAACATGACAAAAAAAAAAAAGATGAACAATGACACTAATTTCAGTGATAGAGAAAAACATGACAATATATATTAAACAAAAATTATTGTTAAAATGTTTTTGTTTTTTAAAATATTTTCACAATGAATACATTTCGTGCATTGATAAAATGAAAACTTGTCTGTTGATCAGACAGTACCTGTGACAGATGAAAATGATGAAGGACAGACATTGAAACAAAACAGTGCTATGATGTGTTCACGACTTCAAAGAGGAAATGTTAATTTTGGTGTTTTTCTTCCAGATACCAAAAAAACATTGACACAGAAACACAGACAGACAGACAGACATCTGTAACATAAAGATATTCTGATATCGTGAATATATCCGAAGTTATTTCAAATGCTTTCACCTGTATTATATATAAAAAAAATCTTTAAAAATTCAGTTTCAGATATATAAAATTATTTTATAGTTTTATTAATTTTTTTACCATGTTTTATGTTTTAATTTTTATCAGTTTTATGATTGCTTACTTTTAAGGAAAAAAGTCATTTGGGCATTAATAAAAAAAATATAAGATAGAAATATTTATTTCTATAATTTTCTCTTAGACACTATTTAGAAGCACTTGTTATTACCTGAACTTGCCTATAAAGACCACTTTTTTATTGCAATAAACAAGTAGATAGATTTATGCAATGTCTCAGAAATCCTTGGTAGATTTTTTTAATATTTTATGCATCAAACTTCAAATCAGTTGACTGATTGAACCAAAGCAATTACGTCAACCAATAATACAGTCAACATTTTAGCCAATCAGAGAGTAGTAACTAAAAATACTTAACCAATCAAAATTTATTATATAAAAAAAAAAATATTTGAATTGACTAATAAAGCAATATTAACCTAAATATGCTTCAATGATAATTTGGTTGAATACATTTTTTATTCATTTAATTCTTCTAGTCAAGGGATTATTATTATTATTATTATTATTATTATTATTATTATTATTATTATTATTATTATTATTATTATTATTATTATTATTATTACTTTTTTATTATTATTATTATTATTATTAGAAAGTTTATTAAAACCATTTATATATAGCCGAAAGAAAAATCATATTATTATTTACCAGAACCGTGGCATGCTGGAATATCTTTTGTATTTATGCCTTGTAAAGTGTCTTATTTATGGAGAGGTGATTGTGCGTAATTATGTGTCTTATGATTAAATATCTTTTCTGTTTGCATAATGATGAATTTAAATATGTTTTGAACATAATGTTAGCAAGTTAAAGCTTGGCAGATAGGGTCAGTATAAAACACTACATTTCTAAACATTTTCACAAATTGTTATTTCCTTATTTTTATCATTTATTTATTTTTTCGTTCATTTATTTTTTATCATTATTTTTATTTTTATTTTTATGATGATGATGATGATCATGATGATCATTTTTTTTATTGTTACATTATTATTATTATTAAAACATTTTAATCTAAATATGCCTTTAGCAAAATATTTTAATTTTAAAACTGTTTAGTAAATTTAATTTTTATTATTTTTAATTATTATTATTATTATTAAATTTAATTTTTAGTTTTTAATTATTATTAATTTTATTATAATTATTTTAAATATTTTATTACTGTTTATCTTTTTTAAATTTATTATTTTAACTTCATACTGAACACAAATTGTGCAACTGAATTTAATTTAATTTTTTATTTACCAATTATCCTTATCATGAGATACTTTTAAATTCAAAGTAATTATCTTTTTGTTTTTAAAAATAATTTATTTTCAGTTCAGTATCTCTGTAAAAAAAAGAAGAAACTTCTAATGATGAAAAATTAATTTGCATATTTTAAAAAGAAATCATTATGATTGTATTTTAACCTTTAATAAATTATAATAACAAGAAGAAGAAAAAGAAAGAAAACAAATTTAAAATGAACATTTATATGCATAAAAATACAGTGCAGAGGGAATGATTGGGGACAGAATTGGCTTTTTTAAGTAGAAAATAAATTTGAAAACAAGATTCATTATTTCTATGTTTTATCACTACTCTTGTCAGCCAAGCATGTTTATGTAAAGTATTTGTACAAAGTGCTCTGGTTTTTAATATTTAGTGCTATTTAAAATGTAGCATATTATCGTATTACATTTTCGAGTTTTTATTTTATTTTTAAAAACGTTCATTAATTCGTAAAAAAGTAGATTTTTTTTTTTAAGTCAATATAAAAGTCTTCAAAAGACTGAGTCACAAAGAATGTTTCTTTAAAATAACTTTTTTATACAAGTAATTTTATCATTTGTTTTCTCTTTTTCTTTCATTCATTATTTCTTTTTTCGCTTTTTTATACTGTGTTTTTAAAATTTAGAAACTGAAGGTCATGTTAGTTGAAATTAAATTTTAAGAAAAGAATTGTGGTATGTAACCTCTGTTGATCAGAGTGATGTCCCTTCGTACTGACCACAAATCAAATGTTTTTTATAAAAGGTATTCATTTTTCGTACATGTTCAGATCATATTACTTTTTAAGATTATTGATTAACATTTTAGGTTTTTAGAATAATTTACAACACTGAAGAAGAAAGAAAAGAAAAGAAAAAAATAATCCATGTAAAAAATAGTACATCAAATGAAAAGACTTTACTGGAAGGATAAGTCTTGTGCCTTTATGTTCTTTCAAACATTATTATTATTATTTTTTTTTTTTTTTTTTTTGTTTTTTGTTTTGAGAAATGGTTTATAAAAAAGTACTTGTAAAAAAACAGACAAATTTTGATAAATATTTTAAAATAATTTGTTTACATTTTCTTTTGTAGTTGTATCTTACTAAGTACATCACTTAGTAAGAAAAAATAAGCGTTATATAAAATGAAAGTTGAAATCGTTAAATCATGAATGTTGTTTGTTATTGGAAGAGATATAATTTATTGTTAAGTAAAAAAAAAATTATTATTATTTTGTATGTAGTGCATATATATAAATATATATATATATAATTATATCTATAAAGCATATTTACCCATCAAAGCATTACAAGTGGTGATAATATTAAATTACTATCATTAATTACGTTTATGATGTTGAAATTACTTCCACGTCTTAATTATGTACAGACGACAGAATGTATAAATGAGTTAACTCCCTTGAGTTCCTGCTAAGACGTGCGTCCTGTTAATAAAGTGTTTATTAAATGGCTTTGTACCATGTGCATAAAATGTGTTCACGTTTTAGCTCTCGTAACTGTAGAGGGCTTTTTTGAGATGTAAAGATTTTTTTTTTTTTTTTTCAATTTTTCTGTGTGTATCTGTCATGTACGTTACTCATTCCTGAAAATACATTTGTATCCTGCCATTGAAAACATAAAATATGCAAATACAAACTGCTGTGTTTTTGTTATTACTACTACTGCTACGACGACTACTACTACTACTACTACTACTACTACTACTACTACTACTACTACTACTACTACTACTACTACTACTACTACTACTACTACTACTATTATTATTTTATTACTTTTGGAACATATCTTTAAAAGCTGCTTTGTAATTCAGTTTTAATTTGTGCCAGCGGTGTTGAATTTTAATTTAAAAAATTGACACAAATGAAAAAAGTAACCAAAAAAAAGTAAATAAATAAATAATAATAAAATAAATAAATAAATAAAAATAAATAAAAATAAAATAAAACAAAATTAAAAAATTAAAATTAAAAAAATCTTCAAAACCTTACTTTAAAATCAAAATTAAAAAATTTTGATTTTCGTTGTCAAAAACTTAAAAAAAATCTTCAAAACCTTATAGATTTTACCCTTTTTAAAATTACTAGTTAATAACAGACAAACGGGAGAATGAATCATTTTACTTCCTTAATCTCTATAAAATATGAAGTGATTATTTCGTTTTCTTTAAAAACACAGACTAACGTATGGATCAGTCCCTTATTACACTTTTTTTTGTTTTGTTCTATAGATAAACTTAATATAATTCGTAGCCAGGTGTCTTCTTTCAGGTCCGCCTATATTTCTAAACTGAATTTGACTGGCAGTTTCATAGCTTGAAGTAAGATATTTTGCTGACGAAAAACCTCAGGTATAAAAGAAATCAGAGCATTTATTTATTTATTTATTTATTTTGGTAGTTAGTTCATTAGTAATTTTAATACAGATAATATATTATTATATAACTAGGTAGTTAATATTTTACTTCTGTTCCACAACAACAACAATATTAATAATAATAATCATCATCATCATCATCATCATGATCGTCATCATCATCATCATCATCATCATCATCATCATCATCATCACATGTAAGTGAAAATAACATGAAATGTACACGAAATTCACTTATGATAAAATAAGCTAGACATCAATAAAAAATTTTTTTACAAAAATTCTGTCTCACTTGAATGGATTGTTGTAGATGATGTTGAATGGGAAGTTTTTTTGTTATGACAACGTCAGACCTGACGCAATTCAGGCCAACTGAAGAGTGACAGCGTCAATAAAAAAAAATATATAATAATAATAATAATAACAAACAGGTGAAGTCCTTGATATAAGAATATACGTCTGGTACTTCTATATCGTTCTAAATCATCTTTTTGAGGTCCGGATGCTGCAATTGTTAAACAGAATAATGAAATGTAGGGTATAAAGACGTTTATGTGTGCACCTGTATATAAACATGAATATGAAATGCCTTGTGAATATTTCGCACCTTTGAAAAAAAAAAAAAAAAAAAAAAAAGTTTTCTTAGAAGAGGATCTGTGAGAATTTTAAAAAAATTTGACCTCTAAAAGATTGTGGTAACAAACAGATCGGTATCCTTTGGTAAATAAAATAATATACCTCTTTTTGCCTTACGTCATTCTGAAATCTAATTAAATGCAGATGTGCCAAGAACACACAGACACAAACACACACACATACACACCCAAAAGAGACTCAAACACAAGTACGTAAATACATGCATTTACATACAGAATTACATAAATGCACACACATGCACAAACACAAAGAAATATATATATACACATATTCAGTATTCATCCGTTTGTTTTTCGTTCTCTTTCACCTTTCTTTCTCTCTCCCTCTATCATACACACACAACTACACACACACACACAAAACACAATTAAACATCCTCGTAATTACACACACACACACACACATATATATTATAATATATTCGATGTTTGTGATGAAAAGTAATCGCTTAAATAAATACCGGTATTTAACGTAGGGTACTTATTCTAACCTCTATGAATACTAGTATAGTACTCAACAAAAACCTCATTTCTGACATTAATAGGCTTCTTTCAGTACTTGCCATTAAACACGTTTTCTTCTGTCTGTGTTTGTTGTAGGGCTATTCGATGCTGAGTCTATAGCTCTTTATTTAATTTGATTTGATCATTTTGAATATTAACCTAGCACGCACCATTGAATCATCGTTTAAATGCCACTATTTATGAAGTATGTTAATTTTTATGTTTTGCTTTTTGTCAGCGTTTGTCACTGGATCGAATCTAGATCTGAATCAGTGAATTAATATGTATTTAACACAACCCCAATAACCGTTTATATATATATGTGTGTGTGTGTGTGTGTGTTATTGTTGTTATTGCAGTCATCGTCATCATCATTATCACACGGCACTGGTTAGAACAGGAATTTATGCAAAAGGTGAATGAAGAAGTTTCGATTATAGGAGCGACCTGTCACTGCTGAAACGTCACAATTTTACAGAACTGCCGTGTGACCCGTCTTGTCAGGTAGGGTCACAAATAAGAAGACGCAGGAAACGAAAGCAGATTTCGTAACTAAACTCTTTGTGACTGTCAGTTTTACTTTTGACGATTACAATAAATCTTACACTGAAAAACCTCGGACGGTTTGTCAAGGTTCTCTCTCTAACTTTCTCTGTCTCACTCTCTCTACCTCTCTCTCTCTCTCTCTCTCTCTCTCTCTCTCTCTCTCTCTCTCTCTTTATTTCTCTCTTTCTCTCTGTAACTGTTTTTTTCTCTCTCTCTTTATTTCACTCTCTCTCTGTAACTTTTTCTCTCTCTCTCTCTCTCTCTCTCTCTCTCTCTCTCTCTCTCTCTCTCTCTCTCTCTCTCTCTCTCTCTCTCTCTCTCTCTCTCTCTCTCTCTCTCTCTCTCTTTCTCTCTGTAACTCTTTGTCATCTCTCACTTTGTGTCTCTGTCTATCTATTTGTTCTACTCTTTCTTTCTTCTTTCTCAGTACACGGGCTCTTTTCTTCACTGTTCTGTCTTTCTCTGCTCCCCCCCACAGTCACAATAAAACCCTCTACAAACAAACGACGATGTCAGTGTCACATCTATCAAAACTACCCTTACTGCACCTAGACGAAACATTCACGAAACGTGATGCAATCAGCAACAAAGCTTTTGCAACAACAATAAAAAATAAAAAATAAAAAATAAAAAAATAAAAAAACATAGAGATAAAACTCAAAATAGCCTATTATTATTTCTATATTTTTTTTATTGTTTCTACTTTTTTTATTATTATTAATTTTTTATTATTATTATTTTTTTCTTTCTTTCTTTCTTCGTAGAATTCTAAGTTTTGATGTTAACGTTAGGAAGGAACTCTCAAGTTACTAAATACCCGCGTGTTAATCGTAATCTTTTTATTAATCGAACTTGGATTGTCAAACATGG
>CM022675.1:7345831-7348331 GCA_012295275.1 Chrysomallon squamiferum
TTAAAGTTATTTTTTATTTATTGTTGTTTTTGTTGTTTATCGTCGTGGACGTGATACTTTGTTAAAACGGGTGGATACACACAGCCACCCACCCACCCAGATACCCACACCGTATATACCCCGCCACCCGGCCTAAAAAGCACAAGAGAGTTTATAATAATCCTCGATCGAACAGACAATTTAAGGTTACCGTTGAGAACAGGTCGACATTTCACAGTAACTGTTTGTTGTCTCGGTCGTTTTTTTTCTTTTTTTTTCTTTTTTCTGTTTTTTTTTTTCTTTTTACCTTCCGTCTTTCTTATTTTATCCCCCGCACCCCACCCCACCTCTTTGTGTCTCTCCCAGACCCGGATCGTCGTAACAACGGCACGCCGACGGTATTGTGTTACCACAACGGTGTTTACTGGTTGGGTCCGTTGGGAAAAGTCGCCTTGGCCGAACAGAAGGCAAAGGAAAGGTGTCAAACAGGTAAGTGCAGTTATTTACTTAAGCGATTTTGGTTGTTTTTTTTCCCCTTTTTTTTTTTTTACTTGCTTCTTCTGTTAGTAACTGTTCAGTTGTAATTGTACACCATCTGTTTGTTTTTTTGGTGGTTTTTTTTTTGACTTTTCAACCCTCAGGGATAAGCTTATCTCCGCGAACACACGGGGTATTTTGTGGTGTATTTACACACAGAGGCGATTTAGTTTGAAGTTAATTTTACACAGTTACATAACGGCGAGTGTGGTTTTTTTCGAGTTATATAGAGTAACGTTGCTGGGAAGTGTATTTTCGAGTTATACGTGGCGCGGATAATTTGAGTTAAACTCACTTCGTAGACGTTGATTTTAATTTATATCGCAGACATCGAGAGAGAAGCTATTTTGAATTATACTAATGTCACTTTGATGGTATTTTGAGTTATACGTACGTCGTGGATTGGATAATTTGATTTATACTGATTTTATGTTATAAAACTGACACCGAGAGAGAAGCTATTTTGAATTATACTAATGTCACTTTGATGGTATTTTGAGATATACGTTAATCGTGGATTGGATAATTTGAGTTATACTGATTTTATGTTATAAAACTGACACCGAGAGAGAAGCTATTTTGAATTATACTAATGTCACTTTGATGGTATTTTGAGATTATACGTTAATCGTGGATTGGATAATTTGAGTTAAACTGACTTCATAAAAACTGACAAAGAATGTTTTTGAAATACTAATGTCACTTTGATGGTATTTTGAATTATACTTAACATCATTGATAAAGTTATTTTACTGATTTTATTTACAAAATGCACCGAGGATATTTTTGAATTATATTTACATCATGGAGATGGTATTTTGAGAAATATAATTATTGGATAATTTGGGTTATTTTGAGTTATATTTACATTCTGGAAAGGGTTTTTGAATTTACTAATGAAGTTTGGTATTTTGAGATATACGTTAATCGTTTGGATGATTTGAAATATCATTTTATGTAATAAAACAGACGAGAGAGAGGCTATTTTGAATTATACGTCAGTTTGACGTCTTTTTGACGATTATACGTACATCGTTAATTTGACGTCATAAATTTTATAAAACTGTTACACAATATTTTGAATTATCCTTTGTCTTTGATGGTATTTGATTTTACGTACTGTTTATTTATAATTTGAGACAGGATATTTTAAACAGAGATTTTAAAACATCACAGAAATAAACGAATTTTTATACATAACAAAAGAGATGTTTTAAAGAATATTTACAGATAGAGGATATTTTATTTTTTAACATGAATTTCATGATATGTTTATATCATTGCAGTTTGAGAAATATTTAATTCTGAATTTTTCTGGGATATATTTTTATTACAATCTTGAAATTCATTTTAAGTTTATTAACGTGGTTATAACGTCTTTAAATATTCTTTCATTAATTTCGTCATAAAGTTTATAGTTACGTCATTGCATCCTTTCTTTAACGAAAAATATATTTTCATTGATTTTTACAGGGATATTTTAACGTCATTTTTTACAACATTACGAAATAAACGAATTTTCCATAACAAAAAGAGATGTTTTCACAGAATATTTACAGATATGAAAATTTACTTTAACGAATTTCATGATATGTTAGCGTCATTGCAGTTATTGAAATGTAATAGAAATGTATATATTTTTATCACGAAATTCAGGGTTTATTAACGTCGTTATAAGTATGTAAATATACTTTCATGAATTTCAGGGCATATTAACGTCATTACAATTATGCAAATATATTTTCAGGAATTTCAAGGTATATTCACGTCATTGCTGTTATGTAAATATAATTCAACGAATATCATAGTTTATTAACGTCATTACAACTTATGTAGATATACTTTCATGAATTTCAAGGCTAATTAACGTCATTATAGTTACATAAATGTACTTCAACGAATATCATAGTTTCATTAACGTCATTAGAGTTATGTAAATATATTTCAACGAATACCATGGTTTATGAACATTGTTAAACTTATG
>CM022675.1:7353331-7410831 GCA_012295275.1 Chrysomallon squamiferum
ATATATTTTACTTTTCTTAAAAAAGAAAAAGAAGACATTTTTTTAGCTGATATATATATATATATATATATATATATTACATTCAGTCATTTATATTTTACACATACACACTTTTTTATACAGAGACAAACATACATATGTACATTAGAAATACATCGTAACAATATTCAAACTTACGTACATACATAACACACACACACACACACAAACATATACATTGCACACACCCATACATGCACACGCACACATATACACCAACAAATGTCAAAAACCCACCCATCCCATTCTGAATTTCAAATTACATATAGAAATCTTTAATTTAAAGAGGACGCATATTTTGTGACGTAATGAAATCTACTGTGACGTTTTACCATCCCTGCTTTTTCTTGGAAAAAAAAATTAAAAAAAAAAATTAAAAAAATTAAGGCTTGTGCTCCGTGACGTCATATTACATTTCTCTGTAACCTGTGGGAAGGCACAATTAAAAGAATCTTTTTGCTGCTAATCTTTTAAGAATGACCTTTGGACGGTCAGATCGATTTTCTTCGTTAATTGTCATTATGTAAATCTTAATATCGGCCATATTAGTATTAAAATGTACTTTTTTTTCTATTTCTGGTTCAGTGACATATCCGCACGAACACACAATTTATTTTTTGCGTTTTGCCTACGTCATCCACCCCGCTACTCTCCTTTCTCTTCGGTGACGTCCGTGAATCAAAATATTTTGTTAAAACGTATTATAAACGGTATCCGCCCAGCTAACTGTGTGACTGAAATATAGCATATTACACGCTCGAATTATTTTGATTGCTGTTGTCGTGTTTTTGCTTCACCTTCCCACAGAAACTCGTTGATTATAACGTTCACCAGAGGTCACGAATCGAATTAATGAATGATGAATAGTGGGAAGGATGAATCTGAAATCAGATGTTGACAGATTCAGACCGCTATACAGAACTAGAAAGAGTTAGAGAGATAGATATAGAGATAGATAGTTAGACAGATAGATTAATAGACAGGCAGAGAGATAGAAATATAGATAAATACAGATATATATATATAGATAGATAGATAGATATATATATATATATATATATATATATATATATATATATATATAGAGAGAGAGAGAGAGAGAGAGAGAGAGAGAGAGAGAGATGGATAAATATACAGATATATGGATAAAAAGATGGATAGAAAGATAGATAAATACAGATATATATATATATAGATAGATATACAGATAGATAGAAAATTATATAATATATAGGTACAGTATTTGTGTGTCTATATATATAAATATATATATGTAAGTTGGTATATAGATCGGTAGATAGACTGGTAGATAGATTGATAGATAGATAGACAGACTGATAGATAGATAGATAGATAGACAGACAGACAGACAGACAGACAGACAGACAGATAGATAGATAGATAGATAGATATCTACATATAAACCTTAAAATAACTAACAAGCTAGCGTTAGAGGACAGAGATAACGAGACAGACAGACAGACAGTGTTATCGAAACACAATCATGGCCGCACCTCTGTATCGGATAGATTTTCTTTTAATCCTCTTCCCTAACCCCACCTCTTTGATTACTTTCACAAGATAATATATATATATATATGAAGACAAAGACACCCTTTTATCCTGATGTCCGCTTCCAGCAGGAGAAATATCTTGTATACCTCACACCTTCGTTCTAGATTATGTTTAGTGAATAAAATACTTTAACCCTCCTACGTATTATTTTACATTCTAACATTTGTTCTTCTTCACATCGCTGTCCATTTAATCCCCAGGTGTTCTCTGTATGTATGTTTGTATGTGTGTATCTGTCTGTGTGTATGTGTGTGTGTGTATATGTGTGTATGTGTGTGTATGTGTGTGTATGTGTGTGTGTGTGTATATGTGTGTGTGTATGTGTATATGTGTGTATGTGTATGTATGTGTATATGTGTGTGTGTATATGTGTGTATGTGTGTATCTATCTGTGTGTATGTGTGTGTGTGTGTGTGTACATGTGTGTATGTATGTGTATGTGTGTGTGTATGTATATATTTGAACGTATGTATGTATGTGTTTGTATGTACGTATGTATGTATGAATGTACGTGGGTTTATAGGTGTATATATATATATATACTTGTGCGTATGCTTGTCTGAATTTATGTCTGTAATTATGCCTCTTTGAATGTATGTACGTATAAACACATGCATGTACGTATGTATGTATATATATATATATATATGAATGTACGTCTATGTAAGTAGAAGTCTATTCATTCAACCATCCACCCATACGTCTTTCAGTTTAACTTCAGTTTGGAAACTAACCAATCAGAGGACACACGAAGATTCGATCTAACTATCCTGTATAAATCACGACTTGTTTGATGACAATGCAAGTTTTTTCGTCACGTGTAATTTTATTTTTAATCTTCAAAAAGGCGTTACCCCAGTCTTTTATCTTTCTTTTCTTTTCTTTTTTTTATCTCTTCTTTCTATTTCTCTCTCTTTTTTTTTTTTTTTTTTCATCACCTCTGGCGCTGTTCTTTCGTTCTTTCTATTCTTGGAAAGCGAACAGTTCGTAGAAAGGCTACTCGATACACCTCGTATATTTCATAAATAAAACGGCTGACACTACTACTACTGCTGCAGCAGACGTCACGATAAATTGTAGGTCAAACGGGTGCGGTCAAATTACCCGAGTTTACAAAGGGTGCATGTGTGGCGTGTCTGGGTATACAGCAAGCAGAGAATCTGGACAACGGGTGGCAAGCTCAATGTGTGGATGGCTTGGTTTTTACTGCATGGGTAAGATTCGTTTTGTCGTCGTCGTTGTTGTTGGTGTTGTCGTCGTCGTGGATGTTGTTGTTGTTGTTGTTGATGTTGTAATTGTTAATTATTATGAATAGTGGTTGTAGTAATTGTTGTAGTTATCTCGAATTTTCCTGCGAAATCGTAGCGAATGGTGGTGGTAGTTGTTATTGTTGTCGATGCAGTAAAGTAATTGTTCCTGTCGGCGTAATTATTAGTCGTATTGTGCTGTCGTTTTCATTATCGTCAGTATAAGGAACAACATCTCTCTATATCTAATATGATTTATTGAAATCATTAGAACATATTGATTAATTTTTTATCATCAGTTATTGTATGTCAGACATTTGTTTTATGAATCACTAGAACACATTGGTTAATTTTCTATCATCAGTTATTGTATGTAAAATATTTGTTTCATGAAATCACTAGAACATATTGATTAATTTTCTATCATCAGTTACTGTATGTCAAACATTTGTTTAATGAAATCACTAGAAATCATTGATTAATTTTCTGTCATCAGTTACTGTATGTCAAACATTTGTTTAATGAAATCGCTGGGTGCTGATGTTTGGGTAAAAGATCAATCATTTTTTTACCACATCGACACATTTTGTTTTTTCCATGTTTGATTTCGTGTATATATGTTTATGGGAACCAAATAAACACCAACGTTGGTTCGAAAATATATTTATATTTATTATTTATTTTATTTATTTAATTACAAAAATGTACTGTTGTCATAGTTATTATTATTATTATTATTATTATTATTATTATTATTATTATTATTAAGGTGTACGTACAACCTTTACTACTAAATATAATAAATAAAAATTATTTATAATTTTTTTCGTAGTAATAACTTTTTGTTTGAATTTTTGAATTTCATTTTATTTATTTATTTATTTATTTATTTATTTATTTATTTATTATTATTATTATTATTTTTTTTTTCTTCGTTGTTTTATTTTTTTTGGATAAAATCTAAATAAATATTTTTATTAGAAATAAAAATTAATAAATTAATAAAATATATAAACAAATTAAATAAATGTTTAATAAAATAAACACATAATGAATATATTACGTTTTGTCGTTACCTTTTTTGTTCTGTATTTCTTCTTCTTCCCATTTACTTATTATTTTATTTATTAATTTACTTATTTACTTATTTATTTACTTATTTATTTATTTATTCAATTACTTACTTATTTTTAATTTGTTTTTATTTACATATGTATTGATTTATTGATTTATTTACGTTTTAATTTAATTTTATTTATTTTATATTACATTATTTTACTTATTTATTTATTTTTTATTATTTATTTTTATATATATATATTTTTTTTAAATATAATTTTATATCTTTCCAGATAACACAAGGAAAAACAATGACAGTTTAACGGAATAAAAACGTCACTATACGATCACGTGACTGGATAATTTCCTGTCTGGAGATTCATTCACGCGCCTGGATCGTTTCTTTAAACGATATTTACTCATCTGAATTAATCACGTGACCGGAAATCCACATAGACAGCCAATCATGTGAAAATCAGATTCTCGGACAAAAAAAATAAAAAAATAATAGGATTGGATACTGACGTGACTGGATCATCACGTGACTGGATAACGTTATTGTGATTGGATGAGATTTGCAAAATGAGGTGGCTCTGGTCAGCAGTCACTGTAGCCAAGGTTGGACTGTTCTTCCTCAACATCTACGTCCTCACCATGGTCGTAGTGGTCGTTTTAGGTCAGTCTAAAATTACTTTTTTAATTCATTAGTTAATTTAAGAATCAAGAATTAGGCCTACTCCTCTTCGATTCCATAGTTTTATTTGTTACTTTTGTCAATCAGACTACTGGTGTAAAATTTATAATTTTTGAAATAATTTTATATCCTTTGTTTTTTGTTTCCTGTTGTCTTATGTGTGTGTGTGTGTGCGTGTGTGTGTGTGCTTTCGCGCGCACGCTGTATGTATGTTTATCTACACTACACGTGTGTTCATCTCCTAATAACGTCTTTAAATACTGTATTTTAAAAAACCTGTACCTCGTTAAAGTGATCTCAGTAAATTCTATTTTGATTTATGAAAAATTGACTTATTTTTTTCCGCCAATTATAAGATCAGGTTTTTGGGGTTTAACAAGGTCGTGTTTATTTAACAAACGCTAAACCCCGTTGTTTACGTCTCTCGTATTATCGCAGATTTCTAAATGACCACGATCTTTTTGAATTCTATCAAACTGACCCCGACCGGTGTAGTTGTTATTTGTACCCTGGTATAATTTCTTTGTGCGTTTATCTTATCAAAGCGTCCAATTAGGTTCAGTATTTGCCGAACGTCGCCTGTCAGCTTTCTGAATAAATAACAGTACACAAATGATACAGCCTCGCCGATATCCAGACGTTCATGGGAAAAACATGTTTGTGTCATTTTTCTGTGTGGGGGTTTTTGGGGTTGTTGATGTTATTGCCGTTTTATCTACTTTCTTTTCAAAATATATGTTTTGCCATCTTTCATTTCATGTCTAAGTTTTGTTTTGTGTTTCTCAGTTGAAATTTTTTTTCACGTTCAGTATTTTTTTGGTTCCTTTCTTTATTTCTTTTCTTTAGTATCGTCTTTGATTTTCTTTGATTTATTTGTTTGTTTGTTTAATAATCCCTCAGAATATAGCCTGTTATCATAAATAATAATAATTTAAAAAATGAAGCAATGAAAGAAAAAATTAAAAACCATAATTTAACAAATAATTTCAAATTGTGACAATGATGATGATGATGACGACGACGACGATGATGATAAGAACAGTGTATTTTTCTTTTCTTTTTGTTTTCTTCTTTTCTTTCTATTTTCCTTTCTTCTTCTGATTTCTCTTTTTTTTCATCATTATCATTATAATTTTATTCTTCTTCTGATGTTTTCTTTATCATCTTCTTTCTTTCTTTCTTTTTTTTTTTTTTTTTTTTTTTTTTTTTTTTTTCCTTTTCTCCTTCTTCAACAACGGTGACCTACCGTCACGAAATATTCACGTGAAACACTTCTGCGGTGACGTCAAAAGCTTCTTTCTTTTGCCTCGTTTTGAACTGTTATATATATATATATATATATATATATTTTTTTTTTTTTTTTTTTTTTCGTAAGGTTAAATTATTCTGGATCAAGGATTGACAACGAGTTTTAAAAGAAATGTTTTTTCAAAACGAATAAAAAGAGACCACATATTTTAATGCACTTGGTTAAACATATTAAAATGGTTTGAGAACGAATATTGTGAGAGAAAAAAAAAATGAAAAGAAAAAGAAAAAAGAATCTAAAGAAATATGAAAATATAGACTTGCTCTATTAAAGGGACAGAATATATATATATATATAATTATTACTAAATTGTGAACTGAAATTGCAAACTCGATATAAATTAACAAACACACATAAACATAAATACACAACTTCATGCCAAAGTATAAAACATAATACACTGATATACTATAATTAATTTAAACTGAGTATTATTTTATTTTCCAAATATAAAATTACAAATATACGTAAAATCGTCATATTATTATTTTACACATAACTTCATTTTAAAGAAAACTATCTCTGTATTCTAATTTTAAAATAAAATATTTCATTGTTTCTATAAACTATCTCTATTACAAACATATGTAAAATAATCATATTATTTTACACGTAACTTTATTTTAAAATAAGCTATCTCTATTTACCTGTATTACAAACATATATATATAAAAAGACTTTATTCTAATTTTAAAATAAAATATTCTATTTTATCTGTAAATTTTATTTATTTACCTGTATTAGAAAAATACATAAAAAACCTTTATTCTAATTTTAAAATAAAATATTTTATTTTTACCTTTAAATTATCTTTATTTACCTGTATTAGAAAAACATACAAATTCTTTAATCTAATTTCAAAAAAATATATTTTATTTTACCTGTAAACTATTTTTATATACCTGTATTAGAAATATACGTAATTATTTTTTCTAATTTATAAATAAAAAAGTTTTATTTACCTGTAAAGTATCTTGATTTACCTGTTTTAGAAAAAGACATAAAAACTTTAATCTAATTTTTAAATGAAGCCTGTAAAGTATCTCTATTTACCTGTATTAGAAATATACGTAATCTTTTTCTAATTTAAAAATAAAATATTTTATTTTACCTGTAAACTATCTCCATATACTTGTATTAGAAAAAAATCATAAAAACTTTATAAATAAAATGTTTATTTTACCTGTAAACTGTCTCTCTTTACCTGTATTTACCTTTATTTTTACAGGTAAATGGCCTGTATTTCGCAGTAACGAAGCCTTGCCTAGATACGATGACTCACACTTAATAGTGAACAGAGAACTAAATTCACAAGATGCACCCCGAAATCCACAACCAGGTGAGAAAAAAAAAGTATTATATACAACAAAGTATTAAATGTATTAAATGCTTTCTCACGATGGGGAGAGCGGAATAACAGCTCAAGTGTGACACACACACACATACATACATACATACATACATACATACTAACATACCTACATACCTACATACTAACATACATACATACATACATACATACATACTTACATACATACATACATACACACACATACTAACATACATACACACACATACATACATACATACATGCATACGTGCATGCATACATACTAACATATATACATACATACTAACATACATATTAACACACATATATATATAAATATATACATACATGCATACATTCTAACATATATACATACATACTTTTTGGCATACGTACAATATTTACATACTAACATTTGTATACTAACATACATACTAACACACATACATACATACATACATACTAACATACATACATACTAACATACGTACATACTAACATACGTACATACTAACATACGTACATACTAACATATATATATATAAGCCAAACACGCCCAAATGTCACATAGATATGTATACAAATCGCAAACACAACATTAACCGCTATGTACAAAAACACAGAAAAGCACCAATACACAGTTTAAAACCCATTTTCTTGTAAACGGAGAATATTTGATGCATAGTTTGTTTACAACAGTTACAATGTTACGACTACTACTACTACCACTGCTACTACCAATACCACTACTACTAGTACAGTATCACTACTTCAGTTATTGCTGCTACCACAACTATCTCTGTGACGACTTCTGCAAGCATAACTATTACTACAACCCTCTCTCTCTCTCTACCACTACTACCACTCTCGCTTCTGCTACTACTACTACTACTGCAATAAATCTCTATTACTTCCACTACTATTACTACTACTACTACTAAATCATTATTTCTCTACAACTACCACAACTACAATCACTATCTCTACTACTACTACTACTACTACTAGTACTACTACCGCTGTGCACTATGACTACTGTGATCACTAATAATATTTGTTATTATCATCGTCATTATTATTATTATTATTATTATTTATTGTTATTCACTTTTTTTTCCAGCTGTCGTCCTCTCTCTGTTTCCCCTTTTTTATTTCTAACCCCATTAGTCCGGTTTTTGTCAGTTTCAAAAGTTTATTTTGTTAAGTGAATAATACACAAGCACAGAAACTTACACTTTGGATATTTGACAGTAAATCGTAAATAACAAATGCATCTAAAATGATTTCAGAGAGAGCCTTTTTTGTAAAAACAAATTTTGTTTTCGTTCATTCATTATTCATTCATTCATTGATTCTTTCTTTCCTTATCTTGTTTATGCTAGTTACCTAACGTATCATCGAATCTAACACCTACTATTTTTAATTCTCAGGAAAAGAAATTAAGCCCCTTTGACGTGGAGATGCAAGACAGAGTTGAAACGTTAAATTACTGGTGCGACAAAATTCGACCTCAGAAAGCACGTGCAATCGACCTCGATGTGTTCAAGCTGCAGCACATCCTTGTGGACGACAAGCACAAGATGCTGTACTGTCAGATACCGGAGATAGCTCACATGGACTGGCTGAAGATATTTATATTTCTCACAGGCAAGGTCAAGGTGAAAAACCACTTAGACATTTCGTCGACCGACGCTCACCTCAAGTACAGCAAATACGTGAAGAAACTGAGCGAGTACCCGATCAAAGAACGCCAGCGACGAATCAACGAGTATTACAAGTTCGTTTTCGTTCGGGAGCCCATCGAGCGCCTCGTTTCCGTGTACAAGAACAAATTTTTCGCCAAGTACAGCAAGTACTTCCACCACGCCTTCGGGATAAACATCATCAAGAGATACCGGAAGCACCCGTCGAAGAGCTCGCTGAAGAACGGAGATGACGTCACGTTTCCGGAGTTCATCCAGTTTCTGGTGGACTCCGACCACCAGACGGACAAACCGCTGAACGAACACTGGCAGCAGTTCTACAAGCTGTGCCACCCGTGCTTGATCCGCTACGATTTCGTGGGAAAGTTCGAGACGCTGCAAAGGGACATGGAGTTCGTGTTGAAGAAGACGTCGGCGTTCGGCCATCTGAAGCCGCCTCTCCTGTCGTACCAGGGCATCTATTCCCAGAATGCAATGCGCGAGATTTACAAGACCGTCTCGGCGACGAATCTGCGAAAACTTTGGAAAATGTATTATCCAGATTACAATTTGTTCAGTTACCATTACCCAGCGATTCTCGAAGAACTGTTAAAATTAGTGAAAGTGTTTGAAGACTATTAATATAAATTTAAAAAAAAAAAAAACCTTAATAATAAATATTAAAAATATAATAATAAACAAGGTCGGACTTAGGTTATAATGAGATGCTAGGGGAAGCAGAAAAGACAAGCAATCTCATGTATTAACTGAGAACAGAAATTATGAGGAGTTCGTTCAGACATCAAAGCCAAAACCTGCTATGAACAGCAGACAAAAAAAGTTGCATAATAATCAAACTGATTTTCTGAATGGCCATTATCTGTAAAAAAAAAAAAAAAAAAAAAAAAAAAAAATGGCGAAGCCCTTATAACAAGTATTAATAGAAAACAGGCCAGTGCTAGAGACGAACTTGAAATCTCGCGAGACTTGAGCTTCGGAATCCCTGTTTTAACAAAGATTGTCTAAGTGTGTGACTGCGTAACAAAAGGATTAAAAATCACCCTAAGCATTGTTGAGTAAGAACCAACGCTTTTCGATCGCTGAGGCCTTCGATTACTCAGATCCTTTGATCACTGAGGGCCTTCGATCACCAAGGCCTTCATTTACTGCGATTCTTCGTTCACAGTGGCCTTGAACTTTGAGAAACTGCGGAAGGCCTGTTTAAGAAGTTGAAACAATAAAATTGTGACAGCTGATGGGAAATTTTTTTTACAGATTCTTCTGTAGTTTTTATTTTTTTAACTTTATCTAAATTCGTGGGTTGTAAGTTGTTAATAATGCTATTACTAATTAAATTTTATGATTATTATTATTATTATTATTATTATTATTATTATTATTATTATTATTATTATTATTATTATTTATTATTATTATTATTAATTAATTAATTTACTTGTTATTATTATTTATATGGTTAGTACTGTTGTTATTTTTATTATTAGTTTTTTTTTTTTTATTGCCGTTAATATTATTAATTATTATTTAAATTTAATTTATTTTTTTTTTTATTTTTTTTTTTTTTTATTTTTATTATTATTATTATTATTATTATTATTATTATTATTATTATTATTATTATTATTATTTCTAAATTATTTTCTAAAGACTGCAATAAAAATACATTTGAAAAATGTTAAATTATTATAATTTGTGAACCTGGTGACCAAGAAATGGTTTCTAAGGAAACTGATTATTTAAATACTGTACAAAGTGTATATATATATATATATATAGAAACTGATGTATGACATTCAGTTTCCATGGGCTTTCTGTATTTAAAATTGTACAAAATTTATGTATAAAAATACATATGAGGGGGATTAAAACTGAAAAATAAAAATATATTTTACGGTGAAAATATCTCTAGAGTGATTATTTTAAAGAAGGTACGCGCATATGCACGTGTTTGAGTATTTGTATGTGTGTTTTGTTTGTTGTATATATACTTTACACGTGCATATATCATACAAGTGTGTTTGTTTTGTTTTTATTTTTGTTTTTTTATCTTTATATAAATTCAAATTATTTATGCAAATATTTGCTTAAATTATAAAACATAAATAATTAATATTTAGGCGTCTTTATTAACGGGTTCTTGAAACACAAAACACATTTCGATTTGTTTACTTGTTTATCTACATAAAAAAATGAAATTCTGAAACAGTTATGTACGTCTGTATCTGATATCGAAAAACAATTCGATCTGAACCTATTTTCAAAAACAAAACACATTCCGACAAATTCTGAAAAAAAAAATGTAATGGAATAATTTAAATATGTCGTCTGATTAACTGTAAATATTTATCAGCATTTTGAGTATTTAACTACAGTTTATCAGTACACAAATAATACACATTTATATAAATAAATAAACAAACAAACAAACAAACAAACAAATAAATTATAAAAATAATAATAATAAAAAATAACTAAAATAAATATATAAATAAATAAATATGATAGAAATAATAATAAATTAAATAATAAAAAGTAATAAATAAAAAATAATTTAAAATGAATGAATAAACAAAAAAAATAATTTTCTTCTTCTTCTTCTTCTTCTTCTTCTTCAAAACAGTAATAGTATTATGAGATAGATAAATGATTTTCTTCTTCTTCTTCTTATTATTATAATAAAATAAACTGACAACAAAGACAGCAACAACAAAAACACAAAAAAACATAAAAACCCATTTTTTTTAACAAAAATTAAATTAATAATATTAAAACTAGTCGATAATAAACAAACAAACAATCAAACAAACAAGCAAACAAACAAATACATACAAATAAATAAATAAATAAATAAATAAATAGCGAATAAATAAATCAAACCAAAATGCTAGATGTCGTTTTCAGCGTAACTGTTTAGGCTACCAGTTAAAATGTAAACATGTTTACCTGGTTGAAAAACATCGTTCACATTTTCGACAATAAAAGGTTTATTCCATAGGATTAGCATTTGCTATAATAACAAAAATGTAAGCGAATATTTTTTCCCCCTTCAAACAAACCAAATAACAAAACAAAATTCTAAAGAAGGGCGGAAAAACATAACGAAAGAAAGTAAAAAAAAGTATAAGTAAGTATGTAAGTTAACAAACAAATATATAAATAAATCAGTCAATAAATAAACAAATAAGCAAAAAAACAAACAAACAAACAAATAAATAAAAGCGAACTATTTATTAAGTTTGTAATTCATACCAATACTACAAAACCCTTCCACTTATGTATCCATATACACTTATCGATATAACACAGGCGTTTAATGGATTTTTTTTTTTTTTTTAAATGTAGTCGGGTTAACACAATTTTCATGAAAAAACAACAACATCAACAACAACAAAAGTAAATAAATAAATATATAACAAAATAATAATAATAATAAAGAAGAAGAAGAAGAAAAAGAAAAAGTAATAAAATAAATAAATAAATAGCAACAACAATAAAATAAAAAAACACGTATTCATAATTATACTTATTCTTACATACAAACTATTGGTTGTGTACTACATTAAAAAAAAAAAAAAAAATAAAAGAATAAAGAAAAAGCAGTCGCTCAGAAATAAATATGCTATATTTTCTTCTTCTTCTTTTTTAAAAACATCTTCATGGATGGGAAATGAGCTTTTAACTAACAGAGCTGTACTTGTTCATGAATTTTCAACAAAATAATGGAAACATTAAAATGCTAATGGCGTAGGCATCAACGAAAACCAGTCGCAACGAAACCCCCTCCCGGCAAATTTAATTGGTCTTGTTCATGAGAAAAAAAAAAAAAAAAAAAAAAAAAAAAAAAAAAAAATAACAACAAAAGAACGAACGAAAGAAAATAAAAGATGTCAAGTCTAACGTATAGTAAGTGGACGAAGGAGACACTGACACTAGGTGGCGCGGTTTTGTTGTCGTCTGCATCAATTTTTTTTAGTGCAAAGGAATTAAGCGCGCGCAGCTCCGAACGTCATTGAATAAATTATTAAAATGAGCTTATAAAATTATAAGCCATTTAGAGCCAATAAAGGGACGGCAGTGGCAATAAATACAACATGAGATTGGAATTCGGCGTGTGGGTGTAGTTATTTACATAAAGGGAAATTAGATACTTAAATAACAAAAGCATTCCTCATTTTAACATGCTTTTTCTCTCCATGTACTGAATAGAAATGCTAATCATACAGATCGAGAAACATTTATCATAAATTCCGAAGTCCGGAAAATTTCGAATAAAGAATTATTTATTTATTTATTTTTTTTCTAAACCATCGCTGCTATACATAATAAATAAAATGATTAACATATGGAAAATTTTATTTCAAATAATCCTTAAAGTGTGTTAAATTGTAATAGTCTTTTCTATTATAATTGTATATTATAATATGTTTTATTTACCTTTGTACTTACCATTTATAATCTATATCTACTGTACTAATTATGTTGTTCCATATTTTTTTTTTTTTTTTTTTTTTTTTTTTTTAATTAGAAAGTTTTGTTTTTAGAAAATCGTGTTTGCATATATTTAGGGCTCGTAAAAGGATTTCTTCTAAAATTATTTTTCAAAACTTATTATTAATTATTCATTTCCACGCTATCCAAAACAGTCACATAAAATGTCGGAAGTAACATAAATTGTCAGATCTATAAACTAAAATAATAAATAAATAAATAAATAAATAAAATGATTAAAAAATATTTAACAATTAAAACATACAAAATTTAAAAAACAAAAAATGATTAAAAAATATCCAGTAAAGTTGCAATTCGTTCTTGAAGCAACCATATTTACCTCCCTTTAATGTAAAATTTAGAAAGTTATAACGCTGTAAAATAGAGATTGACCACAATTATGATTAGGGGGAAAAATTATTTTGTGTTGACGAACTAAAATGGCCATTGGCATTTTGATTAATCGCCATATTTTTATTTATTTATTTTTAATGTAAGAAGAAGAAGAAAGAAAGAAACGGGGGAAAAAACAAAACAACAAAACACTTTTTTTTTCTTTTTTCTTTTTCTATTTTTCTTTTCAAAAACATTGATCTGAACCAAGAGTGCACAACCCTCGGCCGTGGGAAGGATGTCACCTCGTCACATTTAACGTCTCATTTGAAATATAACGAGGCTGCGTTTCGGCTATAAATGCTCATGCACCATGAAATTCCTAACACTGTTACATGCCGTACACAACAAAGCGTCCAGTATTCATTTTTTACATGCGACGGTTTTAAAATTGTTATTTAATAAAAGTAATAAATAATATTTACGTTGACTTTAATGGGAGATCGTAGAGGGATGGAGTCATTTTTCGTGGAAACATGCAAACTCATCCATTATTTATATGCAGCATTTTAAGTTCAAAGAGGTTCATTCTTAGAATATTATGCAAAAGTACACACGTTACGCTTTCGGATGTTACGCAATCACAATGAAATACATGCGACCGTTGTGCCAGTGAAGTTAGAGCGCAACGACCCGTAAGATCAGAAAGCTTGCGCAGCCCTGAACTAAACTGAAAGGTTATCATGATCGGAACGAGTAATCGCCCTTTTTATTTATTTATTTATTTATTTATTTATATATTTTTTTTTTTTTTCAGCAATATGACCATAAATAAATAACAAATAAATAAATACATATATGCAAACTTGTACAAACGTTAACAAAAACATATTTTAAATTAAATAAAAGTAAATGCAATAATAATAAAATTAATTTAAAAAAGATGTAAAATTAAAAAAAAATAATAATAAAATAAAATAAAAAGAGAAAAAGTTATGTTTAACAAGTTCTCTTTTATTTCGAAAATTTGCATACATGATTGCAAAGAAATTCTTAAAGAAATATTTTGTGGGGAAGAAGGCTCTGTTTGTATATTAATATTATATTTACTACTACTACTACTACTACTACTACTACTACTACTACTACTACTACTACTACTACTACTACTACTACTATTACTACTACGACTCTTGTATTTGTTCAAATGGATAATAATTATAAAGAAAGAGTTGTTTCTTATATGTGAATTAAATATATTCAGATTTTTAGTGAATTGTTTTTTTAATTTTTAAAAAGATCCTGATATATGACATCTAACATTAACCAATAGTAAAGTTAATAAATTGTTTAGTTGAACAATACGAAAATCCTCTTTTGAAGACATTGGTTCGTCTACTATCAAGAGAGGAATTTGAACAAAAACAAGTATCAGTCCCGCAGTTGTAAACTTCCGTTCGAGAAATTGCAAATCATTCGTATGCATGAATGTGCTTTATTTCTTTTGAACCTTTGTGAAAGAGCTGTTTTCGTTGTCACTTTCGCTCCTTCGAGATACGATTATTTAAAGTAAAATGGTAAAAGTACAATCACCAGATGAGGAAATGAAGGACATTTCACTTCCTCCGAGCGAGGGAGAAAAGAAAGAAGAAGAAATTCAAGAAGTGAAAAAAGATCCCGATCTCCTAACTCTAGAGGGTAAAAATGTATTAAAAGCAATAATAATAATAATAATAATAATAATAATAATAATAATAATAATAATAAATCCACTAATAATGAATAAAATAAAACTATCCGTTAACCTTTGTAGCAAATTGTCTAGACGTTCACTAGTCTATTGACTGTGTGACCAAATTTTCAAATCTATCATTTTCCTATAAAACTTACATAATCATTATAAAGCAGATTAAAATGACACAAAGATATCTTCCTCGGCATTGATAGGAAAAAATATAACATACTGAGAACTGTTTTCATAATCAACATCTTTATTGGAAAGAAAATATTGTCTAAAACTGGAATATTATCATAATTATGCCTCATTGAAACATTGAACTTTTTTGACAGAGGCAGCCACAGCAATTACTGTGGCTGCATCATTTGCAGGCTGTAGCCCACATTTTGGTACCATAATTAAATACATGCTACCCAAATTAATTTTATGAAATTTGGCAGACTATGAGAGAAATGCACAATTTGTCCAGAATAAGCTTACTTAATCACAAGACAGTCATTTTTACATTTTTTTTTTTACATTAAAACACAAAACTCTTAGGCATTTAATTTTTTCATAGCTGTTTCTTGTTTTTGTTGTTTCTGTTTTTGTTGTTTCTTGTTTTTGTTGTTTCTGTTTTTGACAGCTTTGTTGACGGCATTTCTGCTTTGCCATTAAATAATGTCCAAACTCTTGCCACTCTGCTACCATCATAAATAAGTATGAAACACCAATCCACAAAATTACAAGCTTTACAAACAGCTTCATATCTATAAACAACACTTTTAACACACTTTAATAAAAAAAATTAAAAATAAAATAAAAAAAATTAAAATTGTATTGCACTATTGTAACTTGTGGTTCTGATGATAGAAACATTTAATACTATTACAGCAACTTGAAAAATGGAATTTCACTCATGAAATAAACAGCATTTTGAAAACTAAATAGTCACTAGACAGGCAAAAAAAAAAATGGTAGTCCAGCAAAATGCTGGTATCACAGTAGAGACATTGGTAACCAAAATAACTTGGACTGTGTGAAGGTTGAGCCAGATTCTGATCTAGCAAAATCTAAATGATTAGTAGTTTAATGTGTATGATATCCAGGTTGAAAATTTAGGTTTCCATCAATATGATTTGCTAGAAAATTTATGCTGTCCTGATGTTTGTTTATTTTTTATAATATACCTGTGATAAGTAATAGAATACTTTATCAAATCACTTGAATTAAAATAAAAATGTGTAAGATAAGTTATCAAACATGGCAAAACTAGCAGAAATAAAAAAAAAAAGGGGAGAGCTTTTTTTTTAATTTATTAATAAGCAAGAAACTCTTCTGTAGATATCCTTTTATGTATCATTAGTATGATTATTCAGAGGAACAAAATATAAGTATGATTTACATAATAAATAATTATAAAAATAAATAAATAATATTTTAATTTTATTTTTACTTTTTGTGATTTTTAAAAATTGTAAGAGATATGTAGTTTACTTTTTTAACTGGATAAAATTTGTAGTATTTAAATACCACTCTTAACTTAATATTATTAAATTATAACTAATTATTTACTATATAACTGTAATTATTTACTATACAACTGTAATTATTATATCTGCAGACATTCGAGAACATGTCCGCCATATTGAAAAAGCAGTGGCAACAAAAGAACCACGATTCATGTCAAGAACTCTTCGAGGTCTCGTGACCATCAGAAGGAAACTGAGTGCCAAAATTCTTCGCAAACTGATCCAGGGCTATTTCACCTCTCAGTGTCAACAGAGCAAGGATGAGCTTTGTAGTTACCTGGTTTCTGTAAGTATTTTCTATAAAAATTATTTATATTTCAGTATGTTAGCTGTTTTATTTTGATTAATAATTAGGAAGGTGGTTCATTTTCATCTTCTTTTTCAAACTGGTTTTATTATTTTTTTTAATTATATTAAATATATGTCTATAGATTTGTTATTTGAATTTTTATTTTTTATTCTTTTTGTTTTTTGTTTTTTTTTCCAGTATTTGTTGTGATTTCTGTGATACAGTCCTGTTATGAATTAATCATTTTCAAATTTTATTTAGTTCATCGTATGATTTAAGCTCTTGACCATTTTTCTCAGAATCACAATATATTTATATTCTCTTGGTAATTTAATAGGTTCATATTGTATGTATATAATAATAATAATAATAATAATAATAAGATACATTATGGAACAAAATCTTTAGCAGTTCAGTGTGCTAACATGATAATGGAAACAGACGAGTTCTCAAGAAGATTTAATGTTCTAAATTTGCAAAAAAAATCAAATTATGAATTTGATCGAAGATGGATTTTTTTGTATAATTTTTTTCTATTTATTAAATTTAAAGCATCACTTTACAAACAGTCTGTATATTTGTCGTCCAAACATCTTGTAGAACCAGAAATGTGACAGTAACACAGACAGATTCTGCTGTTACAATCCTTCACTCAAGACCTTCGTTTCATTTTATAAGTCACGGAAGAACCACATCTTTTAGAACATGTTTCTTGCATCAGATTTGTCGTGTTGCACTGCATCACAAACGCTGTATCATTCAGAATACATCTTATTGTTACTGACTGTAAGCTTTCAGTGGAGAAATAATGAAGACACGGTCCAAATACTTTGACAAGAAACTGATTCATTTAGGCTTTAATAATTGTCATGATGAATAGCAAAGTATATTTACAGTGATTTGAAAAAAAAGCAAAATTGTGGTGAATTCTGTTGGTTTGACTAATAACTTTTCAGAGGATGATACAGCAGCCAGAAATAACATGATAATCCTCGACAAGCAAGTTGCAAGGAGAAACTTGTTATACATAATCAACAATCTAGTGCAGTACTAACAAAAACAATAATTATGCACAGAATCAATTATTTTGTTTCACACATCAAACTGAAATAATAATAATTCATTTTCAAATATGTGGTAAATTAATACTGTTAATTTTCAAGTATATGGTCCGTTAATACAGTTTATTTTCAAATATACAGTACATTAATACTGTTTATTTTCAAATATTCAGTATATTAATACTGTTAATTTTCAAATATACAGTACATTAATACTGTTGATTTTCAAATATATGGTACGTGAATACTGTTTATTTTTAGCCCACTGAAGTCAATGGACTTGGTATCCCGTTCCGACCACGGTCAGGAAAAGCAGCCAGCCAGGTTCTGCTTCCTGAGATTGAAATCTACATCCATCTGCTTGTCGTCATTTACCTAATAGACGGCAAGAAGTATATGGAGGTAAGAAATGAATTACTGGATGGAAAATTAGAAAGATAATTTAGTATTTATTTATAGCATGTAACCCTCACATAAACAGCAAAATTATATGAAGATGGTTTTAATATATAGGCCACAGCAGGGTAGAAAAGGTACATAGTTATTTTTTTATTTGTTTAGTTATTTATGCAGGTACAGTCTTTGAAGTTGTACAGTTCATATTGTTGTGATTGTTGTATGTATTCTGTTAATATCTGATGATGCTGTTGTTATATGATTTTCATTAAAATCTTAATTTCAAATTTTTGGAGTGAATTTTTTTATTTCTAATTTCTTTTTATGCATTTTACTTATCTTTAATTTTCAATAATGTAATTAAGGAATAAACACTAAATATATAATTATTCGTATTGGAAAACAATTTATTATCTACTTGACATACTTTTTAAAGTTAAAAGAAAGAAAAAATGTTTTTAAGAATCTGAAATATATATTTTTAAAATTATTATTTTTTAGATAGCTAGTTATCACAGGCTAATTGCCTTGTTCCTGTGTTGTCTATATATATATACTACTTACTATGCTTATTTTCTAAGTGTTTACTTACTAAGCTTTTCTTTACTAAGTATTTATTCATAAAGAATTTATTTTCTTTTATTTACTAAGTGTTTATTTATTAAGTATATATTTTCTTAATGCTAATTTATCAGTATGAAAAACTAGTAAGAAAAGTATTTAGTAAGTATTTAATTTCCATTTTTATTTTCTAAGTATTTATTTACTAAAACATTATTTGCTAAGTATTTACTTACTCTGTTTACTTACTAAGTGTTCACTTGTTTGTCAATCTGCAGGCAGCCAACTGCTCTGAGCAGCTAGTGAGAAAAATACAAATGCACAACAGAAGGACACTGGACATGCTTGCAGCCAAATGTTATTTCTACTACTCTAGGTCCTACGAACTCACTGGCCAGCTCGACAGAATCAGAGAGTGAGAAAAATACAGTTCTTTTTTTTATTTGATTCATAGGCTAGGATCATTTTTTAAAAAAAAAATGCCCATCTTAGTTTGAGTGATTCAGAGAATTTGAAATTTAAAAAAAAAAAATTTGAACAGATTAATGAACGTTTTGAAGTGTTTTTGTATAAGTTTGAAATGAATGAGGAAAAGAAATGGATGTAAAATATCTTTTAATTAATTAGATTTGAATTAATATTAGTAATGAATTTAATTTTTAATTTTTTTTTCTATATTACATTGAAATGAATGAAAATTATTTTTTATTTATCTGTTGTTGTTTCTTCCTAAATTAGATTTGAATTAAAAACAGTGTGGAATTTTAAATGTTTTTAATCAATCTTTTTTTTCCTATATTATATTCAGATCAATGATAATAATTTTTTGAAATATCTTTTTCTAAATTTGAATAGGATTAATCACAGTGTGGAATTTTAAAAACAAATTAATATTTTATTTTAACCCACATTAAATTCAAAGTAAAGAATATTTTAAAAAAAAAAAAAAAAAAAAAAGAAATAATTATTTTAATCTTTTGCCAATACAAAAACAAAATCTTGGACAGATATTTCATGAACTACTGTTTAAGTAATTACAGAAAATCCTTTATGCTTATATAGCCTTACTTATGTGTGTGTGTGTGTGTGTAAAGTGCATAGATAGTGTTTAAACCAGTCCTGTTTCTTGTTTATTAACAAGTAATTATAAATTATTTCCAGGTTTCTGCTTATTAACAAGTAATTGTAAATTATTTCCAGGTTTCTGCATGCCAGACTAAGAACCGCAACTCTGCGATCAGACGCAGAGGGCCAGGCTTGTTTGATAAACCTGTTACTGAGAAACTATCTGCACTACAGTTTGTACGAACAGGCAGACAAACTTGTGTCGAAATCTACATTTCCCGAACTCGCATCTAACAATGAGTGGGCAAGGTTTCTGTATTATCTCGGTGAGGCTTGTAGTTTTGATTCTGACTCTGTGTTTTTCTCTCTCTTTTGTTTTATTTCATTGTTTTGGTTGGTTCTTTGTTGCATGAATATTTCATCTTCTTTCATTATTATTTTTTTTTAATTATTGAGAACAAAGTTTTTCAGATTTATTTTAGAATATTTATTTTTTATTATTGTATTGGTTTCTAAAATATTTTAACATCTAGCATAAATAAAAGTTAAAAAAAATAGAAGAAACAGTGTTTATTTAGTCATATAAAATTATTTAGTAATGCATTCATGAAAAAGCCTTAAATCATCAGGGAAAAGCAAGTAGTATCTGTATGTACTGCAGTGTTTGTCCTAATTTTTAAATTTTTAAACAATATCTTATTAAGAATAAAATGCCAACTTATATGATAGACAAAGAGGTCTGTATTTCAGTTAAAAAATAATATGTGACTAAGAATAACAACAGAAGAATGAATTACAAACAAAATAATCAATCCATCCTATATTTAGGTTAAGTTTGAAAACAAACGACCAGTCAAATATTAAATAAATGGCTAAAAAATTATGCAATGTTTTTCTACCTCTTTACAGTACATTAGTTTGCAATAAGTTTTATCATTTGCCATATACAAAAATCATTCTTCAGAACATGTATATAACACCAGAATATGTAACATTTGGACAATTTGGACAACACACTCACTAGTACTAGAATGTTAGAAATATAAAACTAATTGTTTAATTTCAAAAATCCAATCAAGGAATCCGTATGTAATTTATCCAGCACAGAGCACTAGACTCACAAGAGTCAACAATATTATTCCATTAAGAAAATAAGCCAGAGAATCAGTACGCACACCTGGATCTATGTAAAACAGATCTGGACATGTCATCTGAAAAGTTTCTTGAATGCTTGTTTTAACTGTTCACTGTCTCTTTTAACAGGAAGGATAAAATCGGCCCAACTGGAGTATTCTGCAGCTCACAAACATCTGCTCCAGGCAATGAGAAAAGCTCCCCAGCACTCCGCAGTTGGGTTCAAGCAGACTGTCCAGCGCCTGGCCATCACTGTGGAGCTGTTGTTAGGTGAAATTCCTGATAGATACATGTTTCGCCAGCCTACGATGAAAAAGACTTTGGCTCCGTATTTTCAGCTCACTCAAGGTACGAATTGTCAGAAACACAAACAGAAGGACAGATATCTGACGCTTTTTACATTATATTCCTTTCTTAATAGGTCTTTTGCATAAACCCTCACAAAATAATTTTATGGCTGATTTTAACAATATGAAACCAAAATTAGAAAGATACTTGTCACATTGTTTTACAATATATTATGACATACATAAAAAAAAATTCTTTTTTTTTATTTGATATATATATGTATGTATTTTTATTTTTTCCATTTTTATTTTTGTAGTACTCTGTAATTTGTAGTTTTTTTGGTCTGTTTTTATTTTTAACTTTTGTTATTTGATTTCTGTCTGTTTTTAAAAGAGTTTGCTGAATTCGTGTTTAAAAAATTGGTGTGTTGTTTTTTAATGCATGGAATGTCACAATATGTCAGAAGAAAGTCAAGATTTAAGAGAAATTTTGCAAGATACACGACATGTTCAACAGTCAGCTTTAAAAATAGTTTATATTTTGTGAATAAGTAGTTTGAAAAAACTGATAGTTAAAAAAAAATGACTTTATATATTTTAACAAAATGAGGAATCACATTTATATCAGATATCAACATTAAAAAAAAGGCACAAAAAGTTGTTAAAATTTCTTTTAATTCATTTTTCCAAAAGAAACATGCAGAATGTTTTTGTTTTATTTATTGTTTTTTGACGTTACTGACAGAAACAGATAAACTCAGTGTGTACATATTGATGATAGGATATAAATTGTCATACTTCATTGTTAATAAAGATTGATTACAAGAAAAGATCAGTTGAAGGGATTCTAAATACATTTTAGCTATTCCAGTAATTTCTAAGTCACACATGCACATATAAAGAGACAAAGATACAAAACACACACAGACACAAACACACACACACACATGTGCACACAAACATATACACGTATATGCACAAAGATAAACCCACAAATATAGACACTCATAAACATATACAATTATACATGTATGCAGTAACACACACACACACACACACACACAGAGACACTGTCTCATACAGGTATTGCTTCTTCAGACATAATGCATTAAAAATAATAAATAAATAAAAAAATGTTTTAATAGTCTTATTTTGTAATGCAAAATGCCAGCAGACTGAGAGAGAAAAAACATTAAATAAAAAATAAAAAAATGTATCAGTCATTAACCCAAATGTTATTTTGCTTTTTCCTTACATTATTTTTTGAATAAAAGAAAACTTGACTAACACAAAAAAAAAAATTAATTTGATACAATTTTTTTTTTAATTTTAAATTTGCTTTTATTTTTATTTGGTACAATTTTTTGTTAAATTTTTTTAAATTTGTATTTATTTCATACAGTTTTTTTGTTGTTAAATTAGTTAATTTTTATTTATTTATTTATGTCTTGTGTCTTTAAAAACAATTTCAGTATAACAATTAACTTTTTTGAGCTGTCTTAAATTTCTTTCAAAGAAGAAAAAGGTATCAGTACACACACACACACACACAAACACACACACACTTACTTGTTTTTTCATATTCAAGCAGCATACACATTAATATATTTGAACATTGTTCAAAGTACTTGAACCCTGAACATTTTCTGTTCCATCCCTTCATTTAACTTGCACCAGTTACACTGATTCCTACCATCCCTTTCACAAATGCTGAGCAGAAAATATAATTTTCTTCTTTCATCTAAATTGAAACAAGAGTTACCTAATCTTCTCCATCATTATATCCTGCAGTTTTAATACTGTTATGCCTTTTTGAACTTCCATTGAATATTTTCAAGCTAATATTTTATTTCTTTGTTGTACATTTTTTTTTTCCTGTTGTAAGTGTTGTTTTTTTTATACAGTTTTAATTGTAACTCGGAATGAATTCAGTTATAAAACAGTTGGGCATTGTTTTTTTTGATTCTGGCTGCTTTGAAATGTTTGAACTGTTTCTTGTACTGTTTAAGAAAAAATAAACATTATTAGTCTGCCACAGACACAAATACTGTATCCCCAGCTGGAAAGGATTAAAATGTTTTATAACAATATTATTTTGTTGTCTCACTTTTCTTTTATTGAAGAGTGCCCACGAAAAACAATGCTATCCTGAAAATAAAAAATAAAAATTTCTTGTCAATTAGCTAGTTAATTAATTTATTAATTAAATTATTTATTTATTTATTTATTTATTTTTTATTTATTTGATTATTTATTTATACAACTACATTCACACTTTCATATTTTTCTCAACCTTTTATTCACATCCCAGCTGGTTCACTTCCATAATCAACTCTTCTGTAAAATTTAACATCAGTTCCACATTTTTTTTTTCATTCATTCCTTTTCTCTTGTCTTCTCTTCTCACTGATTCTTTCATTTCTTTCTCTTGTTTCCCCAAAACAGCTGTGAGGATGGGCAATCTTCTGAGATTCAACGAAGTTCTCGCCAAGTTCGGGGCAAAGTTCCAGGCAGAGGATACGTACAAGTTGATCATTCGTCTGCGACACAACGTCATCAAGACCGGAGTGAGGATGATAAGTCTGAGCTACTCGCGCATCTCCCTCAGCGACATCGCACAGAAGCTGTCTCTCGACAGTCCCGAAGATGCTGAGTACATCGTAGCCAAGGTAATGATGACGACGTTTGCTACGTTTTTGCGTTGTTTTTGTTATTATGACGTTATTGTTATTATTTGTGATAAAAAAAATGATGTGGTTTGTTTTTTGTGAAAGTGGTGTATAGTTCTTATTTAGAATGTTTTATTTTTGTTTGTTCTATCTGTTTTATTATTTATTTATTATATTTTGTTTTTATGACAAAACATTTTTTTTTAATTTTTTCAGTTTAATTATTATATTTTAGGGTCTTAAAGTGAACTAGCTCAAAGCTTAGAAAAAGACATTTATCTTTCCTTTCATATATATATATAAAAGCATAGAAAAAGAAATTTATCTTTCCTTTTATATATATATACATATACATATATAGTTAAACCTGATTACAACAACTGGGCAAAAATGGTTGTCACAGAGAGGTGGTTGTTTTACTGAGTAAAAACATAATGAAATGCATTATGGGTTCAAACTCAATGTGAGACTGCACACACACACACACACACACACACACACACACACACACCTGTTGATTTATTATTTTGACAACATTAAGTATTTCTAATGAGTTGCAGTAGGTCACAGTTACATTTTTAATTATTCCATATTTGTAAGATAGCCAAGAATCACCATGAGAAAAAAAAAAATTAAATAAATGAATAAAAAGGGATCTTAAATTTTTTTTTCATCAAGTTTTATTCATTTCATACGACTCAGAGTTTACCAACATTGGTGGTTGATGTATATTTTTTAAGTTTAATTTGCACTCCCAGAACTGTTGCAAAAGTCTGACTGTCATGAAAATAAATAACACTGTTGGGGTGGGTGTGAAAGGAAAAGAAAGAAAGAAAGAAAAAATATAGCATTTAAAAAATAATAATAAAAAAAATTCTTTTTTTAAATTTATGGCATCCAAAACAAATTGTAATAAATATTTTTTTCAGAGTAAATCAAACTTTTTAAAAGTCTATAGAATTTATTATCGTAATGATAGAAGATTTTAAACATAAAATATTATAACATAAAATAAAAAAACATTCAAAATTGTATGTTTATTTTAATTGAGAATAAATTTAAACACCTTTTTTTACTTGTAAGTGATTACAGAAAATTAATTTTTTTTAATTTAAAAAATTTAATGAAAATAAAATGGCATGCTTTTTAGTCTGTAAAATGGTTGAAATTTTTTTTTTTTTGAGAAAAATACAAAAATCCATGACAGACTGAGGATATTATACAGTTTTGCAATGATTTGCTAATTCTGTTACGATTTTTTAAAAATTTATTGCTTTATTTTATTATTATTATTATTATTATTATTATTATTTTAATTATTATTTTAATTGTTACTCTTAGTTATTATGCAAAATTGTTCACAATAAGTAAGTAAGTAAGTAAATAAATGAATAATTTATTTGATCTGTCAGAATTTCTATTTTAAAATTCTTTTATACGTTCATTTTATAAAAATTTACAGTAGACGATAATAATAATAATAATAGTAATAGTCATAGTAATAGTAACCATAATAATAATATTTCAATAAAGCTCAAATACTTGACATATTTGGTTTCCTGAGATCTATTAATAAGCAAAAAAAAAAAAAAAAAAAAAAAAAAAAAAAAAAAAAAAAAAAAAACCCAAACTTAATGTACTATGCAGATTGTTTATTGCTTGTTATACCACTTGTGGTTTCTGTTAATATACCACATGCAGTTACTTCATAAACAACACACATACACAGCTAACCATATGTTGCAGGATTGGTCAAACCACTCCTAGTAATAACAGCTAGTTTGATGTTATCATCCTTTACACACACACCTTTCATTATTTTATTAAATTTCCTTGGTTGTTTTATTTTTAGTTTTATCAGCAGTAAGTTAATAATAGGTAACTTACCATTTCTGTCATATTTTCAAGACTGATTTTATTATTATTATTATTATTATTATTTATTTACTTATTTATTTTATTATTATTATTTATTTATTTATTTATTTTATTATTATTATTATTTATGTATTTATTTTATTATTATTATCATTATGGTTTGATACTATTATTATTTATTTTCTTATTTATTTTATTATTGTTATTATTTATGTATTTATTTTTTTTTATTATCATTATGGTTTGTTACTATTATTATTTATTTACTTATTTATTTATTTAATTACTATTATTATTAATTTATTTTGTTACTATTATTATTATTATTTTTATTAATTTATTTTATTATTATTATTTACTAATTTATTTTATTATTATTATTATAATATGTTTTTCTGTTTCTTTGTTTATTATTTTTAATATTTTCAAATTTTATTTACCAAAAAATATGGAGAAAAGGAAAATAGCAACCCATAAGCATCTTTAAACTTTATGTAATATAATTATTATACTTCATTGTTAGAAAAGGTTGATTTCAATCATTTTTGTCAGACAAGAATTTTATTTATTTTTTGTTGTTTAAAAAAGATTGATGTTAATAACTGAACTGAATGGAAATTAAAAATGTATTTTTCTCTGTTTGTTTATTACAAAGTAGATACAATTTTATCAGTATAAGTAGAAAAATAGTTTAAAACTCTTTTCTTCACTCTGTTGTTTGATTCAAGTAATTTATTATTTTCATATCTTCATAATTAAAAAAAAAAAAATATTCAGTTCAAGTCTTTATTTTAATGTCACCAAATAACATGCAAAGACTGAATCAAAAAAATTATATATCTTAGTTCTGGAAATTCTAATTTATGAATAGGGTTATTTCCCCTTCTGGCTAATTTATTTAATTTTTAAAATATTTTTATTATTATTATTATTATTATTATTTTATTGCATTTAAATAACTGCTGGTATAAATATGTGACCCATCATATCAAATCAAGTCTTAAACCACATAATCCAATACTGAATTTTAGCCAACAATACCGGAGTGATATATAAATTCTGATTTTGATATTTTGTTAAAAATTGAGGTTTTTTTTATATGAATATATACACAAACACACACACACACACACACACACACACACACACACACATATATAAACACAGACACACACATATATATACAAACATATAATATATGTAGGTATAAATATATATGTATGTCTGTGTGGGTGTCTCTGTGTGTGTGTATATAAAAAAAACACCTATTTTCACCAAAATATCAAAATCAGAATATTATATATGTGTGTATGTGTGCTTGTGTGTATATTTGGGTGTGTGTGTGTGTGTGTGTGTGTGTGTATAGCTATATGTATAAATGTATGTATCTCTTTGATCTTGAGACAAAACTGACAAATATTGATTCTAAGATTTGATTTAGAGCACACTTCATGAACACTGTTCTTTGCCTCATTTTCTCAGAAAAATATATATTTTACCCTTTATTTTTGATGCAGCAAGGCAATACAGAGATGAATGAGGCATCAAAATGAAACTGTTTGCATCAAGAATCTGAAAAATGTTCAAAGCTCCAAAAAGCAGCTTAATATCTTTTTGATGTAAACAGTCACATATGTGATTGAGACATTAAATGTTCATTGATTCTTTCATATATAAATACCTAGTCACATATGTATGACAGGTCATAAAAAAGGCTACATATGTTAAAGGATAATGCTGATATATATATATATAAAATATACCAACCTAGACTGTTTTCGTTTTGCAGGCAATTCACAGATACTGAAGTTGACAGTGAGAAAGTCTATGTCCAGTGAAGGGAAATTTTAATATTAGCAAATTATTAAATTCATTCAAAAAATCATTTAAGAATCATTCCTAGACTGCCTTTTTTTTCAGGCTTTTTGAGATGATGTCACAGAGCTCCAAAAGACCAAGAGAAAGTCTACATCCCAAAAAGGAGAAAAGACTATTAACAAAAATGAATGCATTGGAAATTATTGATCTAGACTTTGTTCTTTTTTACAGGCTATTCGAGATGGTGTCATAGAGGCTACAATTGACCATGAGAAAGGCTATGTCCAGTCGAAGGAAACGGTTGATATTTACATGACGAAGGAACCAATGGCTGCCTTCCATCAACGTATCAGCTTTTGTTTGGATATTCACAACAACTCTGTAAAAGTGTGTGAAAATATTTTCAGAATTTGCTTCATTAATTTAAAAGAAAAACAAAATATATAACATAATTGTGTTGCTGATGCTGAACATTTCCTTATTGTTGGGGATGACATATTTGTATAGTGAATTTGCTTTATTTTTTAAATGATTGTTGTGATATGGCTTTTTCAAATGATAAAAAAAAAACCTTAGTAATTATAAAAGAATTTTTTTTTTATTTGCCTTGAAAGTTAAGCAAACACTGAAGGTTAAAATCAAATTAGAAAAATAATTGTTTAAATTCACATATTCTGATTTACATTTTGTTTTTGCAGGCAATGAGGTTTCCACCCAAATCATACAACAAAGATTTGGAATCAGCTGAGGTTTGTGCTTATTTAAAAACTTTAAACTAATTACATTAATAAATTACCCTAAAATTGGTTTTGTTTAGTTTGAAATACATTTTTGTATGCTTTTTACTTACTGTTTTAGCTTTCACTGTTTCCAGTCTTTTCTGATAACAAAGTTTGACAATAAAATGTTAGTTGTATGTAATTTTAATGCAGAATTTTATTAATAAATGATCCTGAAATATATTTTTTATACTTTGAAATACATTTTCAATGCTTTTAAGTTACTGTTTTAGATTTTAAATTGACAAACTTTTCCTGACCTGATAATAAAGTTCACAGTAAAATATTATTTAGATATATTTTTACTATAGAATTAATTTTTTAAAATTTGTTTTCCCCCATTTTACAGCTAATTCATTGATCATGCAGTGTTTATGTTATAAATTTATTATTGTTTTCATAATTATTTTATTTTCAAATTTGATTTTCAAAATTACATTTTGAATACTGTGTTTAAAATATTCATTTAAATTATGTTATAATAGTTTTGGATATCATCTCTGTATAATTTTTAGGTAAACATTTATCATTTTAGAGCTGGTTGGATTAATTTGTGATGCGCTGTTAGCAAATTTCTTCTATCATTTCATCGTTAATAATCATAATATTTCAATAAGGTTGAAAGCTTCATTTATCATCAAATTAGTTTCCTAAAATCTGTTAATAATAAACAACAAAAAAAAGGGGAAAAGGAAAAGAAAATCAGATTGTTTATTGTTTGTTATGCCATGTTATGGTTTCTTTTAATGTACCACATGCAGTGATTTTATTAAAAAATAATAACAATGAAAAATAATAAGGAATAACATATGTATATCTTGGGATAGGTCCTGTAAATGTTGTATAATAACTGAATCTAATGCAGCAGCTATTAAAAAAATATAACACATCTTTAATATGTTAAAACCTTTCTTTTAAAAAAATTAAATATCTTTTATTTTCTTAATATTGAAAATACATCTGTATATAGATGAGTGTGTTTGAGTTAGTGTGTGTGTATGTCTTCATTTGTATTATGTGTATATATATATAAAAACATTTATCACAACATTTAGAGAACCTTGATTTTCTTCTTTCTTATTTTTAAAAATAATAATCAACTGTTGAAAGTTTAACATTAGTTTAATAACACTTTGTGTGTGTGTGTGTGTTTGTGTGTTGTGTGTTTATGTTTTTAACCAGACAGTGAAAAAACAATTTTCCAGTAATTTTTAAATTTTTTTCCAGGAACGCAGAGAACGTGAACAACAGGAGCTTGAAAGTGCAAAAGAAATCGCAGGACGAAGATTTCGATGGTTTCCCTTGAACACACTTGTTTGATTGGACGACGTAAATTTTGTATTCTGAAACAAAAATGTTTCGATTATATTTACAAGACAATTTCTACTAAATAAACATGTTCATGTTTTTCACAAGAAACAAAAGAAATTATTGCATGAGATGCTACATGATTTGAATTTTCGTTAGTAAAAAAAAAAAAAAAATTTTTTTTTTTTTGCCAAATTAAAAGCCGTTTTCAAATTGTTCTTTGTTTATGACAATATCGTCTTAAATTTTCAGGGTTTGTTTATTTTTTTCATTATGATTAATCTGTCACTTTGAAAGGGAGAAAAGAGTAGAAAAAAAAAAACGGAAATAAAAATATGATTCAGGGTAGATCATTGTTGATGTATGTATATGTTGCTTTGAATATGAATTGTTTATTTATGAAAACAATGCTAAAAAAATTGATTAAACTTTTGAACTAAAAATGTAGAAAAGTACAAAATTATAAAAATATTTGTTTAGGTAACAAAGATGAGGAATTAAAGATGCATTTTATGTATTTATTTTATTAATTAATTAATGTATTTATTTATTTATTTATTATTTATTATTATTATTATTATTATTATTATTATTATTTATTATTATTATTACCAAAACCACTCTTAATAAACACTTCATTAAAATTTCATCCAGATATAAATGCAGAGAGTTCAAAAGTCAAGAGGAAGAAGTATCTGTCATAGATAAAACAAAAAACTTTGCCCCTAATAATATCCCTTACAGCTATTCATCCCTTATCGGGGGACAAGTCAGAAAGAGATTACAGTATTTATTTGTAAGAAAAATATTCAGCAAAATGTGTAAGATGTAAAAGTTAAGCTAAATGTGCATGTACCTTTTTAAAATACTGATTATCATATGGGAGAGTTGGTTACTTTAAAATAATTAATAATTAAAATAAAAAATTTTGTATTTGGTTTTTTAAAAAAAGAAATTTAAGTTTATGTTAATAGATTGGCAGTTGGTATTTAATAAAGAAGGATTTGTTAATCTATTTCTAAAATATTGATGAAGAAAATTGGATTTCATTAATTATTTATGATTTGAAAGAAAAAAAAAATGTTTTGCATTTGTCCTGAGATTTAAATGTTTGTACATCAGTGTTTAATCTATCATCTACAGATAATAATTTATAATTGAAACATGTCTGTAAAATTACATTTAGAACTAGAAGAAATAAAATTAAATTTGAAATTTGTTTTAACAAGATATTTATTTCTGCTGTTACATAAAAGACTGATTAGATTTTGAGAGAAAATTTAAAAATTTAAATTTTTGCCTTCTCCTGGAAAACCACTGTCTATGATTCTAGGGTTAATAAACTAATGTTAAACTTTCAATAGCTGATTATTATTTTTAAAAAAACAGAAGAAAATCAAGGTACTCTAAATGTGATAAATGTATATATATATATATATATATATAATATAATACACAAATGAAGACATATGTACACATACATATTCAGTTGTATTTTTAAACAAATCTTTGTATTAAAATGACTAAATATTTAACATCCAAATATAGGAAAAACAAAAAACTCATATAAAAAAATCAAGATATTGTTAAACAATTAATATCCAATAATCAGTGATAAATTATTATTTTTTAATTTAAAAACTAATAGCTTTCTATTTAAAAAAAAGAAAAAAAAAAGATACTCAAAGGTAACTTTCCCAAGAATTTACGAAACACAGCATGAATAATTAATCCCATTTATTTAAATATTTAATTCTGTCAAAAATATTTTTTTTAAATAATGCATATCTAAATGTCATCTTTTAATCATTTATGCGTTATGACTCATGCATGTTTTACTAGAGACCTGTGGGGGTAAAAAAAAAAAAAATCATATACACGTCTGCTTGTATGTATGTGAATCTATCTATATATATATATATATATATGTCTGTAATGTAGAGTTTGATAGATTATTACACTCCTAACATGATACTGCACAATATTAACACTGTTCTAAACATACAACTGTAAAAAAATGGTGTGAATTCGTCACAAATTTCTTTTCTCGTCAGGTTTTTTTTACAACGGGTAATTCGAATGGAAATATATATTTCATATCTTTGTCTGGTCTCCAAGTTCTAGTATTGCAGCAAGTGTTAAAGGATGAATACTCTGATCTCTCAGCACTTGCGTAATAAATTGGATAATTGAAAAATTATTGCTGCTATATTGCTGAGGAAATAAAATTGGTGTAATTTTCATAACAGAGTGTAAAAGTGTGGTATATTTTTACATTAAAACCTCGCAATATTTTTTCTTTTATTTCTTTTATTATTTTTTTCATTAATGTCTTCTTCTTTTATTTAAAAAGATTAATAAACTTGATAATTGGAAATTATTAATAAAAGCAACTGGTGTGATTTTGAAGGCCAAAGTGTAAAACTTACTATATCGTCCATTGAAATGTCATAGGCTTTTTTTTTTCCATCAGCTTCTTAAGAAGATTAATGGCACCCAAATATATTCTATTACTAATGGTTATTTGGTACAAAATCATAAATTTCTTATTGAATAATGAAAAGAAGAAACCTGGTGTAGGCACTCCCAGGCTGTAATTTAGTGGTGGTGGGTTTAGGGTGGAGTTAAAGCATTCAGTGAAAAGATATAACAAAAAAAAAAAAAAAAAAATCGGTTGGTTTGGACTTGTTAAGTTAGGTATTTTGTTATTGTCAGAACTGAGGAAAAATTTAAAAATACTTTATAGTGAGGGTTAAAGATAAAAAAGAAAAACAGTTTTTTAAGATTACATTTCAACAGAAAATCTAACACTATTTAGATGTATATATATGTGTGTGTGTGTGTGTTTGTTATTTTTTTTAATTAATAAAAAGTCTTGGCCAAGCATGGAACTTCAGCTAACAATAGATTAATAAAAATTTAAAAAAATGATATAGGGAGGATGAATCAGATATCAAAATGAAGGTTGTGGACTCAGAAATGTGGAAATGTTCATCACGTTAATCTGCCAAAATGTGACTTAAGACTTGATTTGTTGTGAAGGGTCACATATTTGTGTCACATTTAATCCTATTCTTGACAGAATCAAAAGTTGTAATATGTGCATCCAAGGAATATGCACATTTTTTATATTATTAATTTTTGTTTTTGTTGTTTAATTTTAATTATTAGTAGCTAATAAAGGAGTTAATAGATAAAGATGATGATGATGATGATAATAATAACTGTGACATAATAGTATTGCAGAAATTGTAACAATAATTAAAAATAATAGCAACAATAATAGTAGTAATAATAAACATCAGACAATATTTATGAGACGTCTGTATATTAAACTTGAAGTGTCCACGCTTTTTAAAGAACATTTTCAGAATCTTTTTTTTTTTTTTTTTTTTTTTTTTTTTTTTTTTTAACTCACATAAACTCATAGGTTCATCTCTGTATACTTATAATTTAATAACATTTATGTTTCTGCACATCAAAAGATGCAAAAATTCATCGGATCAAAAGGTTTCTACGGTCTTACTTTTTAAATCGAATAATTTTATAAATAATAATAATTTTTAAAACGTTATTGTGAACACCCACACAAAACATTTGGAATTTTTAAATGCTTAACTACAAAAAAAAAAAAAAAAAAAAAAAAAATAATAATAATAATAATAATAATAATAATAATAAATAAATAAATAAATAAATAAAATAATAAGATTACTTGAGATCAACAGTATATTGCATATTTTGTCGGAGTTTACATTATTTATTCGAACCGAACCCATGTCCATTTTTTTGTCGAAAACGAGACATAATAGACTGGGAATTACTCCATTGATCCGCATCGTTGAAAACGTTGTAAACCCGACTACTAAATTACAGAGATGTTCTCAGTCAAAGTATTTTATTATTATTATTATTATTATATTTTGTTCTTATTGTTTTTCCCACATTGACATTCGATGTTTCTTGTTGTTTGAAACAGAAAATATTACACCCTACAACTAATTAGAAAATGTACGCGTAACAACGGCGATTATTGTATGTAAAATATTTTCATCTGTTTGAATCGGATATACAGCGCATGTCTTGATCTCAATGGGTGTTCCCATTTACTAACATCAACCGACTTTTATAAACTCTCTCTCTCTCTCTCTCTCTCTCTCTCTCTCTCTCTCTCTCTCTCTCTCTCTCTCTCTCTCTCTCTCTCTCTCTCTCTCTGGCATGCTATACAAATAATAAAGCATTCGTACATCTGAAACACCGATATTTTATAATTCGGAGTCACAAAAAATAAAAACATTACTAATAATAAAATTCTAGAATTATTTTTTAAATGATTAGTTGATTATTAACACGTATAAAAATAGAAGGGAAAAAACAGAGGAAGTTACATAATCCAAATAACAGAGAGAGAGAGAGAGAGAGAGAGAGAGAGAGAGAGAGAGAGAGAGAGAGAGAGAGAAAGATTCACTGGTAAAATAAATATGAAAATTGTGAATGGAAATTATTATTATTATTATTATTATTATTTTATTCTCAAAGAGATAAAATTTGTCATATTAACCTAAGCAAAGTTTTAAAAAAAACCCTCTCTCTCTCTCTCTCTCTCTCTCTCTCTCTCTCTCTCTCTCTCTCTCTCTCTTTTCTTCTTTTTTTTTTTTTTTTTTTTTTTTTTTTTTTTTTTTTTTTTTTTTTTCTCGAAAGGCTGGATTTTATCAAATATTTCCTGGGTATGCAGGCACGCGCCGTATGCCTGGGTGAAATTTCCCCCGCAGACGTTCGTTTGTGTACACGGTACACAACTCCGTTGTACCGTTAACTCTTTTTTTGCTTGAACAGAAGCGAAGAAAATTCGCAAAATCTTTGATACTTTTGCCTGGGGTATTGAACGCTGGAGCCACCTCGCGCTGGGGTCGGCATTTCCCGGGGGCTGTACTATTTTTAGACGCGTCTATCGATTATATCCTGTCCCAAGGGCGTAACCCCGTTGAATAGAGTTGGTCGGAAGGAGTATACTGAACGCCTCAAGTGAAGCACATGTTCTTTTTTTTTTTTTTTTTTTTGTATATTCACAGTTCATGAAAAGTTTGCGCTCAGTTTTATTATAAAACGGAGAAAACGCGAAAAGTAGTTTACGAAAGAAAAAAATTTGCTGCAGTTTGTAGTAACGTGATGATGATGATAATGATATTGAGTTATGATTAAGATTATTTTGATGATGAATGATAATAATACTGAAAGATAATCGTTATTTTGACGATAATAGTAATTATGATTATGATTAAATAATAATAATAATAATAATAATAATAATAATAATAATAATAATAATAATAATCATGTCTAAAATATTCGTCACTGTTATCAACATTATAATCATCATCATATTATTATTATTATTATTATTTTTTAGTTGTTGTTGTTATTGTTTCGTGCAGACAACAGGCTGTCTACACCCAGTGGCATGACGTCACATCCGGCCTTCTGCCTATCTAGAAGTTCATTTTCTTTTATACTTAATTTCTTTAGGAGTGCTCACGGAAAGGGGGGATAGGCTTCTACCCCGTTTTAAAGCCCTCTGTAGTTTTGACGACGTATTTGAATAATATTCATTTTGTAAATGAATGAATAAAAATAAATAAACAAACATGATATGTCTTCGTCAAAAAAATATATTCAAAGTGATGCAAGTGTGAATCTGTTAAGCAATATATTAATAAGAATTCACTTCATTTCTTATTTTTATTTATTTATTTATTTATTTATTTATTTATTTATTTATTATAACAGAGTTGATATCACGTGGGCCAGATGTTGACCACCTTTGTACCTGGAGAAAGAGCGACGGATAGATGGAGACAAAGGGAGAGATAAATAGAGAATGAGAGAACGAGAGGAAAGAGACGAAGAAATACAGAGATAGAGAGATAGACAAAGAAACCGAAGGGGAGAGAGAGAGAGAGAGAGAGAGAGAGAGAGAGAGAGAGAGAGAGAGAGAGAGAGAGAGAGAGAGAGAGAGAGAGAGAGATTGTCTAAAATTTTCTCAAGCTTGTCAAGCACTTCACTTCTACGTCCTTTTTATCTGTTTTAAATAGCAACCGTCTGCTTTTGACCTGTTTCCCCTAGATGATATAAAAAAAAAAAAAAAATAAAAAAATAAAATAAAATACTATATATATATATATTTTTTTTTTTTTTTTTTAAAGAAAAACCACCTGTTAAAACTCATGTACATGTTTTTATTTCACATTTGAACGAGAAGTTACTACCTTTCACTAAAACTATCGATTCGGCAGTACGTCTGCTAGTTTGTTAACCCTTTCACCGCGGAATGACAGAAATCGACGATGTTAGCATGAGTCAGCGCTGACACGCGGGAGGGAGGGGTTGTGGTGGTGGAAATCTTTCTTTTCTTTTTTTTTTTTTTTTTTTTTTTTTTAAAAGGAAATAAAATGATTTATTTATTTATTTATTTATTTATTTTATTATTTCAAACACTATTTTTTTTTTTTAATTAATTTAATTTTTCTTTTAATTTTTTTTTAATTTTTTTTTTTTTAAAATATGAATAATTTGATTAAAATGTCTATTATTAGTACGCATGTCACTTTTCTAGGTCGTCTGATCTTAGCAAAACACGCCAAAGAAAAAACCGAAGATAAAGAACATCAAAAACGAATCACATAGTAATTTATTTTATATATCTTTTTGTAGTTGGATTCGCTTCGGCAATCAGTCTGGATTATGAAAACGACCCATGAATTTAAGAAAAATAAATAAATAATCATAATAATATATTCATATAAATATCCAGTTACGATATTATATACTTTTATAGAACAATAAAGGACCATCAAAACGTTATGATACATTATTTGTTCATTTAATTGAAATTATTTTTTATTTAAAAGAGCATGACGTTTCGTTCTCTATCTGTTAAAAATAAAAACACATCACATATTTAATATGTCTTTCTTACAAAAAAAACTAAAAAAAAAAAAAAAAAAACCTCTCACCAAAGGTTGCCCTTTGTTTTAGAATCATTTCAGTCATTTTGTTGTCGGAAGTACACGCTGGAAACAAATTTAATGAGAGAAGAAATAATATGCATGTGTAATTATTTATTTAATAAATAAATCTTGTTAAAAATCACGTGACTTGGCCTGCGTGCACAAATGTCGAGTTGGCGGGTGGGGGGGGATAATAATAATAACCTTTGTAAGAAATTGTGAGAAGAGAGTGTTAAATGAAGCCGATGATATATTTTGTTCACGTCTGTCGCACATATTTGAGGCGTAATAAAATGAATAATCTAAACACATTGTCATTTCCGTCATAAACCGGCAGTGACGTTAATAATGCAGACGTATCTGCGTTGACAGGACCACAGCTTTTAATAAATGAAGGATGGGAACGGATAGGGTTATATGAACTGACATACATATATACATACATACATACATACATACATACATACATACATACATACATACATACATACATACATACATACATACAGGCATATCGGCATACAAACATAAATATATAGATACATGCATACAGACATACCAAATGCATATACTAAATAAATACATTCGCATGTAAATATTATATACATAACTACATATATATATATATATATATATATATATATATATATATATATATATATATATATATATATATATATATACACACACACATACAAACACACACAAAACACACACACACACATACATAAAACATTCATGTCAGCTCAAATAATTTAAACATTACGTTGCCGGTGGTCATTCCCGTAAAGTTTACATACAAAAATGGATCGTAAGACATTAAATCTAAAAAAATGTGAACTAAATACAATGCTCTATTAACATCTTTGGTGTCTATCACAAACTTTCATTCATTCACTGACAACATCATCTGAGGGAATGACGTCACTATTATGGTAGGGCCTATTTATAACATGCTTCTTTTTTTTATATAAAACAAATAACAAAAAATACTCTTCATTTTACAGTCATTCGTTCAAAATAAGTAAAGTATTTTTCGTATTGTTCTTGCTTATAATTATGTATGGTGAATAATTATTATAAACAATTGATGGTTAAATATATATATTATGAAGGCAATGGCAGTATAAGTGGACGTAACAGATTTCAATGAAAAACAGTTAAAAAAGAAAACTCCGTATATTACTTTTGTACTTGTCAGTGCGCTTATTTTACATGCATAAGTTTAGTTTAGCAAAATGAGGTGACAGTCCATGACAGATGTTTTGTTCTTAGATTTTCTTACAGTAATCTTCACGCTTTCTAGACAATGACCCAATTACACGATAATAGTCTTATACAGACGACATGCGTTGACAGCAATTTCTCTTCTTTGTTTTAACTTTTTTCAAATCTTTTTTTGTCTGTTATGTGAAGTTTTTATTTTACCCATTCAAACCCACCCCCACAAAAAAGACAAAATAATAAGAAGAATTAAAAAAAAAAAAAAAATAAAAAAAAAAAATAAAGAGAAGATTTTTATCTCTTGATATCTGACTACCTTTGCGTGAATCTGTGATGCGTAACATTTTTTTTTTTTTCAGTCTATTTCGTTTTTGGTTCTTCTTTCTTCTTTTTTTCTTTATTATTTTCTTCTTTTTTTTTTTTTCTTCTATCGTCTTCTTCTATTTCAATTTTTACACCGTTCCTTTTAATTTTTACAGAATATGCATTTATGCGTGCAAGAAAAACTCACAAAACAGGTATATTTACGTGGCGGTTTTATGATTTGTACGTAACTAAGTAGACAGGTAAAACTGCAGAATAAAAGATACGTTACTGGTTCATAAGGACAAAAAAAAAAAAAAAAAAAAACGGATAATCTGTTCTTAATTACTGTAGGTTTAAAGATAATAATGACTTTATCAAAAGAGTTTTCATGACAGCTTTTGGCAATGGATGGAGGTTGATAAAACAAGTTAACAAGTTAATGACGAGTTGTGTTTTTAAAAGCCATTAATAAAAAATACAAACAAAAAAAAAGAAAAAAAAATAAATACAAAAATAAATACAAAAAAAAATAAATATATATATATAATATATTTGGTTTTTTAATTATTCGTATGTTAGCGTTTTTTTTTTTTTTTAAATTTTTTTTTTTTTTTTTTTTCTGGGTGTATTTCCTCCATGCATTTCTGAAATAACGTAAAAGTTTAACAGACTGGCCAAACAATTTTTATACCTTTGCATTTAACCTTCTTAAAAGTGATATGAATAAGTGTAATATCAAACGCGGCAATATCTATCAACGATATGACGTCATTTAGTCTCAACGAATCTACTGACAGAATTATTTCCATAGTGATTAATATTATAATGTGAAACTTATTTATTTGATTGAATATTATTCGTTGTGTATATGTTATGCTTCACATAAATACTTTAAAATTCTTTTAAAAGTGAAATACAGGATATAATAAAATATATCATATAGCTGGCTATTGTAACCTATATCAAACTCAACGCTAATTTTCTATCCTATCCTGAATGACTAAATAAATAAATGAATGACCGAATGACTACTATTACTATTACTACGACTGCTACTACTACTACCACTATATATGTCTTTCAATATACACATATATTATACAATTATAATTATGAAAAAATATAATCTAGTTAATTATATATTTTATTAAACTAAATCCAGACACACCCATGAAAATTCTAACTCTCAGGGTATATATTTACGTCTGTGCATGTATCAAATTATTAAATGTGTAATTATTTTAATTTTAAAATGAGACCACACATGCAAATTTTTTGAGATCGGGCGTTTCCGTTTTTGCTCGACTGGTTTTGAAAAGACTGGTAATACCTCGGACTGGAAAGGAACTTGTTAAAATGTTCATATGAAATTTGACTTTTGTTGATTATATTGAGATGAGATTAATTTATTAAATTTTATATAAATACTGATAATTAACAATTAAAAAAAAAAAAAATTTAAGAAAATAAATTAATAATTTAATAATTAAAATAAAATAAAATATTAACAAACAAAACAATGCAAAAATAAATATATATATATATTAAAAAAGGATATAATAATAATAAATTTATTTAAACTTTATTTTTTTAAAGTAAGTAAGAAAAATAAAACAAATTTCTTTAAAATAAAAGTCAATCCGTTTAACGTAATATTTATTTTTTTGCACATAATTCATCAGCTGAGCGTATATTATACATTAACAATCGACCAATTGTTTATTATTTTTTTTTTAGTATTTTTATAAATAATTATATGTAATTATTTTAGTGAGTTTTCATGAGAAAATATCTGGCTTGCCAATTGAACGTATGGCAGAAAATTCAGTCGGTTTCAACCCAGAATAATAATTTATATTACTGACATTGATGATATCGCTGTTGTGGTATGTTTATCATTTAATAGTTAGATAGTCATGTTTCAATATTTGTCTCTTTTTCATAAAAAAAAAAAATAAATAATAAAAAATAATAAATAAATAAACATAATAAAAAGTAAAATAAATGATAATAATTGTCACTCTGATGTATATATCTCTGTCTCAGGTAGGTTATTACCCAACTTGGTTTGGCTCTAGGGTTATCCGATATAGGTTCTATGTATGTTTATATATATATATATATATATTGTTCAATAGAAACACAACAAACACAAGACACTATTAAAACTGTATTAGCACATGCTACGAACATTCAATATAAGGGCTGTACATGCAGAACAGCAAATATATATATATAAGCAGTTATCCAGATCCAGCCTGAACTCTTACAGTGCGTTCAGTGGACAGTGACAGTTCCCCCGGAATCGTTCCACAGTTCTCCTCGTTATTTGTCAACGCGGTTCGAACCTTACAGCTGGACGACTATCGCCAAATCCTTCTGCGAAACAATAGCCCGCAACACCTATTACCCCAGAGGCGATAATGAATCCGGCTTGTCCCGACACGCCTATGGCCCCTCACACCCCCTGCCCAGGAAAATTCAAGTCTTTTTGTGAATTCGGTGGACAAAAAAGAGAAAGATTAGAACATTCTTCTGTCACAACAACAATAATAACAGTAAGAAGAAGAAGAAGAAGACGAAGAAGAAAATAAAATAAATCATCCAAAATAATCAGTTCTCTACCAAAATGACAAAAATAATTTCATATTAATAATATCAACAACATATAACAAACAAATTTCACTTTATAACTTTATTAAATGTTATTTATATAAATATATATATATAAAAATGACATTTTGTTTGAAATAAATTATCGATTTAGAAAAAAAAAAAATTTTATTACACTTTTTTATTTTTTGTTATTATTATTTTTTTTTTTTTAAAGTAAAACATCGTTGAATATTTTATATCATATAAATATCTTTTCTTACAACATTAATTATATTTACTGCGAATCTATAATTATAAATAATATTCGTAAAAAACTATTCCGAGGTGAGCAGACGTCACAAAATACATTCGCGGTTTTTCTGTCCCTCAGTATACCGTTATGTATCGTAAGAGCCGTCAGCTGTTAGATGGTCGTTGTATTTATGCGGGATGGGCGATCCAAAGCTCACACTGCCTGCTAGCTTTTACCCTGCCACGGATAAACACAGAAAATCGATACAAAGTCTTTATCCCCCGCGTGACAAATTATTTATAGGGTCGCTGTATGCAGCAACGCTAATGAATGCCCGACCCTGGCTGGTTTCTTGGACGGGTTCCAAGTACCACCGCCGGGCAGGCCAGAACAGTCGAACGAAAAACTGCGAGAGGGGGGACAGGTTTTAATTATTAACATTTGTAAACAGCTTTACTTTATGCTTTCACGTCTATTTTTCCCTCTGGGTCGAACGTTTTTTCATAGTACACTGTGTTGTTTGAGTGAGAGAAAGATGAACGAATACTGTGAATTGAGAGTGATGATGAATTAAAAGACGGACCGTTAAGTTAGACTGAAACCCCTCGGTGTGCGCGAGCCGCCTGGCTTTGTTATTTGTACAGTAGAGGCACGAATAAACAGCCACGCCCTCCAGGGGAAAATACGTCACTGCCAGGTTTCGCTACCCACGTGAACCCGTGGAAAAATCGCATTCACGTGGGTCGGCTGCCCAATCAGGGAGGGACAGGCGCGCGTGACGCAGATAGACAGCGAGCCTTATTTGGAAATCTACCCACACGCCCCCACCCAGCGCATTCGCCAGGGACAAGAAAGCACACGGAGTCCCACAGAACCTCGACTTTGGTTGTAATTTAGGTAAGTGAATTGTACTTATGTTGATATGAGTGGGTGGATACATTTTTACAATAAACAGTACGGCTCAGTTTCATCTATTAACATTTGGTCAGTCCATACCAGTTGGTGTTGACCAGGCCCTGGGGTCAGGCTGTACAAATGAATGTTGGCGACATTTCTAAATGGCGGTGAGGCAAAGCCACTTCAACTTAACCGCAGATAGAATTATGATTAACAGATAATAACTCGAAATATTGTAAAATATCTGCTACGTTCAATGTATATATGTTTGTTTATGTTGATAAAAAAACGAAAGCGATTTTTTTTTTTTTTTTTTTTTTTTTTTTTTTTCCCCGTTGAGCGGAAACCTACTTCGTTGCGCTGCATTTGTACAGATAGATGAACAGGGCGCCCTAACCTAGAACAGTGAAAATTATAAAGCTGCCGTCGTGCTAGGCGATCAAAACGTAATATACTTGCGTTCCCGTTGTTGACGTTTTTATTTAGATTCGGTAAAACCATTTAAAATCGCCCATTCACTTCTTTTCACCCGGAAGTGAATTTAGCTTGATCATGTTTACTCTTTTATTATAACGTGTAACGTGATGTCGTCTGCTAGTCACTTCTCTTAAAGGCACAGTATCGAAATAATTGAACGAGTTTTTATTTTTCTTAAACATTTTAGAGTATAATATATATATTTAAAATATATGTTTTTTACTGCAATTAATATAATATTTAAAAACAATTTTTGTTTATATAAGCAAAATGGATTGTTTAATTTTAATTTTAATTTTTTTGCTGAAACAAAAATAATTAAGGCTATTATATTGATTTCATTTTATGGATTTTTAAAACTTTATTGCTATTTAAATAATTTATAAAGCAGTGTATTTATAAATAATAAAAGGAGTTTATCCTAAAATCTAAGAAATAATTTTCACTGGCAATAATTTTTTAAGTTTATGAAGGATAGGCAGACTGGCTTTTTATTATTATAATTTTTTTTAATATTTTTTTTTATGTAATATATTATAATAAATATAAGCAAATGTCAGGCATTTTTTTTATGCCCATGAACAAAACATATGTACTGTTTATTCATATATTGATTTTTACATTAAAAAAAGTTATTTTTTTATTTCATGGTGATAATGTTTGTAAATTACTATGTGCAAGAATACTGTACTTAAGTACATACAAGTCTGTTTGAATAATTACTGCACGGATGGTTAAATTTTTCTTATGTGTGTATGTATACAGTTTATACTACATATGTAACTGTTATTATTTATTTAAAATATTTTTTATTTTATAATGCTTGAGAGTAGTTAATTTGCTTTTCTTTATCAGAAAGAGTTCTGTTAAATATACAAATACGACAACAAACTACTACTACTACATCTGCTACTACTATTATTACTGGTACTATTAGTATTACATTCTATCCAAAATGCTTGGGACTCAACGTGTTTTGAAATTTGGAATATAATGACATAGCCTAAGAATAAGGTCTTAATACAGATTCCATTTGTATTTTATATACATTAAATACAAACAGTAGGATTTAATATTTTAAATAATTTTGTGTAAATTAAAATCTGTGCATGCAACACTTTCTGAAACTTGTAAGACATCACTGTTTCTGCTGATTGGAAAAGGGATGAATTTGATATAAGGGATCCTGAACCTTTACTACTAATAAATGCTACAACTAATATTACTACTATAGCTTCTATTAATTACTACTGTTACCTGTGGAAAAATTATTAAACTAATAAAAACAGCAAGAACACAACAAACAACAAACAGTAGTAAGAACAACAACCATCTCCATAAATCAGACAAACCAAAATCTTGTGGGTTTTTATAAAAAAAATTATAACGTTTCTGAATATTTATTATAAATTCATGGTTTGCAGACCAGTTTAATTTTTTTCTTTGTTTCCTACCCGGTCCATTAAATCTGTGTGTTGTGGTCACTTGTTGGTGAAAGGGCTGGGCTGGCAGCATTGATGAAACTGTAACAGCTGCCTTGTTTCAAACCCAGTAGCCTTTCTGTCCCTAGTCAACAAAGACATTTACTTTAGCCTTTCCTGAAGCAAAGTATATAAAATGTATGTTTTTTAGAACAGGATAACATTTTTTATTTTTCTTTAAAACCAGTGTGTTTTATACAACAAAGTAAATTTTTATTTTATTTTAAACCATGCTGTAGCCTTTGCCAAAACAAAGTGCATAAATGTGCGTTTTATATACGTTTGAATACATTTTGGTTTTATTTCAAACCATGCAATTGCCTTTCCCTAAACAAATTGTATAAATGTGCGTTTTATACAACAGAAACAATTTTTTTATATTTTGAACCGTGCTATATATATAGCCTTTCCCAAAACAAATTGTATAAATATGCGTTTTATACAACAGAAACAATTTAAAAAAAAAAATTTGAACCATGCTATATAGCCAATCCCAAATTAAATAGTATAAATTTTATTTTAAACTGCGAAGTATAAATATTTCTTTCCAAATTGTTTCTGATGCTATAGTTTTATTAAATAATATATATATATATATATTTAACCCCGCAGCAGTTTATAAATACCCCAAAAAGATGAAGCTATATCTCATAAAATACATTTTGGATGCTCTGAGGAAAAAATACTACTACATTTTGAAATAAATTCAGCTCAAATATATTCATTTTATTGTATTTTTTGGGGAAAATATTTTATGAAAAAAATGTTTTTATAAATGTATTTGTGTGCATAAAAAATAACAAGGACTTAGGTACATTTTTCAAAATGGTTTGAAAAAAAAAAAAAAAAAAGACAAAAAAAAAATTAGCATAATGACATCTGTGTACATGCATAAAACTTCATTCAAATTACTGAGTAAAAAAAAGTCAAGCTGTGAAATAACATGGGTTTGTTTTTAAGAGGATTATCGCTAGTAAAATGTGATTATACACACAAGAATGCTACATATTATTTACTTAATCAGTTTAATCTGGTTAATAAAATGCATGAGAGTATCTTTTTAACCATGTTACATGTAGCAGAACAAACAATTAAGAAAACCCTTTAAGAAATGATTGCAGACTCAGTCTTTTCGAGCTTTTGCTCTGACGGTAAAAAGAGTGTTGCAGAAGATATAGTAGGATTATTTTGTGTTTTTGAGTTAAAAACAAAAACAACAACTCCCAACAAATTATTAAAAGTAAAATAAATAATTAATGTAATCCCCCAAATATTGTTTTCTGTTTTTTCCTCTTTTTTTTTTTTTTTTATATATATATATATATATTCTCTCCCACTTACTGGTTCTTTTTATTTTCTCTCCTGCATTTGTAGAAGGAAAGTTTAAGTTAATTTTGAAACATCATTACTGCTGGTATGTTAAATGGTTAGGTAGTCTCTTTAACTTAAAAAAAAAAAAAAAAAAAAAAAAAATAAGAGAGAGAGCCAGGGGAATGTAAAAGGTGGTGGGTGAAAATAGCTTCTGTGTTTATCTTCATGCATTTAAAATAAATAAATAAATAAATAAATAAATAAATAAATAAATAAATAAATAAATAAATAAATAAATATATATATATATATAAAAAAACAACAACAAAGTAAACCACCTTATTCCACTGTACATATTGCTGCCAAAATGTGCACCAATGTGTTTTTTTTTTTTTTTTTTTTAAATTCTTTCTCCTGTTTTTCTGATGGTATAGTTTCCTATTTAAATAGATTATTAGATATTTGAAAATAATACTTTAAGTTTGTTTTAAATATATTTAATTAAATTTTTTTGTTTTTTTTATTTTATTATAAAATTATTTGCCTGTTAACAAAAACTAAAATCGTTGCTTTTTTTTTTTAGAAATATATTTATTTTATGATGTTTTATTTATATCTGTGTGTGCGTGTGTGCATGCATGCAGATTTTGTTGTCTATTAATAGAAGCTGAAAAAGATGTTCTTAACAGTGTGCATCTTAGGGAGTTTTTTTTTTCAGCTGTTCAGTTATTTAGATTTATTTTTTTTTGTTTATATTTTTTTTTTTATTTTAGAAAGTAAAACTTAGTTTGAAGTACAGTTATTTTAAGATGTTTTATTTTTATTTTTTGTGTGGGCAGATTTTTTTTTTTTTTTTTTTTTTTTACCTCTTAAAGGAAAAGCATCTTAAAAACCTTACATCTTGACTGTTTTAGTTCAATGACTTTTATTTCTTCTTTTATAAATTGTTTTTATAAAGATAGTCATTTTGAAATACAGTTATTTTATTATGTTCTATTTATTTTTATTTTTTGTGTGAATTAATGCATTTTAATACAAACTAAATATAAATTTATCTTAAGTAACATCTATGTGGTTGTCAGATTATATATATTTTTATATACTTACTTTATGGGTTGGATACTTATTTTATTATGATTATTATTTTTTTTTTTCTCAAAATAAGATTCTATTGCCTTTTTAAAACAAAAACACAAAATTAAATTTTAAAACAGTATATTTTAGGTTTAGTTGTCAAACTGTATAGATTTTAAAAACAATACTTAATATTTAAATTACTTTGTCTCTTAAATGATGTATTATGTGTGTATATATATATATTATGTGAATTTTGCAAAGGGCCACTGCTTGGCTGCAATTAATTTTCTGTCCCGAATGATGTCATTAAACATGCACATATGAATACTTGCAGTAACATTCTTATATAAAAACTTAACCCAGATTGCAGAAATTCTTTTGTGTATGTTGATGGAGAAAGAGAAAGAGAGAGAGATAATCTCTTTAACTGAAAATGATTAGTTCACTGAATGAATAATGCTGGTTTCATCTCTATCCTTAACCACATATGTGTACCTTTGCACTGAAAGTTTAAACCTAAACTAACTACCATATTTATTCATGTATAACATCAACCATTTTTTTCCAAAGGGCTTCAGGCTTCATAAATGAGATGGGTGCATATCATATGCATGAACTAAATGTTACCCTTTTTTTCCATATGGTTTTTGACTCTGAAATTAGGGATGTATATTACATATGTAAATTAAATGCTATCCTCCTTTCTCCAGCCAAGTGCCTGGCATTACAATGGAACTGTTGTCTTGGTAGTTAAGTTAGTAGCATTCCTAAACCATGGGTATCCAGTGTCTTTCTGGACATTTCTGCTTTCACACATGTGTTTCTGTGAGGACATGTCTTAGCAATTAGCATGTCTGATTACCTGAAATGATGCTAAGGAAAAAATAAAATGATTGCATATTATACATAAACAATACTTTTTTTTTTTTTTCGAATTGCTCAATAACTGGGGATATATGTTATGCATAAGTGTGTGTTGTATGTGAATATATACGGTAATGCTTGGTTTTCATTTTTCCCATTTGTGACTTCTTATCAACTTTGTGTGTATGACTTAGCAGAAAGTTAATGATAACAAAACAATTTTTTTTTTATTTATTATTATTCTGTCTTGTATGATTTATATTTTTTTTCATTCTTTCTTCTCTATCACATCATTTCACTTATTTTTTTTTTTTCCTTTTTTTTCTCTTTTATCTCAGTTTATTCTTTTTTTCTTTCTCTCATCAGTGAGTCATTCTCTTTGTTCTTAGCATTTTTTTTTCTTGCATTCCTATTTTTTTGCTCAATCGTTTTCTGTTTTTGTGTTTCTCTTCCATTTTCTTTACTTTTCTCTCTCTCTCATAATCTGAACCTTTTTCTCTCTATCGATACCTCTCTGTCTTCTTCTGTTCCTCTATAAACATCCTCTTTTTCTCTCCATCTGTCTGTCTTTTTCTCTATAAATATTCTATGCCTATCTTTTATTATTTTTCTTTCTTTCATTCTGTGTCTCACTTTTTCTCACTCTGTCCTTATTCACACATGCCAACATAAAGCTTTTTTATGATTTTATTTTTTAATCTATGTTAATAAGTAACTGGAATACAACTCAGAGGAAGTTCTGGTCAGAACATAAATGCTGTTGTAAAACAACACATGGATTATCTTGGAAATAAACTCATAAAATAATATGTGGAAGAGAATCTTCACTTATCTACATAGTGTGAAATATATATAAAATGGTGTTTTTATTTATTTATTTATTTATTTATTTATATACACTAATGACATTCAGTCAACCTTGATTCATGTGAAATCATTTGTTTCTGAATTTTCATGACATTGTTAAACTCATGAAATACAACTGAAATTGGATAATAGAGAAGATATGTTTTAAGGATGTATATATATATATATATATACTTGCTATTTCTCTGTGAGACAGAAGTTGGAATTGGATAATATTTATCTCTAAGAAGATATTTTTTAGAGATATCATTATATGTACTTGCTGTTTCAATGTGAGGTGAAAGTTGGAATTGGATAATCTTTATCTCTTATGTTATTATGATTATTTGTGTTCAAACCTCTTCAAATCCTTTAAGTTATTTCCTATTCCAGTCTAGTTTACATGACAATGTGTCATGTTTTATTAAATAAAAGAAAGGGGTTTATTTTCAAAAAAAAAATATAAAAAAATGTATGTTTTAGGAAGAAACTTTCTTCCTGTATATTTTACAGAAAGTTTTTACTTGTCTCTTTTTCTGATAGGTTCATAAATTCTCATTATTTGAAGACTTTTTATATCTCATTTGTGTGTGTTTGTTTCAGTGTGTGTGTGTGTGTGTGTGTGTGTGTGTGTGCATGCATGTATATGGGTCAGTGTGTGTATTTGTGTGTGAGAGTAAGAATGCATGCATGTCAGTGTGTGTGTGTGTGTGTGTGTGTGTGTGTGTGTTCCAATCAGTTGCTAGGAAAATTTAAAAAAGCCTTAGGAAAAATAAATTAAATATTGTAAACATACTTATTTTTACCTTTGTTTTTATCTTCTTCTTCTACGTTTTTATTATTTTTTTACTGTATATTTATTCAAATATATATATATATATATATACACACAGTTTGAAATAGGGATCATTAAGTTCTTTATCAAACATTATATAAAAAAAAATTGGATAATTAAGATAATTTTAAAGGATATTTTTCTGCATTTAACTAATATGCTGTGAATGTTATTCAAGTGCAAAATTTAAAATCTTGAAACATTAAACATTTTTTTTGGTTTCTAATGAATGGTTTTTGTGACTCTTTAAAAAAAAAAAAAGAAAAAATAATATTAATTAACAAAAAAAAAAAAAAAAAAATTTATTTAAAAATTTTATTATGCGAAGAAATATAGCAAATGTTTTCAGTACTCAGTAGCTGCTGTTTACGAAATTTATCTTGCCACAGTTATTTATTTTTTAAATTAAATTTTCACTATGTATTATAATACATTTAGATATTTTTGAATAATTTTAATGATGTTTATATAAAGAAAAAAACCTAAAAATTAATATTTTTTAAATAAACATAATTTTAAATAAAAAAAAAACAAACAAAAAAACATGGCTGTTTGCATTTAAATTGTATCACTGTTCACATTTATATAAATTAAAGTTTATATTTTATAAATCGGTATTGTTGATTCATAATAAATTTGTGATATGTATTACATAATTAAGTTTTAAAAAGTAGTTTGTCATCTGAAAAAATCATTTATAATAAGAATTAAAAAATAGTTCTAAAATAAATAAATAAATAAATAAATAAATAAATAAATAAAATATAAATAAATAAAATTCTAAAATAAATCAATAAAAAATGAAGTTTGAAAATAAATAAATACTTTGTTGAATTTTTACAATGTGGAATTGTTTCAAAGAAGGTTATAATCAAATGATGTTATACCTATAAATAACTAAAATTGATAAATAACTAAATAAATAAACAAAAATTAGTTAAAAAAACAACTGGAATGAATTTAGTTTTGAATTTAGAAAACAGTTTCTTTGTTAGAAAAAAAATCATTGTTGAATATATTATGTTAACCAGAAAGAAAAAAAACAACATGGAGAATTGATTTTAAGCATTTTTTGACTTAACAATTTTAATATGAAAACAAACAAAAATGATTTATAAGTAAATAAACAAATATAAATTAAAATCAAGTTGAATAAAGCCAGTTTTGAATTTAGAAAGGTCATTATTTCATTCAAGGGAAAGCAACTGAACTCTATGTGTTAACCTACATTATTGTACACAGAACAATCAGTTTTAATATTATTATTACAAATTAATTAATTTAACTATAAAATAAATTAAAAAATGTTACCTAAATAAATTACAATATATATATATATATATATAAACATTTAAAAAAACAGAAAAGAAAAAAAACCGATACATAAAAGATTAAATACAGAAAAACAGTTTGCCATATTTGTGCTGTAGAATAAGTGAATAAAGGATGGAATGGGGGAGTCTTAAACATATCTTGTTGGTGGCAAATATTAAAACAATAAACAAAATAGTTTGTGTATATATTTGTGTGTGTGTGTGTGTGTGTGTGTGTGTGTGTAATTTCTGACAATAAAAAGTTGAATGTTAGATATGATTTCCAGTTATACCTTGTAACTTGTTTGTTTTAATAGCTGTTTTATTGACATTACATGCATGGGTGTATGTTTTGTAAAGAAGTATTTTGTTATCTAGATATAAAATCTCTCTCTCTCTCTCTCTCTCTCTCTCTCTCTCTCTCTCTCTCTCTCTCTCTCTCTCTCTCTCTCTCTCTCTCTCTCACACACACACACACACACACACACACACATAAATCTAATAACATATATATAACAGTCTTACCAATTATCTATACATTTTTCATAAAAATAATAAATGTATTAGTTGAGACCCCCTTTCCTAAAAATAAGCTCTAGATTCACACAGCAGAAAGTACTGTCCTCTTTCACCACTGTATGCATTGTGATAAGTTTGCATTATAATACAAATTTACACAGAACATTTCATGAACCCAGAAACCAGAACAACAAACAAAGAACAGAAGATTATATCAAAGAAACATCAAAGACACAACAGCACTTTAACAAAAAAAAAAAAAAAAAAAAAAAAGATTTCAACCGAACAACCCTCCTTTCCTTTCCATCCCCGTCATAATAATAAAAAAAAAAAAAAAAAAAAAAAAAAAAACGAAAAACTAAATCTTTTCCTTGGCATTCAATATTTGAATGTAGAGCAGGAAAACACTACATTAAGTTTAAATATTGTCTTTTCCATAAGGCAAACCTCCCTGCCCCCCCCACATACATGGCCTTCTGAAAATCATTGGATAAAATCGGCAGATAATCATAACAAGGAATTGTGATAAAATTTCCTGTCATCATAAAAGCGCCATGAGACTGGAAGAGACTAGGAGCTCGGAGAATTCGGCATGTTTAGGATTTTGGTCGACAAACACAGAGTATGGGAAAGTAAACAATTATGGAAAAAGAAAACAAAAAAAAAATTGTTCTCACTCGTCAAACTCTGAGCCAATACATTTGTCACTTGGCAAGAAACAGTTCTTTATATTTTTGTTTTCATAAAAAAAAAAAAATTTAAAAATTTAGTTTTATTATTTTTTTTTTTTCTTTAAAGTTTAAAAAAAAAGAAAGAAAAAGAGAGGTATAGTTTCATAAAATTGTGAAAGGTGAAAGTTTGTTGCAGTTTCAGTTTGGGAGTATTTCAGATTTTGTAATTTTTCAGTCTTACATGCATACCACTGTACATAATGTGTGTACAGACGTGCATATATGATGTGTACACATGTTCTTATCTAGATATATACATTTATATATATATATATATATGTTTACATAAACGGACATACACATATAATCTATATAAATAGCAGTAGATATATATTTATAACAAAAGTGTCTATGTATGTTTTTACACACACACACACACACACACACACACACACACACACATATACATTCAGAATAAATACACATCATCCATACACTTATACATTCATGTACATAAGTACAAAAACACATCTATTCATGTTTTCTGGTAGATAACACAGAAATATACAAAGATTAATATATGCTATATTTTCTTTTCTTCTTTTTTTTTTTTTTTTTTGTCAAAGTGTGACTTTTTTTTGTGTCATTAAATTTGAAAAATGTATTTTAAAATAAGAAAAAATAGAAATGTTATTACAACCCAGAAAATTTTAATAGTTGCATTGTTAAATTTAATTAAAAACATACATAAATACCAGTAAGAAATAATTTATTTTATTATTTTTTATGAAATGATTTTATTTTATGATTATTTTTTTCCTATTAAATATATATTATTTTTTTTTTTTTTTTTTGGTTTCTTTATATGAAAGTCAGCAGCTTAACTATTGAAAATCTTATTTCTTTTTTTTTTTTTTTCATTTTTAAAAATATTTTCTTTATTATATTCAATTTTTAAATTTTGGTATTATTATTTTTTTAATTCTCAAAAATTAATAATCCTTACTTCATTTATGGAATAATAGACTTTAAAAAAAAAAAATTATAGTTTTTTAGTTACATCTGTTTTAGATTTAGGTTTGAAGAAAAATCATTTTGAGTGTTATTTTGTACTTAGTGTCTTGAATCATTATTTCAACATTTTCACGCATTTTTTCATTCAATTAAGTATCCAACTCATAAAAAAACAAAAAGAAACCCAACAACATATGACAACCCTATAATTTTCTTAGTTAACAACATTGGCATATTTATGCATTTAAAAAACCACAAAATTATGTGTGTGTGTGTGTGCGTGCGTATAAAAAAAACAACTTTAGTCATTAAAAAAAAGGTATAAATATATCAGTGTGTATGTCTGTATGTCTGTTTGTATATACATATATATATATATACAGACACACACACACACACACACACACACACACACACATTGAAATTTACTAAGCATTCACATCTGGTAATTTAAAAAGAGTTTTAGTTAAACTGATTTAATTACATCTCCTCCATTCCTCTGCACTGAAGTATTTTAATACACATAGCACTCTTTTTGTCTGCCTGAATCAGTTTGAATATTTCTGAAGTAAAATAATTTATAGTAGTGCTTTCCTTCAGAATAATTTGGTAAAAAAAAATTCTCTTCATTCAAGAACACTTGTGAAGTGAAATTGCTAAATGGTTTTGTTAAATTGTGAATGAATGCTGTGTTGAATTGCTTTTAGCATTCTTCTTAATATGTTAAATTGTGAATGAATGCTGTTTTGAATTGTTTTTAGCATTCTTCTTCATATGTTAAATTGTGAATGAATGCTGTGTTGAATCACTTTTAGCATTCTTAACATGTTAAATTGTGAATGAATGCTATGTTGAATCACTTTTAGCATTATTCTTAATGTTAAATTGTGAATGAATGCTGTTTTGAATTGTTTTTAGCATTCTTCTTAATATGTTAAATTGTGAATGAATGCTGTTTTGAATTGTTTTTAGCATTCTTCTTCATATGTTAAATTGTGAATGAATGCTGTGTTGAATCATTTTAAAGCATTCCTCTTAATATGTTAAATTGTGAATGAATGCTATGTTGAATTGTTTTAGCATTCTTCTTAATGTTTAATTTTTTTTGTTCAAAGCAACAAAAGGTAATTTTGTTCCTGTGTTGTGTGTCTATTTATTTGTAAAACAAGGTAAATACTTAATACCATTCTGTTCTTTACAGTGGGTTGTTTGTTTTTTTAAATTTGTTTTTAAATTAAAATGTTTTTTTTTGTCATTTACTGCTCCCAGGTGTTCAGATGATTTCCACTTCAAACTGAGGTAAAGGTTAGAATGAACACTGTAATGTTACAAAGACTCAAATGGTCTCTAAACACTGATGATTTATGTGGATCGACTATATTGAAAATGAAAAAAAAACCATGTTATTTTGAAGTAATACAATTTATTTTTTAATTGTTTTTATTATTTGTTCCTTTGATATATTTATACCTTTTTTTTTTTTTTAATGACTAAAGTTTGTTGGTTTTTTTTTGTTAAATTTAAATACAATTTACCCTTTTTCAACCTCCCCCCCCCAAAAAAAATGGAAGAAATGATAATTTAAAAAAAATAAAATTCTTTCTTTTTATCCTTTACTCATTTATTCTTTCCTTATTATTAATTTTTTTTTTAGTCCTTTTTTTCTTTTCGCTTTTCCTTTAAACTTCTTTTTTTTTTTTCAGTCTTTGCATTACTTTACAATCTTTCTTAGCATTCTTTTTTTTATTTTTTTTAAATATGTATACATTTTTACATTTACTTATATTTTTTTTATATTTTACATTTACTTTGCAAAAAAACCCCCCAAAAAACCAAACCCAAAATGTTCTCATTTCCAAAATCCTCTTTCATCTCTCACCTGCCAAGCCCAGGTATGTTGTTGTATCTACAGGTGGGGTGTAACCCATTGCCCTGGGGGTTGTGTCTACAACCTGTATGGCTTCCCACAGCCTCTGGCTTATCTGAATTCGGAGTAGATTTGACACCTGCTATATTACATTCTAGGATACACGCCTTTTCAAAAATTTCTCTCTTTTTTTTTATAATTTTTTTTTTTATTTTTATTTTTTTTACCTTTTCTGTGTATAAGTCCTCAGGCCCTCTGTGGATATACAGGGAATATTTTACATGCCTTTTAGCTTCTTCTTCTTCTTTTTCTTTTTTTTAAATGTCTTTTTGTTTTATTTCTTACCTTTGAGAATATTCTGTGTGTGTGTGTAATAAAAATAATAAAAGTGATGGGCATAATGTGTCTAGCTGACACTGTTTTAGCATTTAATAAATATTTGTGTTAGTCACACCCCTGCAGATGTTTTTTTTTTTTTTTTTATATATATATATTCTTGTATTTATTTTGTATGTGTGAGTGTGTTTATATGTTTATTTTTGTTTGTCTGTAAATACGTGCATGCATTGCATTGCATGTATTTACAAGATTATGTGTGTGTGTGTGCACGTGTGTGTGTGTGTGTATTTAAATGCAGTTTCCACATGGTAGTATCTTTAAATGTTTGTCTGCTTTGAGTGTAATTCAGACTATTATTTCTGATTACAAAAACCTGTTTTTCTGCATGTCTGTCTCTCTTCATATGCAACAATTATACATTTTATATATATATATATACATGTTGGTCCTAAAGTAGGTGGACAGTATGTGGGTTAGGGTTAGGGTTATATTATTGCAATGGTGTTCATTATAACTATGGTATTTGTGCTATATTATTAAAAAGTGTATAACTACAATTATTTAAATTTAATATTTTGGAGTAAATATAATTGTATATGTAATCTAAAAATAAATGTTGTCTTTTACCATCCACCTACTTTTGGACCACCCTATATATATATATACACACACACACACACACACATTTTTTTGTGTGTGTGTGTGTGTGTGTGTGTGTATAGCCCTGTATATGTGTGTATGTATGTAAATTTATGGTTTAACTGTACATGAATGTCTTCAAATACAGGAATACCATACCTTATTTGTGTATGTGTGTCAACAGACTATTTAGACATCTTTATAATTTGTATTAAGTATTTTGGAACTCATAGATTGAATTTGTAGTTACTTTAATGTGGTTGCGTTTGTATGTGTATGAATATTTCAGCATATTTACAAGCACAATTGTAAGTAAAACTGTAATATCTCTGTCTGTGTGTCTCTCTTCATGTATAGTCTCTATGTCTGTCTGTCTGTTTGTATGTCTCTCTCTCTCTCTCTCTAAATATATATATATTTATCAGTCTATAACAGTCCATACTGTAATTCAGTAATGGTCCATGTTATGAGTAAAAACCTCCATACTGTTATTAATTCAACAGTAGTTCATACTGTTACTAAATGCTGTCACTAAGTCTACAGCAGTCCACGAATCACTAGTTCAACAATAATCCATGCTGTCACTAACTGAACAATAGTCCATGCTGTCACTAAATCAACAACAGTGCATACTGTCACTAATTGAACAACAGTCCATACTGTGACTGACTCACCAAGTCTGTGTTATGACTAAAAATAGCCCATACTGTCACTAGTTCAAATATAGTCCATACTGTCACTAGTTCAACAAGTCCATTCTGTCACTAGTTCAACAAAAGTCCATTCTGTCACTAATTCAACAACAGTCCATACTGTCAGTAATTCAACAACAGTCCATACTGTCACTAGTTCAACAACAGTCCATTCTGTCACTAGTGCAACAACAGTCCATTCTGTCACTAGTGCAACAACAGTAGTCCATACTGTCACTAATGCAACAACAGTCCATTCTGTCACTAGTGCAACAACAGTAGTCCATACTGTCACTAGTTCAACAAGTCCATTCTGTCACTAGTTCAACAAGTCCATTCTGTCACTAATTCCCTCGTGGACAGAAACACTAACTGAGCAGTGCTAATTTACTGAGAGACATCAACATGATGTTTTCAACGTTACACCCACTTGGAGACAGCTTAAACAGCACGCAGGAAGTGAGTCACGTTAACCTCTCCCCTCTCTCCGGCTTTACCCAGCGGCTTTACTCAACGGCTTGTCTAAGCCGTCTATCCCGAGTCTGTACATCTGTTTCAAACAGCCGTTTATTGTGTGTCGCAAATTTTATTACACATTTGACTTTACGACAGAAAGGCAAAAAAACAAAAAAAAAGAATTAAAAATTGAAAAAATCGAAAATGTTTTTGTGCAAAGAAGTATTTACTTTATTATGTCTGCCTTTTGTGAATATCAAAAGATTTTTAAAAAAAAAAAAAAAAAAAAAAAAAATATGTATTGAAAATGAAAGGAAATAAAAAAAAAAGTTCAAATATTGAATTGTACTATATTTTATTATTATGTTTTTAAAAAAAAAAATTTTTTTTTTTTTTTTTTTAACAAATTGAAACAACTTTTTTATGGCTTTATTTGATAAATAATGTAAACTGGAACTAAAGAAAAAGCTGCTAAAATGACCCGAGAACAGAAATATAGGTAAATTGATTTTGTAGAAATTAGAAAATAACATATGAATAGGATTT
>CM022675.1:7415831-7473331 GCA_012295275.1 Chrysomallon squamiferum
ATGTTTTAAAAATATACTTATTATCATTTTGCCTTTTTTTATTATACATGTTTATTTACATTCACATTTATTATATTTATTATAAATTTTATTCCTTTTATTTACATTTTGTTTTATTTTTTTATTCTTTCCAAAATATTTTCTACATTAAATATGCAGTTAATTTTGAGTACTAAAGCCATTATAATTACATATGTAAAATCATCCAGAGTAATTTGTACACATTATCTGTCGCAGAACATTGTTTTTCTGATTTGTACTTAATTTTTTAAGATTTTAATTTCAAATACAGATTTCTGGCAAATTAATAAATTAAAATATAAATGTTTAATAGCTTGAAAAAATTTGTAAAGAAATAAAAAAAAAAGTTACAAAAATAAATCTGGTTTTAAATTGGATTGAATGTTGTAGTATCTTATAGGAGCAGAGAAAAAAAAAAAAAAAAACGATGCTTTTAAAAAAAAAAAAAAAATCTAATTTTCCATTACTTCTTAATTGATTTATTTTATTTCTGTGAGTAGTGTATTTAAATTGTAAGTAGCAGTAGCTAAACAGTAAAGAGTTTTCAACAATCTCTTGTTTCCAGGGAATAAAATGTATTATGACACCTCTTTGTTTTAATATCAAGTTATTTGATAGCTTGTTATGGGCATAGTAGATGCCGGTTCACTGGTTAGTCAAGCTGGGTGACGGCTTAGTGATTAAGCCATTTATATGACAGCTTAGTTGTTAGCAGTTTAGATGATGGTTTAGTGGTTAGTAGTTTAGATGATGGTTTAGTGGTTAGCAGTTTAGATGATGGGTTAGTGGTTAGCAGTTTAGATGATGGGTTAGTAGTTTAGATGATGGATTATTGGTTAGCAGTTTAGATGATGGGTTAGTAGTTTAGATGGTGGGTTAGTGGTTAGCAGTTTAGATGATGGGTTAGTGGTTAGCAGTTTAGATGATGGGTTAGCAGTTTAGATGATGGATTATTGGTTAGCAGTTTAGATGATGGGTTAGTAGTTTAGATGATGGATTATTGGTTAGCAGTTTAGATGATGGGTTAGTAGTTTAGATGATGGGTTAGCAGTTTAGATGATGGGTTAGCAGTTTAGATGATGGGTTAGTAGTTTAGATGATGGATTATTGGTTAGCAGTTTAGATGATGGGTTAGTAGTTTAGATGATGGGTTAGTGGTTAGCAGTTTAGATGATGGGTTAGTGGTTAGCAGTTTAGATGATGGGTTAGCAGTTTAGATGATGGATTATTGGTTTTTAGATGATGGGTTAGTAGTTTAGATGATGGATTATTGGTTAGCAGTTTAGATGATGGGTTAGTAGTTTAGATGATGGGTTAGCAGTTTAGATGATGGGTTAGCAGTTTAGATGATGGATTATTGGTTAGCAGTTTAGATGATGGGTTAGTAGTTTAGATGATGGGTTAGTGGTTAGCAGTTTAGATGATGGGTTAGCAGTTTAGATGATGGGTTAGTGGTTAGCAGTTTAGATGATGGGTTAGTAGTTTAGATGATGGATTATTGGTTAGCAGTTTAGATGTGGTTTAGTGGTTAGCAGTTTTGATGATGGTTTAGTGGTTAGTAGTTAGTGGTTAGCAGTTTAGATGATGATTTAGTGGTTAGTAGTTTAGATAATGGCTCAGTGGTTAGCAGTTTAGATGTGGTTTAGTGGTTAGCAGTTTAGATGTGGTTTAGTGGTTAGCAGTTTAGATGATGGTTTAGTGGTTAGCAGTTTCCATGATGATTTAGTGGTTAGCAGTTTAGATGATGGGTTAGTGGTTAGCAGTTCAGATGTGGTTTAGTGCTTAGCAGTTTAGATGTGGTTTAGTGGTTAGCAGTTTAGATGATGGTTTAGTGGTTAGCAGTTTCCATGATGATTTAGTGGTTAGCAGTTTAGATGATGGGTTAGTGGTTAGCAGTTCAGATGTGGTTTAGTGCTTAGCAGTTTAGATGTGGTTTAGTGGTTAGCAATTTAGATGATGGTTTAGTGGTTAGCAGTTTAGATGATGGTTCAGTGGTTAGCAGTTTAGTAAATTGCTTAGTGTTTAAGAGGGACAAGGGTGGTACATTTTTTGTATCAGTGTTAATAACCTATTTGCTCTAATGTTTCGTCTTTTCTTCTCTGAATAAACAGTCAGAAAAAGATAAAATGGTGGCTTTCAGGTGTTTTCTAACAATAAAATATTCTCCTGTATATGAGAAGGTATTCACAAAAGATTTCTTGCTGCTAAATGGCAGCAACTCTCCTCCTTAATTATCTGCATGCTCCTTACATCTGAAGTGATGTAAATCATGGATTACAAATGTATAAGATTTTTTTTTACGGGAGGTTTTTTGGTTTTTGGTTTTTGGTTTTTGGTTTTCATAACATATTTCTACCCTAATACAAATTTTATAATAGTTAAGACATTGGACTTGAGACTGACAGAGGCTAGGTTCAAATCTTGTAAAGGATATTTTTCTGCTAATAAAAAAAGAAAAAAAATGAATTGCCCTTTGCCTTCTAGAAACTGGTTTCTTTTCTGATTATTTATGATAGCATGTAAGACTATGTCAAAAATGTGTTTTTAAAACTGTAGTGTATTTTGTCTCCAGTTTAAAATTTGATTTTCAGTTATATGGCATCACCAAACAATGTTTAATAAAACTGAATTTGATATTTTTTTATTTCTAATTCACAATTCTGATTTCTGCTTTTACTTATGTGTGTGACATCGTAAAATAATAAATTACAATTATCTTGTTTAATAAAAATGTTTTCCTTCTTTTACACTTTCTTTCTTTCTAATTGACTTTATTATTTTTTTTTTTACATGCATATGACAACATTTTGCAAGAGAGTATTTTGTTTAATAAAATCTTTCTTTCTTTCCAATTAATTATAATTTTTAATTATGTGCATATGACAACATATTACAACAGATTAAAAATACGTTTATTAAAGCTTTTTTTTTTTTTCTATCTTTCAAAATAATTGTAATTTTTAATTATATGTATGACATAATATTACAACAGATTAAAAATATAATGGTTAATAAAGTTTCTTTCTTTTTCTTTCTTTCTTTCTTTCTTTCTTTCTAAATGATATGTGTATGACATCAGAACATGGAAGTTTAAAAATATCTTGTTTGTTAAAACTTTTCTTTATCTTGCTTTTCTTTCTTTTTCTTTCTTTATCTCTTTTTTTATTCTTTCTTTCTTTCTTTCTTTCTTTCTAATTAACTGAGATTTTTAATTACATATATGATTAAAAATAACAGCAGATTAAAAATATCTTGTTTAATAAAACTTTCTTATTATTTTTCTTTTTCAGTCTTTCTTTACTTTGTTTGTTTGTTTGTTTCTTTCTTTCTAATTAACAGTGTGTGTTTTTTTTTAATTATATGTATGACATCATATAACAGCAGGATAAAAATATCTTGTTTAATAAAATTTTTCTTTCTTTCTGTCATTCTTTTTTCTTTTCTTTTCTTTTCCTTCTTTCTTCTCTTGTTGCAGTTTGACACTGATTTCAACCCAAGTTCCCTCTTATTAAATATTTCTTTTCCTCCTGCATCAATTTGAAAGGAAAAACGTTTAAAAATCTAAATAAAATAAAAACAGGATTTCAAAGAAATGATACTTTCATGTTTTCCAGGTTTTTTTTTTTTTTTTTTTTTTTCATTTTCATTTTTTTGATATTTCTCTTCTGAAAATCTGATAAATGAAACACTGGACTGATTAATTTATTTTTAATATTACATAAGAGCTAAAGAAAGAAAATTAAAATATAATCAGTTTTGTGTGCAGAAATTTAGACTAATGCAATAATTATTATAATAGTTAATGTAATTGTTAAGATAATGTAATTTGAAAATAATATTGCGAACATTAAATATTTTGGACAAAAATTAAAAGTAATGAAACGCTTAAAATATTGTAATTTATGAATATTACTGCAATTTTATTTGAAAATAATAGTGCAAACATTAACTGGTTTTCTCAGTAATTAAAAGTAATGAAATATGAAAAATAATGTAATATGTACAGGAATGTAGTTGTAATATGAGTATTTTTTTACAAAAATTTAAATTATTTTTAAATGCTGCATGCAGAAGTTAAAATTTTCATAATTTTAATCAAAGGCAATATCTTAGTGCAAAAACGAAGTGAAAAAATAATAATGTGTAATTTGAAATAATTTTTTTTTCTTGTGTTAAGAAAATACAGTTTGTACAGAAATTGAATTATTTAAAACTGAATTAGAACTTGCATCAGTGAAGACTTAAATAATTTATTTTTATCACACAATGTTAAGATGATTATATATGCAGAAATTCAGTTGATTTAAATACTGCATGAAAACCTAAAAGGATATGTGTTAACATCATTATAAATTATTAATTAATTTTTATTAAAAATGCAGCGACGGTTACAAAATATTATAATATTTGAATTAAGAGCATGAGAATATTTCATAACAGTGTAAATTGAAAATAATACGACATATTTATTAACAGTTGTGCAAAATTTAAAAATCAGATTGAAAAGTTACATTGTTGATTTAATGTGACAATAATGCTGCAGTATTTAAAATGTTTGAAAATTAAATTATTTTAAATCTTGTTTAAATGCATTTACAGTAATATTCAGAAAGTGAAATTAACAGAGCTGCATTATTTCATATTAACGTCATTTCAACAGTATTAAGAATTTAATTCTTTTTGTTAAAAATCATATGTTTTTTAAATAGGGCATAAATATGTTGAAAGAACTGAAATAGCATTTTCGAAATTAAATTAATTGTTATGCAGTGTTTCATATGAATGTAATTCTTAACACTGTATGTAATTTATTAATAGTAGCAAATGCTCAAAAATTAAATTGTTTTGCCTAATAGCAGTTCATTGAACAAAAATATGAGTATCAGAAAATTTCCAGATGAAATTAATCAAAATAAAAAAAATATAAAATATATTAAAAAAAATATAAAATATAAAAAAATTAAAAAATATAAAGAAATACAAAAAAATATTAAAAAAATATTGTAGCAAATTTACAAAAAAACAAATTTATTTCCCCAAGAGGCCTTGACTTTGATCAACTTATTTTAATTCCATGTAACAAGGTAAAAAAATGTAAATGTATCAGATTTTTGATGGCTTTGGGCTGTGTGATTCACCACCATTGATCTAGCAAAGTGATGCTTGCAAAAAGTAAATGGTAGATTTTGTCATGATCTTAAAAAGAACTAGATTCATTTTGTAGATTTCTTTAACGTTTTTTTTTTTTCCTTTTCTGAATTTACTCTTTTTTTTTTCTCCTTCTTTTTTTTTTTTTTTTCTTATAAAAGAACGTGTTTTCTTTCTTTTTCAATGTATTTTTGTTTCTTTAACTTTTTCTCTTTTTTTTTATCGTTTTTTTAAAATTTATTTTTGAATACTTTTTCTTTCTTTTTTTCTAATCTTTTTAAACATTTTTTTTTTTTATCTTTTTAAATCTTTTCTTCCTTTTTAAAATATTCTAATTTTTTCTTTCTTTTCTTTTCTTTTTTTTTTTTTTACCTTTTCATTTTTTAATCTTTTTCTTTCTTCTTAATCTCTTTTTCTTTCTTTTTTTGCATTTCTAATTTGATGAATATAAAAGTTTGCTTCTTTTTATATTGTTTACGAAATTATATTACATTCATTCTTGTAGCAGCCTGGTAGCATTCATGCATGTATCTACATCAGGGTGAGACAGAATTTTGTTTTCATAAAATAAATATTTCAAACAACTGATGGAGCAACGTTTTTGCTTTCCCGATAAATGTTCTGTGTGCAATTTGGTTTTCATGGATCTTTATCAAAGAGGCTGGCACTTTTTTATGAAACACTGGAAGTTTTATAACAGTGGTTACCCAGGTATCTAATCAAATTTTTAAAAATTGTGTTTATATTTATTTTTTAAATTTTTTTGTTTTGTTTTTTTGTTGATTTATTTGATTAATGTTATGTGGACATATCTTTTTGTGTGTGTGTGTGTGTGTGTGTGAGAGTGTGTGTGTGTGTGTGTGAGTGTGAGAGTGTGCATGTGTGAGTGTGTGTGTGTTTGCATGTGTGTGTGTGTTAATATAGGCATCTGAATATACATCTCTGTATGTATGTATGTCTTATATATATAGATGTTTGTATATCATTGTGTGTCAGTGTGTTATAAATATAGTTACATTTGAATGTATGTTATACAGGTTTCTGTGTCTGCGTGTGTTTATCATTCAAGGTATTTTTGAATTATATGTTTGGATTAGGTGTTTGTATGTGTTAATGAGTATGTGTGTGTTTATGTCTGTTTACTAGTATAATTAAATACATGTTTGTGTGTCTAATACATGCATTATTGCATATAATGTTTCTCTGTATGGGTATGTACATGTGTGTTTGTGCATGTGCATGCATATGTGCATGCATGCAATTGCTATTACCTGTTAATTGTGTATTTTCAACATCTACACAAATATTTATGAATAACAATGACAAATACATAATTGTAAATTTTCAAACAAATAATAATAAATAAAGAAAACTAACTAACCAAATAAATAAATAAATAAATAAATAAACTATTATTTTTACTTTATACATGTCTGGTATACTGGAAAAGAATACATATGTTACAAAATGTTCTGTGTTATGACATAATTGATACTGTTACTAAGATACCATAATCATCTGAGATCTGATTGGCCAAAAGCTAGACTGCAGTATTTACATATTCATCAAGTATAATTTTGTTAATATGAAAAAGCAACTGCCTTCTTTTTGCTGGTGTTTTGTTAAAAAAAAAAAAAAATTTACTGATTTGTTTTTTGGCATTAAATTTCCTAGAATGAAGTGTACTTAGCATATAGATAAATACATTAACAAGTAAATAAATACAAATAGATACATAACTGCATAAGTAAGTAAATACATAGAAATGAATAAATAAAATTATGTAAATAAATAAATAAATAAATAGATAAAAAGAAAGAAATGAATATAAATATGAGCAAAATGAAATATGTAAATAATACAAACAATGACAAGAGATAATAACAAAAAATATTTTTGTTTTGTTTTGTTTTTATTTTTAATAAATAAATTCATAAGTCAAAGGATATATTTCGTGGCTTTATTACACATTTGTTTTGCAGTTTCCACTACTACTAATCAATCTGCTGATTTTTATTATTATTAATTTTTTTTTTTTTTTTTCTCTGACCTTTGATCTCCATGAATAATTAAGTAGGCTTTATGTTAGGTGAAAAAAAAACTGAAGTAGAGTAAATCTGCATTAAGCTGTCGAGTTGACTAGAATCCTTTGTGTTTTCTGCTACTTCAACACACACAGAAATGATACTATTGTGTTTCAAGTCGGTCTCTTTTCTGTGCGTCTGTTTGTGAAGTTAATTTCTTTTGTTAAGAGAATTTTTTTTTTTATTTATTTTTTATGACAGCATACTTGAATGTAACACTGGTGGTTTATTTAAACATAAAAACATTTTTGTTTGTTATAAATACATATTTTCTCCCGATCTTGTTTTAGATATGAGAAACTGTAAAATGTAAAATATTATATTATGTTTTTTCTCTGTCTGTCTGTCTGTCTGTCTGTCTGTCTGTCTATCTGTCTGTCTGACACTCTCTTTGTCTCTCTGTCTGTCTATCTCTCTGTTGATCTCTTACTGTCTTTCTCTCATTTCTCTCTCTCTCTCTCTCTCCTCCCCCTCTCACAATGAATTCATTCTTTCACTGACATCCTTTTTCATCTCTTTTCTCCCCTTGTTCATTCTCATTCTGATTATCTTTTTGTTTCTCTTTCAAAAATAAAAAATAAAATAAATCAATAAAATAATAATAAAAAAACTGAACAGATAAATAATAATAATAATAATAATAATAAAAAATAATAGTAATAATAATAAAATAATAATAATAAAATAAAATAAAATAAAATAAATAAACAAAACCTCGAAAGAACACATCAAGGGTCTAAATCTTCGTGTCTGTGCCATTTAGAGGGAGAACAACAACAACAACAACAAAAAAAAAAAAAAAAAAAATTATTGATTACTTCATTTTCTTACCCCCTGGTACGGGAGTGAGCCGGTTTGTTTGTTTTTTAAAAAACTCAAGTTTCTGGGTGGCAGGCAGAGGCAGCCTCGCGCGACTTGTTTGATGTTGACTCGCCGGCTTGTCAAGAAGCCAGTTGCGTGTCTGTTTAAATCTTTGTTTTGAGAATTCCTCTCTCACTCACTCACTCTCACTCTCTCACCCTCTCTGTCTCTCTCTGTCTCTCTCTCTCGCTCGCTAGCTCGCTAGCCTGCGTGTGTTTTGTTTGCATTCCGCTAACATGACGGTGGGGACTCCTCGCTTCTCTGCGCTCGTCGCGACAACGTTTGTTTCCTCCTGCTGTTCACCCCAGCATCGTCCGCTGATGTACGCTTCCCTCTCCCACGACGTCGCGCACCCTGCCCGGTGGCCAGGGTTGCACAGTTTGTACTGGACGCAGGTGACAACAACAGCAACGACAGCAGCAGCATTGAAAAAAATGTCGAAAATTGTCTTAGACTCGAAAAAACTGGGATCTGACTCTTCTGTTTTTTCAGGCCCAGGTGCAGTTTCCATGGCAGCATCACAGCCAACGAATTCTTCCGAGTGGCAGTTGTATCGCGTTCTTCAGAGAGCCAATTTGTTGCAATATTATGAGACGTTCATTGCTCAAGGTAAGTCACTGTTGTTGTTTTTGAGATTCCGTTAGGTCACCTTGGCTTTCATTTAATCACTTTTTGTGATATTTTAATTTTATTTTTTTTCAAATTTTTTTTTTTTTAGAATTTGCTGACAACTACTAAATTATTGTGTTGTTTTTTAGGTGTTTTTTTTTTTTATATATATTTTTTTTTTATTTATTTATTTATTTATTTTCTTTTTGTTTTTTTATAAAAGTTTTATTTTTTAACGTTTTATTTGTGAAAGTTTTAAAGGTTTTGTTTGTTGTTTTTTTTTTGTTTGTTGGTTGTTGTTTTTTTAACTTTTATGTTTAAAAATATTTTATCTACTTTTTAAATCATTGCTGGAAATTGGATTTTTGTGTAAATATTTTAGTTTTAAAATAATTTTTTTTTTTTCTTTTCAAATATTTTATTTTTTAATTTAATTAAATCCCTTTTTTTGTTCTCAGTTCTGTCAATTATCATTTATATTATTTTTTTTTTTTTTTTTTTTTTTTTTGAGGGTAACCAAACAGAATGAAATCATATTTTTCTTTTTGTCTTTCTTTTCTTAATTATTTTTTTTTCTTCAGTGAAGTAGAAAAAAAAAAATCTGCAGAAATATAATAAAATATGGCAAATTCCATTTGTCAAATTCATATTCTACTTTTTTCTTTTTTTCCTCTTATTAGAAACAAAATGAAAGGTCACTATGGCTTTTTGAAGCATGAAAAATTGTTAAATTATATAATTTAATATTTTTGAATTCAATTCATTTTAAAGCATATATTTTACACTCGTAATTCATTTTAAACTTAAAATAAATTAACTAAATTAAATATTTACCATTTTAACAAATCATTTTAAATTATAAATTTGCCCTATTTAATTTCATTTAAATTAAAAATGTATTCTGCTTAATTCATTTTAAAGTATTAATTCCACTTCTTAATTCATTCTAGAATATAAATGAACCATTCTGAGTTCATTTTAAAATACAGAAAAACACTTTTAAATTCATTTACTTGTCTTTTTATTTATAAATTCACACTTTACTTTACCTTGTGTGAAAATTCAGACTCGACACATTTAATGATTATAAATTCAGACTTTGGTTTCAGTTTAGGTGTTTACAGGTGTCAGACTTTCATTCTTTCATTTTTATAAATTTAAACTTTCATTTCATTTTAGGTCTATATATACACATTCAGACATTCTTTAATTAATTTTTATAAATATAAACTTTGATTTCGTTATAGATATCTATACGTTCAGACTTTGTTTAATTAATTTTTATAAATTTAAACTTTCGTTTAATTATAGATGTCTATACATTCAGATTTTCTTTAATTAATTTTTGTAAATTCAGATTACTTCGGTTTATTAGTTTCCCTGATTTCAGGCATGATATGCTTCCATTGTCTGCCAATTCAGACTACAATCAGCTTTACATTGTTTTTCTCAAACAAGATGATATTTTACAACTGATGTTTGTTTACAAAATGTCGCATCACAACTGCTAAGCAAATCATTGGACATTTTTTCGATTTTTAAATAATAGCCAATGAATCATTTCCACTGAATATTTTACACAAATAAAAACAACTTTGGCTATTTTTAAAATTTTAAACAATTTTTAAATTTCAGCTGATGAAATTCTTTTATTTTTATTATTGATTTTGTAAAAAGTTTTGTTTTTCATTTTTAAATATGAAAACAAAATTGATTATTTACAATTTAATATTAAGAGGATTAAGAACAGTTCTGAATTTTATACATTTTCATCTTAAAACAATAGTTGATGCTTTTTTTTCTTAAATTCTGATTTTTACTTCTTTTTTTTAAAATATTATATTTATATAGTATTATTTTGAAATTTTATGGTTATTGTTTATATTATTATTTTTCTGATGATGGTAATGGTTGTTTTTAACATGTTGTTGTTGTTGTTATTACTTCTAAAAAAAAAGAAAAAAAATTTAAATATTATTTTAATAAATCCCAGATTTATAAAACTGCTTTAAAAAAAGTAAAGAAAAAAGTTATTTGGATTAAAATATGAAAGACTTTTCCAAACAAGTGTATTGTGAAAATTAAATAATATTATTACTTAGTTTTTATTTTTTTTATTTTATTTATTTATTTATTTATTTATTTATTTATTTATTTATATATTTATTTGTCTTCATTAAACTCCTAACTTTAGTGCTGTAGTGTTAAATAACTTAAACAATTTTGATTCTTTCTACATTATTGTGTTTAATAACATCCATTCTTTCATAATAATAAAGTATCATCAGTAAAGAATACTATTTTGAATATGCATGACCTGTCTTTCACAAGCACAGAATAACAAAAATGGTAATGATATGTAGGGTTAACCAACTATCAGTATAATTTCTGTGTATTTCTATGTATGATGAAAATCTAATATATTTGTTGCATATATCTTCAAAAGCATGATATAGTATTGTGATAACTTTATTATAGGAAAAAACACTATTCACAGATTGAACTGAATAATAATAATAATAATAATAATAATAATAATAATAATAATAATAATAATAATAATATAAAAAAGAATAAAAAAAATAAATAATAATTTTAAAAATGTATATTAAATAAATAAATAATAAGCAATAAATATAAAAAAATATAAAAAAATATAAAATAAATAAATAATTAGAAATAAAATAGAAAACTGAAAAAGGTATATTTTAAATAAAAAGTATTTAATAAATGAATTTGTTTTTAATAATTTCAGTTTCATTTAAAAATTAAAATAATAATAATAATAATAATAATAATTTAAAAAAAAAGAAAGAAAAAAAAATTAAACACATTAATTACAGAATATATCATGGTATGTTAACAAAAACCACAAAAAAAAAAAAAAAAAAATCCATTATTGTTGAAAATGAAGATAAATATTTGTTTTTAATATTTGTAATTTAATTCATATAAGTGTCATAAAGACATTAATGAAACAACTGAAATTGCTCTCTTCATAATAATAATCAGTTTGATAGAAAACGTTATTTTTCCCATATGTCATTAGAGGTAATTGAAAAATACTCAAAGCTGTAGAATATTTCCAATCTTTTAAGCTTTATTTCATTTATTGTTTTTTTTTACCTTCAATTTCTTTCTTTCATTTAAAATTGAAAAGAAAAAAAACTGTTAGTGATTTCAAAAAAAATAAATGAAAAAATTGACAAATTAAAAAAATATATATTAAATAAAAAATAAATAAATAAATAATATAAAAAAAAAAAACTGAAGAGATTTAACCAAAAAAAAAAAAAAATGAAGAGAAAGAGATTTAAGTTAAACCATTTTCTACATCATCGTACAAGCATTATTTATACAAATAAGCTACTTGTGTTCCCAGCATTCATCATTTGCTTGATGATGATATTTCCCACAGTGCAATCCATGCTTTTCAAACAAAAAAAAGAAAAAAAAAAAAAATCCACAAACAATTATTGATTATAAAATATATAAAAAAAAAAAAAAGAAGAAGAAGAAGAAGAAGAAGAAAAAAAATAATGCAAAGAAAATGATGTTGACGTCAGTATCTGCCAAGATTCTAATTTTCAAGGGAAAAAAAAAAAAAAAGTATTTCATTCCATTTGAAGAAATTAAAAAAAATAAATATATTAAAAAATACTCATAGTTAACAATCTTAGGGGCTTTGGGGACTTTTGTGTAGAAAACACTTCAGAAGGAAGCCAAAAAAAAAAAAAATAAAAAATAAATAAAAATAACGAAAAAGAAATTTATAAAAAAAAAAAAATGGATACACTGATGATCCAATGCTCTAGAACAGTGGGAGGAAAAAAAAAAAATAAGTACGAAATTTTCGTAATTTGTAAGGAGCTGAATAAAAACAATTGCTCATGGATAAATGCTCATAGCCCATAACTCCATGTGGTTTTAACTTGGCTTGTAGAGATTAAAACTAATCTGGCTTCAGTTGTTTGGATTTCTTTATTATTTATTTTTTTTTTGTTTGGTTTTGGGTTTTCTATTTTTTTTTTTCCTGTTTCCTGTAGATTTATTAGTCATGCTAAGCAACCAACTCAGCCTGGATGAAGCTATAAAATTTTTACTCACCTTGAATCGTAAGCTGCATTCACACAGCCTGATTTTTGTTAACAGTCATTAGCCCAAACAAACCAACTTGGCATTGATGAAGCTATATATTTTGTTACTTTCCTAGAAGCTTAAGCCTCATTTACACTGTATGATTATTGCTAACAGTCTTTAGACTAAGCAACTAACTGAGCCTGGATGACATCATAAAAATTTGAACTCACCTTGAGTCTTAAGCTGCATTTCTACTGTGTGATTTTTGTTAACAATCTTTTGTCTAAGCAACCTTCTCAAGCTGGGTGACATTATCGAAATTTTGCATGCCTTGTATCTTAAGCTGCATTTCTGTTGTATGACTTTTGTTAAAAGTCTTAAGTTTAAGCAACCAATTCATTCTGGATGATGCTTACAAAAAAAATGTATTCACCACCTTGAATCTTAAGCTGCATTTCATTTGTGCAACTGTTTTTTTTGAAGTCCATCCTTTTATTCATATAAAAACACAGGAAATGAATTACGTGTTAAAACCACACGTTTTAATGGGTGTAAGAAAAATGTCTTCAGCCATACAGGAACTAGAACACTTAGATTATTATTATTTTTTTTATATCAATTAAAAATATAATTGATTAATTTTCTGCAACTAGCTGTTTAACACTAGAACAAATTTATAAAAATTTAACACTAGAATAAAGTGATTAATTTCATGTCATTGTCGGTTTAACATTAGAATAAAATGATTAATTTCATGTCATTGACTGTTTAACATTAGAATAAAATGATTAATTTCATATCATTGACTGTTTAACATTAGAATAAAATGATTAATTTTTTTTTATTATTGGTTTTTCTTGAATATCCTTTTAGACATTTGTAAATCCCAATTTCTGATTCCTTCAACATCTGTATTAACCACTTCTAAATAGATGATGACTATTTCTACTTTGATTCAAATTTCTTCTGTTAAATGTCCACCTTGAAAGTGAATATAATAAAATTAGGACGTACTAATAAGTTTTCTAGCATCGGTTATTTTATGTCAAACATTGGTTTAACACATCACTAGAACACATTGGTTAATTTTCTATCATCAGTTACTTTATGTCAAGCATTGGTTTAATAAGATCACCAGAACACATTGGTTAATTTTCTATCATCAGTTATTTTATGTCAAACATTGGTTTAATGACATCACTAGAACACATTGGTTAATTTTCTATCATCAGTTACTTTATGTCAAGCATTGGTTTAATAACATCACTTTTCTACACATTTATGTTAATTTTTAATAAGATCTATCATCATCTTATTTTATGTCAGACATCAGGTTTTGGGAAGAAATTCTTGTTTTGTTTTCCTCAAAGTTACTTTATGCAACAAGACCTTTATTAGTATTTTTATATAACTGGGTGTTTATAAACATTTTTTTGTTTTCCTCAAAGTGCAACAAGACCTTTATTTTTTTTTTTATGTAACTGGGTCTTTTTTTTTTTAAATGAAGAATTTATGGCAAATAAAAATATAATTTTTCTAGATAACAAATATTTGTGAAAAGGAATCCAGAAAAGTCACATATTTTTTTTTTTGCCTGAATTATTTTCATTTGTGAACCGAGAAAGAAAACAGAAATTAATTTAGAAAAAGTTGGAATGTGAAAAAAATTAGATTGATAAATCTTTTTTGCTTTGTGTAATCTTCAGTTGTACATGGAAATAAATAAAATTCAAGCTCTGTAAGAAGAGGTGAAATACAAAATATTAATCTTCTCTTTTTTTCTGTTGACAGTATTATTAAAAAAAAATTAAAAAAAAAATTAATAAATAAAAAATAAAAAATAAAAATAATAATGCAGTAATAATAATAGCAATCATAATAAAGATTATAATGATGATTAAGATAATTATGATGTAGATAATGATGATGATAATAATAAAATTAGTAATAATAATAATAAAATTAATAATAATAATAATAATAATAATAATAATAATAATAACATGACACATTTATTATGACACTATATTTAACCAAATGTTAGAAAAAACATATTAAAAAAAAAAGTAATAATAACAAAACATAAAAGTAAATTCTGACTTGGAAGAACATATATAATATCTATAAGCTGCACCTATACTTACAGAATAAACCTAATTAAGAAGTGTGTATTTGTTTTAATTATTATTCTTATGCAATAGATATTGTTTATAATTAGTTTTGTCATGAAATAAATATTGATTTATAATTATTCTTTTGATAGATAACGGGGTGTGTGTTATAATTTATAATTCAAACCATCTTTTTGGGGTTTTTTAATTGAATGTTCATAAAAAAAAATATGGCCATTCTATAATGAACCCACACATACACAAAAACCAAGTATAGTTATGATGTTTAACTACATTTTTATTAATTAAATGCAATAACTGAAAGTTAATTACCTCATTTAATTATTGGGAAAGGCAGTTATTCAGTTTTATTAATGTTTGTAGAAACTGACAGCAATTTTTCAGTTCAAAGAAATAAAAATAAATAATCAGCAAATGAAAAAAAAATAATAAATAATAAAAAAAATTAAAATAAAAACAAATAAGAGAAAATAAAAATAAAGAAATTAATAAATTAAAAATTACATTGCTCACTTTTTGTGTAATATTGTTGCATTGTTTGTTTCTGTACAAGGCAAAAAAAAAAAAAAAAAGAATGAAATGAAATTAATATTTTTATTTATTTATTTATTTTGTTGGTACTAAATGGCTTTGAAAATTAATGTTTTCACTGAATTTTTATTTTGTGCTGTGCCATGGAAAAATAGGTTCATTTTGAAAATGCGTCATGATTTCATTTCATTCCACCAAAACTGTACAGCTAGTAACCTTTTTATTCATGAAAATTGTTTTACCAACCATTCGTATTTTCATGAAATTTATTCAGCTAGTAATTTTTTTTTTTTTTTATTCATAATACCAACCATTCATATTTTCAGGAAATTTATACATCTGATAATTTTTTAGTCATGAAAATAATATTACCAATCAGTTTTATTTTTGTGAAATTTATACATCTGGTAATTTTTTTTAATTCACGAAATTCAAATGATAATCTATTGTTTTTTTTCATGAAATTTATATATCTAGTATAGTTTTTTATTTCAAGAAATTCAAATTACCAACCATTTATATTTTTTGTGAAATTTATACAGCTGTTATGTTTTTATTCATGAAATTCATACTGCTGGTATGTTTTTATTCATGAAATTCATATTACTTTGTAAATTTATGGTTCATATGTTTTTTTTTATTCATGAAATTCATATTACCAACAATTTGTAAATTTATTTATGAAATTTCATGAAATTCATATTACCAACAGTTTGTATTTTCATGAAATTCATACAGCTGGTATGTTTTTATTCATGAAATTCATATTACCAACAGTTTGTATTTTTATGAAATTCATACAGCTGGTATGTTTTTATTCATGAAATTCATATTACCAACAGTTTGTATTTTTATGAAATTCATACAGCTGTTATGTTTTTATTCATGAAATTCGTGACTTTCAGGGGGTGACGATGTCCAGCAGTTGTGTGAAGCGGGAGAAGAAGAATTTCTGGAAATAATGGCTCTGGTTGGAATGGCATCAAAACCGCTGCACGTCCGGCGATTGCAAAAAGCCCTTCAAGACTGGGTCCAGAATCCACAGGACAGTAAGTTGTATAGCCACAAGATTGATCGACCATCTGTAGAGCATGCATTTTTTTTTTACTTATTTATTTATTTGTGTATTTCTTGTTCTTTTTTTAGATAATGTTTAGTCCAAATTCTGTGAGATCATGTTTAATCCAAATTCAGTGAGAGTATGTTTAGTCCAAATTCAGTGAGATCATGTTTAGTCCAACTTCAGTGACATGGTGTTTAGTCCAAATTCAGTGAGATCATGTTTAGTCCAAATAATTTGAGATCATGTTTAGTCCAAGTTCTGTGAGATGATGTTTAGTCCAAATTCTGTGACATGATGTTTAGTCCAAATTCAGTGACATGATGTTTAGTCCAAATTCAGTGACATGATGTTTAGTCCAAATTCAGTGTCATGATGTTTAGTCCAAATTCAGTGAGATCATGTTTAGTCCAAATTCAGTGAGATCATGTTTATTTCAAGTTCTGTGACATGATGTTTAGTCCAAATTCAGTGAGATCATGTTTACTTCAGATTCAGTGAGATCATGTCCAGATAATGAATTAAACCACAGGAAGATTAAATTTAGTCTGAGCTCAAACATTTTCGGCAGTAAAAACACTTTCAGACAGTATTCTAAATCCACTCATGACTAGTGCACTTTTAGATCTCATTCTGCAGTGAGATGACCTTAAGTCCATGTTATTAATGTCCATTCAACCCAAGTTCTAAACATGATCACAGAAGATCAGTTTTAGCCCAATTTCTAAATACAGTCTTAAAACCATTTTAAACAGAATTCACAAAAACAGCACCTTTAGTCAGTGTTCTAAATACTGTCAAGGAATGGGGTCTGTTTTTTTATTTCTTTGTTCTTAGATAAAAATCTATAATTTTATTTTATATTTGATTTTCTCTAGCAATTATTCTTGATTCCTAAAATTTCTTTCTTCTGCAATAAAAATGTTAACAAATTTGAAACCAAAGGAATGAAATATCTTGACATTTTGGCATTATTTTGCAAATTGAATTGAGAGAAGTTGGAAAAAGACGAGTAATTTGATACGAACAGAAAATAAATACACTTTGATATGTTTCAGATATTTTGTTTTGTTTTATTCCTGTGTAAAACAAGTCTTGATAAAAAATTTGAAAAAAGAAAAGAAATGGGAATAAAATAAAAATTTAAAAATAAAATCTAAAATAAAATATGATATTTAAAAAAAAAAAAAAAGTAAAATAATAATAATAATAATAATAATAATATAAAAATTTTAAAATAATGAAATCAAATCAATTTTTATAAAAATATCAAATATATAAAAATAAAATGAAGCAAATCTTGTAAACTGGTTTTTATAAAAAAAAATTTAGATTCTTAAGAGACTTAGTGAAATATTTATTGTTGTTGTTGTTTTGTAATTTAGTATTATTAAAATCATCATAAACATTATTATTTACTATTATTAATATCATCATTATCATCGTTATCAATATTGTTACTACTACTATTATTATTATTATCATTAATATTATTGTATTGGTCTTCTTATTATTCTTATTATTAATATCATCATCATCATTATTATTTTTTTGTTGTCATCATCATCTATATTATCATTATTATTATTTTGTTGTCATTATTATCTATATTATCATTATTATTATTTTGTTGTCATTATCATCTATATTATTATTATTATTTTTATTATTATTGTTGTTGTTGTTGTTGTTGTTGTTGTTGTTGTTGTTGTTGTTGTTGTTGTTGTCATCATCATAATCATCATCTCTTTTTGCAGCATCATTCCAAGGTACCACCCTCTCTACCAACCCTGCCCCAGGGAGCATTACCGCAGTTGCCCGCGACCAGCTTCAGGCTCTCGGCTTTTCCTTGCATTCCACTCCCCCCGCCTCTGTCGTCAACGCATCGTCGTGGAGCCCGCAGTCACCCCAGCCCAGCGTCAGTCCACTGCCACGAGACACACGAAGTCCATCGTCAAATTCACCACAGCAGAATGACGTCAAAGACGTCAACATGTTGGTGAGTTTTGTGACGTCTTGGAAAAGTTTACAACAGAAACTGTGCTGGTTGTTTTTAATGAAAGGTCTTGGTTATGTGTTGTGCTCTGCTGGTGTGCTTAATGTGTATGCGCGCGCACGTGTGTGTGTGTGTGTGTGTCTCTGTGTGTGTGTGTGTGTCTCTGTGTGTGTCTCTGTGTCTCTGTGTCTGTGTGTGTGTGTGTGTGTGTGTGTGTGTGCTGTTAAAGCTGGTTTTCTCTCTTATGTTTCATTATGCAATTAATTTTTATCTTTGATAACGGTTTTCATTTTATTTTGTTGAAGTTTGGTTTTAACAGTTAGCCAGTCTTTCTTTTTATTCTTCTTTTTCCATTTCTTAATTATTTTGTTTGTTCTTTCATTCATCATTGTTTATCTTTCGTAAATCCTTACTTCGTTTGTTAATTCTTTGTATCATACAAAGTCATTTATTCATTTATTTATGCAGTTCTTTTTACAGTCATCTTTTTTCAATACTTTCAGCTTTCATTTGTTTATTCATTCATTTGTTGTTCCTGCATTCATGCAGTCATTTATCCTCCATGATCCCTACAGTCATTTTTTTTCTTTCAGTACTTCCTTCCTTCCTTTATTTAATTCATCCTTTCAGCCCTTCTACCACATCTTCTGTCAATTACTTATTTAATAAATATTTAATTAATGAAATCAATATTAATTCATATATTCATTTACTGATAGAGTAACTGATTCATTTAGTCACTAATTCATTAAATGTTTAATTTATATTTCATTATGTTATGTTATACTATGTCATGTTATGTTACATTATATATATTTATTATATTATATAATATATATTACATTATATACTTAATGTTATGTTATGTTACATTATGTTAAGTTACGTTATGTTATGTTATATATATTATATAATATTATATTATAACATTTATTATGTTAGATTACATTACATTACATTATATATTTATTATATTATATTATATTATATTTATTATATATTTATTATTTTACATTACATTACATTATTTATTATATTATATTTATTATATTATATTATATTATATATAATTATATTATATTATATTATATTTTATTACAATACATTATATTATTATATATTATATTATATTATATTTATGATATATATTATAACTTATATTTATTATATTACATTACATTACATTATGTTGTGTACAACAGGATGATTTCAGTCAGAGTGTGTGTGGTTATTCTCTGGCCGCTACAAGTCAACATTCCCCGTCCCCCGTCTCTGGGGTCATGTGTCCACCCGTCCTAATGGAAAGTCAGATCAACGCCATAGCCATCGCAGCAGAAAAACTTGCCAAAGAGTTGCCTCCCTTCGAGCCCAAAGAGCTCAATATGAAGAAGCAGATAAACAGAGACATACAGGTAGCCATGGAAACAGAGTTGTGAAGTTTTGTGAAACGTTAGCTTTTGTTAAGTTTGTGTTTGTTAATGAGGAGAATGTTTTGTTTAATATGTGTTTTTGTTTTATAAAGCAACACATTTTTGTCTGTTATTCTCTCTCTCTCTCTCTCTCTCTCTCTCTCTCTCTCTCTCTCTCTCTCTCTCTCTCTCTCTCTATATATATATATATATATATATTAATCATTAAATATATAAATACATCTATAATATAGAGAGATAGGTAGTAAGTTAGAGAGTAGACTAACAGATATATATGGATATTAAATTAATTAATTTTTTTAAAAATATTTAAATGATAACAGTGAAATGCAGGTTATCAAATTTTATTGTAAAGGGAGACAATTAAATCTTTTTACAAGTGAGGCAGAAAATACCTTTATTTATTTATTTATTTATTTATTTATATATTTATTTATTTTATTTTATTTTTTTTTAAGAATGTAATGAGAATGAGTGATGACAATCCAAACAGACTTGAAGAATTGAGAAAATATGCAGCTATTTATGGTCGATTTGACTCAAAACGTAAAAATGATCGCCCAATGTCATTACATGAGGTAGGTGAAAATTATTAAAATAAAAAACAACAAATATGTAAACTAAAAAAAATAATTTATTGAAATTCTGAGTTTTTTTATCATTAAAAATAAAGTAATAGTTATGAAATTTAAGTTTTATTTATCTTTTTATTTCTTAACATTTTGTTTTTATATTATATTATATTATGTTTTTTTATATTATATTACACAATTTTCATATTTTTTTATTATTATTTTTTTTTTGAAAAAACAAACATTTTATGATTTCTACAAACTCGCTGAAAATAAAGTTACAAAATTAATAATAATAACACACACACACAAAAAAAATTCTTTTTGAATTTACATTGGGTTTTTTTGTGTTTTTTATTTACAAAATTTTGTTTTGGTCTTTTTAAAAAAAAAAAAAATTTGGAGTGACTTACATACACTTTAATATTTTAATTAATTATTTAATTAATTTTTAAAATTCTTTTTTTTATGAAAAGATTTCAGTAAATGAAGCTGCTGCCCAACTCTGTCGTCACATGCCAGCCTTAATCACACGCCGAGAAGATTTATTTCCCTTGGCCAGACAAGTCGTCAAAGACAGTGGTTACCAGTATTCTAAAGGTCATTCAAGGTGAGTTGTGCACGATTTCTGATTTTAATTAATTATCTCGGTAATTTGACACCAAATCAATTTTTTTTTTTTTTAAGGGTATTGATGGTTCCAGGCTCTCTTTTTGATTTATTAATTTGTAAATTAAGTTATTTGAATTTTTGTATTTTGTATCTGATTATTATTATAAATTATTTCTTATTTATTTATTTATGTTATTATTACTTTATTTATTTATTTATTTATTTATTATATCTTTAAATATGTTATTATTACTTTATTTATTCATTTATTTATTTATTTATTTATTTAATATAAACTGTTATTATTATTCATTTTATATATTTAAAAAAAATTTAAATAATAGAATTATTATTATTTATATATTCTTATACTTAGTAATTAACGAACTGATTTATTTATTTTGTTATTTAATTTAATTTAATTTATTTATTATTATTAATTTATTTCTATGTTATAATAACAAAACTCGCACACAAACACACACACACACACACACACACACACAATTACTATTTGTAATTCCTGGCAGAAAGATGGATGCATGAAACATTTTTTCTTTGCATGTTGGAGTAAAAAAAAAAAAAAAAATAAAAAAATTAATGTCTTCATTTATTTGTATGTGTGAGTGTATGTGTGTATGCATGAATGCTAACAAACTCTCCCCCCAAAATCTGAACTAGGTACAAACTAATTTTCATTTAAATTGTGGGGAGGGGGGAAATCTTATTCAGGCTTATACAAACAAACTGCATGATAGTTTCTTTCAATAAGATTAATTTTTAGGCATGTTTTTTATTTTGTAGGATAATTATTTCTATGCCTCTTTCAAAATTACAAAATTTCAATTGTGAAGAAAAATAGCTTTATTAAATATGTATATACATATATCATTGACAGAGAGAGACAGAGAGAGAAAGAGAGAATATTAAAAAAGTATGTGTATAAAATAAAAATAAAATGTTTGCATGCTCCTGTTATTTTCTTTTTTCAATCACTAATAAAAAAAATATTTATTTATTTATTTATTTATTTTTTTTTTTTTTTTTCTTCACATAATTCTTATAAACTCAGTTTGAAAAATCTACTTTCATAAAATCATTTTAGAATATCTAGCTTCAATGTTTTTGTTAATTTTCTTCTCTTTTTTTTTTATGATATTTTATTTTTTTCTAAATTCTTGAAACATTTCCACCATTTCTAAAACATTGATTTAATTTTTTTTTTTTTTTTTTTTTTTTTTTTTAAATCTAAGTAAACCTAAAAAAGAGTAGATTTATGGAAGCCATGAAATAATACAACAAACAAAATAATCTTTATTTTTTCTCTGTCTTTTTAACTACAAGATATTGGATTATAAAATTTAGAAAGAAAAAAAATAATAATGTATTCCTTCTTATTTATTTTTTTACTGCTTTGGGGATTATTTTTTTGCATTTTACATTTATTTGTTGTTTTCTATACATTTGCAAATGTTGCATTTGATTTTAGTATTTTTTAAAAATTATTTTGAATTCAAGGACTTTTATTATATTTCTATGCAGTTGGATAAGATTAGAGTTATCCTTCTTTGTTACACAGAGTTAAAACCCCTGTCAGTCTATACTAAGCATGATGAAATATTCTTAACCACTAATCTCAGTTCTTTTCACTAAAACTCCTAACAAAAAAAATCAAAATTGTTAAAATTATAAATATTATACACATATATAATCTTTAAATAGATAGTTACAAAAATAAAAATAAAATTGTTCTCTTTATTGTACCGTTTTTAAAATATTCCATAATTTTTTATTTTCTAACAGGGAATCGCAAACCAAAGACATTATTCACAGGTAAATAAATGTCAGTGCATGGCTTATATGTAAAAATGTCTATTGATGAATTTTGACATCAGGAAAATAGTTTTTTCTGTATAAATTCAAAATAATGCTTAGAGAGAAATGGGGTTTTAATTCTGGTTAATATTCTTAATATTATTATTATTATTATTATTATTATTATTATTATTTTAATTATTTTTTTAATTAATTTTTTTAAATTATTATTTTTATTATTAATATTTTTTTTATACTATTGTTTAAAATTATTATTGTTATTTTAAAAAAAAAAAAATATAATATATATCATTTATTTTGATAACATATCTACAGCACTATAAACAAAATTAATACCCTAAATACATCTTCTGTACTTAAAAATAAATAATTTATTTCATAGCATGCTATCTTTTCTGATAATAAAGTATGACAATTAAAATTACAAGAATAAAGAAGCTTAAATTTTAAATTTATTTATTTATTTATTTATTTGTTTATTTGTTTGTTTATTTATTTATTTGTTTATTTATTTGTTTGTTTATTTATTTACTTATATTTTGCAACCTGCTGTTTAAGACTTGCACACTAATACCTCTTGGATTGGGGATATTTTCTTTCAAATACTTTTATAATTTACTAAATGTCTTCAGAGTGAAAGAAAATATCATTTATTTCATTAATATTATCACAAGTTAGTTTTTATTCTTTATTGTCAGCAAAGATTTGTTGCTTGCAAAATAATAAAACCGCATAGCAAATACAATTTAAGATTTGAATAAATGAACCAGGCATTTTATATACTTCCAAATTTAGTGATTTAGTGATTTAGCAACAATTAAGATGACAATGAAGATGATGCAGTTGATAATCATCATAATAAATAAATAAATAAAAATAATAAATAAATAAAAATTATAAATAAATAAATAATAATAAATAAATAATAATAATAATAATAATAATAATAATAATAATAATAATAATGCAAAATGATTAGTTGTTTCGGATTTTGTAGATTTAAGGAAAGTAACTCTGATAGGGGAGATAATTATATTAAAAGGAAATATATTCACAAACACTTTTAAAAAAAACCCAACGATTGTTATTTAAGGCATAGAGTGAAAACAACATTTTAATCTTCATCATATGGAGGACAAAGTTACTAAAATGTCTCTAAATGATGTAAACTTGGTGTTTCTAAATGAAAATTAGCATCAGGAAAACATCCTCATTCTAGTTGTTATTAAATCCGATTATGTCCTGTTTAAAGAAAACGTATATGCATGATAATAATTTTACCTTACTCTACTGTTCATACATATTTAATGCAAATAGTACATGGGATAGCCACATTTTATATATATATATATATATATATATATATTGATATATATTGATATATCTATCTCTCTCTCTCTCTCTCTCTCTCTCTCTCTCTCTCTCTCTCTCTCTCTCTCTGTATGTGCATATATATTTTAGTTGCTCTATCACTCCATGAGTTTTACATAAGAATATTTTATTACAAATGGTATGTGGGATAGACATATTAATTATAATATATGATAATTACTTTGACCTGTTGTTCTATAGCTTATATGTATATTTATTATGTTATGAATGATAGATACATTACATATTATACTGGCTAGAAATATTAATTATGTGTATGATAATTATTTTGACTTCATTCTACTGGTCACATGAATGGTATACTGAATTATATATATATATATATATTATATTAAGTTGATATCTCACTGTATGGGTTGTACATGGGTTTTGAATAATAGAGATATATATTATATGTGGATATCAGAGATATTAACTGTACACATGATAATAATTACTTTGAATAGGCTCCACTAACGTTACATATCTGGTCAGAATAGTGTATAGAATTATAAAATACAATATTTAGAAGTGTTATGTATGATATTTACTTTGACCTCGCTCTATCGGTCATGCATGTCTGATATTACCTGTCCAGGGCGGCAGACATGGTTGTTTCATCAAAGAAACCTCGACTTGATCCTGTTTTCCAGAGAAACTTTGACGCCTACCGGAAACCAGTGAAGCCTGACATAGATCGGACGCACGCCAAGGTGAGACACACAGACAGACAGACAGACAGACAGACATACATACAGACACAGAGACATACAGACACAAAACAAGCATAGAAACAGATACAGAAATGTGTGTATATAAGCATATATATAGCATGACAGTTAAACCCTCTACTCACACACAGACACACACACACAGACAAACACAGACATTAAAATACATACAAATGTATTTCTGACATACATGTGTCATACATTTATATAATATATAAAAAACAATGTTAAAATGACAACGCACATACATAGAATGCAAAAAATACTTAGCAATGTATGTGGATACAGGCATTTCAGTGGTTTGACAAGTATGCTTAAACAGAGGTAAATATTATTTTTGTTTTAAATTATATTTGCTGGTTTGCATTGGTTTTTATAAACAAATAACTTACTAATTTAATTTTGTTAGTTTAGTCAAGCAGAAATTCTTTTACAAAATTGGTCTTTATAAAAGAAAACAGACTAAAGGGAAATAACTTCTTGCTCTATTAATTAGATTTGTTAGCATCCATACTAATGTCTTTATTATTATTATTGTTACTGTTACTGCTACTACTAATATGACTATTACTATTACAGTTATTATGATTATTATTGTTACTATTGCCATTATTATTACTACAATTACTATTATCATTATTATTATTATTATTTCAGTTATTATTATTGTTTTTGTTTTTTTTAAATTATTATTATTGTTCTTATTTGTTTATTTATTTATTATTATTATTACTCCTACTGACATATTATTATTATTATTATTATTTTTTTTTATTATTATTATTATTATTATTATTATTATTATTATTACATTATTATTATTATTATTATTATTATTACTACTACTACTACTACTGATATTATTATTATTATTATTATTATTATTATTATTATTATTATTACTTCTACTACTGATATTATTATTATCATCATCATCATTATCATCATTATTATTATTATCATCCAGGAAAGAATCACAGCTATCAATCACCATATAACACAACTGAAGTACAGAGAAGAAGATATAAAAATACAGATAAACGTAGCCAGAAAAGCAGAAGACAAAGGCCTGATCTCCAGTTTACAGTCACAGCTGGAAACAGCTAAAGCCAAACACATACAGCTTTTAACAGAACAGAGTAAAATAGTTTCCAAGCTTAAACAGCTAGAAAGGTGAGTCGATTTTAATTTGAAAATTGCGCACGGCAAACCTGGGTTTCTAATGGTTTTTCAATGGTTTTAGGATTTATTTGTTTGTTTGTTTGTTTAGTTGTTTGTGTGTTTGTTTGTTTATTAATGTATTTATTCACTAATTAATTAGTTTTTTTTAATTTATTTAGTTATTTACTTATTTTCTTACATATTTATTTATTTATGTTTTTTGTTTATCAATTTCTTTCTTTATTTCTTTACAGATTTATTTATTTATTTACTTTTTTGTTTGTTTGTTAATTAAGTAATTAATTTATTTACATATTTACTTATTTATTTACTTACTTATTTACTTATTTATTTACATATTTACTTCTATATTTACTTATTTATTTATTTATTTATTTACTTACTTATGTATTTATTTATTTACATGTTTACTTATTTATTTACTTCTATATTTATTTATTTATTTATTTATTTACTTACTTACTTACTTATTTACTTATTTTCAGATATGAACAAGCAATGGATCCTTCAGCTGATCATGGTAAGTTAGAATGTTTAATTTGATATAAATTTATTTAGTTTTAAATTAACATTAAATTTAGTTACTTTGTTTCTAAAGAGAATCTCTTCTGATATACATTCCATTCTTCTTTTTTATTTATGTGTTTTAAAAAATAATTTGTTTTTCATTTATTTTTATTTTTCCTTCATTTTCAAAAATTTAAAACATCTTAATTTATATATATATTTTTAAAATTTTAATTAATCTCAGTTTTAATTTTCATTTAGGTTTGTATCATTATTTTAATTAAAGTCTGTTTAATTTACACTTCAGTGTTAAAAAAACACATCAGAAATGGATTTTATAAACATATAAGTATTTTACAATTACTGGCAATCAACCTTTCATAATCATAAAGTACCAGCGATATAAACTAAACTCTAGTTTAATTAATGCTTCAGTTGTTTTATCCAAAATGAATTTTTTATATAAGCATACAAGTAATTTTTTCTGGCAATCAACCTTTCATAATCACAAAGTACGCATAAAAAAATCTAAACTTAACTCTTAGTTTTAATCTTGCTCCTCCATTTTTATTTTTTTTATTTTATTTTTTTTTATTTTTAGAATTATTTATTTTTAAAATTGTGTGTTATTATTATTATTATAATAATAATCTTCAGAGTTGTTGTTTGTTTGTTTGTTTGTTTTGTTTGTTTATTATAACAAGAGTCCAAATGTCTCTCTCCGCAGGCAGTTCACACGATGCAGCCACATCGCTTCGGCAGACGGCCAACAAACTGGTGCAGGAGACGCTGTTCGACGAGGGCCTGCGCATAGCGCAGCAGTACGGCATGGCCGACTTCGCCGAGGAGCTCAAAGGCCTGCAGACGCAGAAAGGCTCAAGCACGAACGGCCAGGACTCTGATTCGGACAACGTGCGGAGTCCCACGCCCAGCGACGACGACAACAGCAACAGCATTTCGCATAATAACAGCAACGAGACGAAGTGGGGACGAGAAGGACAGTTGTAAGAAAGAGGCAGACGGCCAGATTTGTGAAAACGGGACGAAGTCTCGGAAACGTACTCACAAAGTGAAAGGCAGTAAAAAAAATTCTTCTTCCAGTGGCAGTAATAGTAGCAGTAGTAGTAACAGTAATAGTAATAGTAATAATAATAATAACAATAAAAAAAAAAAGCCCATAGCTAGTCAAGAAAAAAATGGAGATGTCGACAGTCATGAAGACGAAAATGATGGTGATGGTGATGATGACGATGATGATGGTGGTGATGATGATGGTGATGAGGATAATGATGACGATGACGATGTGGAAAATAGTGGCAGCAGCGATGTAGCGGGGAAACGTTCAAAACTTCCATCTCTAGGTTTCAGTACGGATTCTCTGAAGTGTAAAACGGTCGAAAATGGAGACTGAGATCTTTTTGTTTTTTATTATTTCAATCATCAAATGTTCTTACTCTTGTTATTCTGTTTCTTCCATTTTGTTTTGTTTTTTTTGTTGTTTTTTTTTAAAAAGAAAACAAGCTAAAACAGAAAAAAATATATATATGAAAAAAAAAAAAACATTCTGAAAAGTATATATTTCTGCTGAACGTAGGTTTGCATGAATACCATTTTTTGGGGATTTAACCATTTCTCGTTGCCGTGGTAACCTCCTGTGTCTTGTGGATGTTGCAGTCATGTTTTTTTTTTTTTAAATAATTGTTTTTGTTACTATGGTAATCTTTCTTCTTTTTTTTTTAATTTAAATTACATTTTGAAAGTCCAGTCCTGTTGCTATGGTAACCTGTTGTTAAAGATATTATGTTGCATTTCTGAATGTCAAAAGTGTAATAGTCCAACAATATGGAGATTATATGTTGCAATGGTAACTTTCTGTCTTAAACAGTGACTTTTTATTATTATTATTATTATTATTATTATTATTATTTATTTTTTTTTTTTTTTTTTAAAGACAATCTTTAGGTTGCAGATTATTTTCTGTGCCAGTGTTCAAACAAGTGTCAAATAACTTGGAACTGAAGTGTAAGGTTACAACATTTTTAGCAACTGTGTGATCAAGCCATTAATTTATTCTTTCTTACTGGGAAAAAGAAAAGTATACCAAAGCAAATACATGCAGAGATTTAAAACTAATGTCATCATACTGTTTATTCTTTATTTTATGAGGTAAATTAAAAATGCTAAAAATTTTATTTTTTTTACTATTCTTCATTTTAATTATGAAAGGAAAAAAAAATTAAATAAATAAATTAATTTGAATTAGGAAGTGTTGACGGTTCACCCTTTCCAGTTGTTTTTGTTAAAATTTATATTCTTATCTTTCAAACTGTTTCTGTGACCTATCCCAATTTGCAATGCATGGCAGCCATTTTGTTTTCTTGGACCAGAGTAGTCAACACAGACATTGCTTCTACCACAGATACATATTACATTAATATTTAGACAGTTAATAAAACTATATTTATCAAATGTAATTGAAAACAAAAGAGAATTATATTTATCTTTTAGGAGAATTATGTTTATCCAAGTCTTACACAAGTCTAAGAAAACAAGATGGCAGATCAATTGTGAGAATAACAAGGTTTATCATGAAAATACAGAAAATACAGAAATTTTGTTTAACCTGGATGTCTGTTTTGTCTGATGTGTTTTGTCCATGGTGGTTGAAAATGAAGCCTTTGATGTTTTGTCTTTCAAATCTTTCATAAAAAAGATCCCAGATTTTTGTATCTGACGATTATTGTTGAGGAAGTCATCCATAACAAACTCATCTTCTAAACTGATCAACAAAGAAAGAAAAAAAAATAATAAATAAATAAATTTTTTAATTATTTTCTTAACTGATTAATTGAATTAAAAAATAAATATATTAATTATTTATTTTAATCCATAAACTGATCTAATAAGGAATATTTGTCTTTATTTTAAGCTGGTCGAAGTTTTAACATATTCAGAAAAACAAATTTGTTAATTATATATTTGTTCATTAACTGTTTTGTTAATTAAACTAGATATATAAGCACTGAACTGTTGAATATGATTTACATAATAAACTTGGACATAAATTGAAACCCCCAAAAAAAAACAGACTATTATTCATAGATAGTGCAATGAGCTGTGACATGATTATGGCAGGATAAATATTTCTTACCTCCAACTGGACTGTTTACCCAATCCAACCCAGTACTCCTGGATTTATCATTAATTTATCACAGCAAGCATTAATATTAAAATAAATATAAACTGAAAAGTCATTAAACTTCAGTTCATATTTTAAATTGGCTAAGATAATGATTTCTTTGAAATTTGACGTTTGATATGGACTAGAGGGATAACTGGGAGTAGAGATTTATGGATGAAATTTAGAGGATAAGTTTGTTAATGGATGATTTCTCATGCTGACTGAGTGTTAAAAGTATATGTACATTTTTGTTCTGTCATTTAATACATGACTAGAAATATTAAATTATCTGCATTTGTGTTGATGATTTAAATCTGAAATTGTTTATTCATACATTTACAGTTACATACAAACACAGAAATACATTTACAACTACTTGCATACATAATATTGGAATTATCCCTATCTGGCCCCCCCTTTTTTTTTTTACCAGTTTTAGGCTCTAAGCTAGGATAAACTACAGAGGCCCTCTTTAGTTATGTTAACATTTAATAAAAATGTTTAACTAGTCGAATTATTAAAGGGCTCTTTAGACTGAGATGCTGTAGCTTGTTTAGCTTATGTTAAAATCCATTTCTGATCCATGCTACCTTCTAAGTTTTTCAGGCTTTCATTAAGATTGTCAAGATGTACCCATGCCTTAGAGGAATAGGATTTCTGCTTTATGAAATCTCACTTAAGACCAAAACTTTGTAATTTTTTAAATTTTTTATTATTATCAAGTTTATGAAAATAAGTAGATAAGTAATAATTATTACTGAGTATAAAAATGTCTGTGAAGTTATTCTGGTTGAATATAATTTTTTTGTTTTTTTGTTTTTTCAGTTATTATCCTGAATAATAATTACAGGAAGGGAGATAATATATGAAACAAATGTTAAGGATATGACTGAGTAAAGGATATTACTGTTTAAGTTTCTGATACATGAAAATAATAATAATAATAATAAAAAGGAATTAAGTTTAAAAATTATAGAATTTCTTACACTACCCATGCTGAATTAGAAGAGGGGAGATAACTTTTGAAACAACTGTTAGTGTAAAAGCCATTACTTTTTAAGTTTCTAATACATGAAATAATAATAATAATAATAATAATAATAATAATAATAATAATAATGAAATATTTATCTATAATGTGAATTCAAATTTTCATAAGCATCAAACATCCATAGTATGCAATTTGTCTTAGTGAACCAAGAAATTAAACAAAAAATTTACATTTATTTTTGTGAACATTGAAAATCAAAATGTTTTTCGATAACAATCATAGTTCCCTTTTGAAGTAAAAAACATGGAAGTATGCATTATATCTTATTTGTGCTTATTTTTGTTAAAGAAATTTTATATTTGTTTTCAGAAGGTCCATTAATTTGTTTTTTTCTGAAGATGTTATATATAAACATTATATTTTGAAGTATCTTGTTGTCCAGCATGATGTGGTACATGAAGATTACATTGTCATACTCACATATTTACTTGTCATATTGTTCAACACAACTTATACATTTTTTTTTTATTATTCTTTTTGTTAAAATTAGATTTCATAATATTATCATCTTTATCATGATTTCTAATCAGTGCATAAATGATGTTTGTGTGTTCTGTGATTTCATAAACCTCTCATGTTGAAGTGAATTACTTCCCTTTTGTTTTGAAGTGAATAACTTCACTTTTTATTTAGAGATGAATTATTTCCCTTTAATTTTGAAAAACCTTATTTCCCTTTCATTGTGAAGTTAATTAAGTTAATTGAGAAATCATGTTTAAATTTATAATGAATATCTTTCTTTACTTTTGAGATGAAATAAGTTCCCTTTAATATAGAAGTAAAATTACTTATATATTATTTTTAGCAGACATCAGTTCTGTTTTGAGATTGATTACGTTCCTTCCATTTCTGGGATAAATTATTTTCCCTTTTCATTTCAACAAGAATTACTTCCCTTCCTTTTTACCGAAAGTTACTTTCTTTTCATTTTTAAGAAGATTCATTACATCCCTTTCATTTTCTCATGAGTTATTTCACTTTCTCATTTTGAGAAGCGGTACTTCCCTTTCATTTTCAAGAACAGTTCCTTCCCTTTCATTTTTTTGAGAAGAGTTACTTCCCATTCATTTTTGTGATGAGTTATTTCCCTTCATGTTGACTGAGACTTGTGGCCTGGTGTGCCTGTTCTGAGATTTTGTTTTCCTGGTTCTGTGCAATTTTTTCTCCTCTTTGTGTTGCCTGTGTAATACTTGTGGTATTTCATACAGTGCATTGATTAATAAAGATTATATTCATATGGCAACACATTGAGAGACGAGTGTATTTATTGGCATATGCTGCTGTTGTTGTAAATAAATATTTATTTGTCAAACACATTATTAAATATGAATATATTGCTTTTTAAATATGTCCAACATGAGTTTGTTGTTTTTCTTCATTTAGTAAGAAATAAAAAACATAGTAAAATAAAATAAATAATAATAATGATGAAAATAATGTTATAATGATGATGATGATGATGATGGTGACAGTCATGATGATAATGTTGAAGTATAAATTGCTAAAGAATTTCGAATATCTGTTTTTATTTATTTTAATTAATGAATATCAAAACATTATTTTGGTACTTCTGTGAGATAAAGTTTTCAGAGGAAACACAACACGTTCCCATTGGAAACTGTGTGTCTGTGTGTGTGTGTGTCTCATTCTGTACTGCACATTAAGTCATTTCTGATAATAGGTATAAAAGTTTCTAATATTACATTGCATTCTCAAATAATAACAAATAATAAAAATAAAGAAAGACGTGCAGTTAGAATTTTTTTTTTTTAATGAATTAAAAAAAACAATTTTAAATATTAAAAATTAAAAAATAATAAAGTAAAAATGCAGATAGTGACATGCATGAATATTAGTATAAAAACAAAGATAATAATAAATAATGATAATAATACCATTAACAATAACAACAACTACAACAACAATAAAGACGATGATGTTGATAATAAAAAAACAAGAAAGAAAAACTGACAATAAAAATAAAATGTAAGTGAAAGTCATCAGTTATCTTTTGGAAGATGTTTGTCTTTTCAAATCCATAATATTTTTCATTTATGGTTTGTTAACTTGTAGAGTGATAATCACAATATGGAAATGATTTTGGTAGATCCAGTTTCTAAATGTCTGATTATTTGACTGAAAAAAAAAAAAAAAAAAAAAAAACAACAACAAAAAAAAACCACAAAACAAAACAAACATACATAAGTAAAAGTAAAATAAATAAATATAGGACTGTATTTGTTGAACAGTTTTCATTAATAATGAACAATACATGGAATCGGATGCTTCCAATTTTCTGCACGTGAGACATCATCGCATGCATGACAGACCACTTAGTTCAAGTTAATTTAACAGAAAAATATTTGATGTTCCTTGACACCTGTGAATAAATTATAGCTTTCAAACTGCATTCATGACAGTTCAATTAGTTCCACCATTTCGCACCAAAAATGAATCTGAAATCCGTGGTTGCTCTTTAGCAAAAGGTAGCATTTCACATAACATATGGGGCATAACTCTGTGCAGGCTGTTTCCATTTGTTAAGAGGGGGCACTTGTCGCGAGATTTCTCGATATCGTGACGTCATAGCTTTGAATTGGAATCATACGAATCATGGCGGATGCTATACAGTAGCGAGTTAATATAGGTAATTGTTTTGACATTATGCACTGTATAAATGCACTTTTGCATTACAGCGATCTTTCATCATTTTAAAATTCATAAATTTAATATATGTTCTTTTTTTCCTGTCTTGATTGTATCGATTGCTTTCTAATGCTTACTTCTTAAAATCGAGCGGTATCTTCCCGCAAAGGATAAATTCAAAGAACGTAATGATAATCAAGAGCAAATAGAAATTTAATATTGACGATCGCGAATTTTCTTCATAACAGAAAACGAGTATTATCTCAAATTTGCATAGCAGACGTAATTTTGTTTTCTGCAGCATACCGACAAAGATCAAACTGGTGATGTAGATATATACTTAACAGGTGGCATAAATATTCTTTAGGCTGGTCTATTTATAGAATATACAGCGCCACTGTATCAATGACAAGATTGTTTTATACTTATCTATGTTATAAATATAATTTAAGAATGTATTATAATGTTATTTTATAACTTAATATATTTAAGAAGGTCATTAATATTAATATGCAGTTTTATGTTTTAAGATTACAAAATAATGCATGTTTTAATTGTTTAACTGATGTTATTGTTAAAGTATGAGTCAAAACAAGATTCCTCTGAAAAGTACAAAAAGATAAATAAATAGTTTGACTGATTGCTGTATCTGATTATGGGAAATATTTATGAAACTTGTAATATTACTGGGTCATGTTTATAACAAAAGTGAAGATTTATTATTTATCCTTAATGTTTTTGATTTTTTTCTTCTAATTTCAAAATAAGAAAATGCTTTAGTTATTTGAAATTAGTTAAAAAATCTTGTAAAAAGATATACCATGTAGTGTTATCAAATTTGTTTACTTTTCATAATATGCAGGAAAAGTCTAAATATATCTAGTGTTATTGAACATTACTCATATTTGTGTCTTTGTTGAACAGTCTTTATTAATAATGAACAATAAATGGATGCTTCCAATTTTCTGTCCTAGACACATCTTCATAGACAGTCCTGTTAGTTCAAATTTCTATTAATTTAACAGAAAAATATTTGACGTTCCTTGACACCTGTGAAAAAAAAAATTATAACTTTCAAATCTGTTTGTATGTCACACTTTATTGTTTCTGATTTTCTTTTTCAGCCAAACGGAATAATTAATTCTTGGAGGAAAGAAAATCCTGTTTTTAATTTGTGTGTTTGTGTCTGCGAAAACAGAACCACTGTCAAGTTTGACTTTTGACAGTGACATTTGTGGTGGAATTTTATTATTATATATATATATATATAAATATATATATATAATTTTTTTTTGAACACTTCATCATGGCTACTTTGGAAGATTTTCTGGCAAATGTTGTCACAAGCGATACGAGAAAACGTATCCAAGCTCATACCGAGCTTATTCCGTTTCTGCGGGACCCACGCTGTTCTCTGGACGATGACGTTTTGGATAGTTTTATCAAAGGATTAGTTGGCTGGATCAACTGCAGCAATTACAAGGTATGTAACCGTTTGTGTCATCATCTTTATTTCTCTCACTACCCCGAACTGTAATATATATGTTTTACCTTTTCTGTCTCCATTCGTAAGCAGAGAAAAAAAAAAAAAAAAAAAATGAAGACGAAAAACCGAAAACATCTCCATACCTAATTTCAGAAAAATGAGGGAAAAGAAATAACAAAAAAAATAAAAATAATAAACCTAACCCATATTAAGGACAGAAAAGAAAAGAAAAACCCTTCCATCCCTTAGCATAGAAAAACAGAATTTTGTTTTAATAAATACAGCACTTTGGATGCATATTCCAGACTAAAGATTGCATATGTAGGTGAGAATCAGAAGAACTGGTTGGTATGTGTCCTTGCTAAATATCATTCCTTTTCACAGAGGTCCTCAACTTGCCCCTATTAAGTTTCATACTGCTCTTTGACCTGTTATGGTTTGACTACAGAATTATTTTTAAGAATTTAATCTTATTTTTGATATAAACTGATATATTTTGTGCATCTCAAACATTTGAAAGATGTGAGTTTGGTCATACCTCTCCTGTTAGCTGTGGATGGAAGCTTGTGCATTATTATTACAGAAATTTGATCAATGACGGGAATATTTTATGTGAGATCTAATATGTTATTACAATAATAATATAGAAAATGAAATCAGGGTGAAATATACCATATAGTGTACTCAATAAATAAATAAATATGTAAATAAATAATATGAATATAGAAAACAACAGACAATAAAATGAAGATTACTCACATCATATCAAGTGTTACTTCATATCTGTAGATATTTAGTTGTTCAAACTGATTTTGGATGTGAAATGAAAATGGTTAAAACAATCGTAATATTTTGAGTATTAAATAACAATATTTTAGAGTAATGGAAAATGAAACTGAAGCAATATGCATCTCAATTATTTTATATATTAAATAAAAAGTTATACAGAAAGAATAAACAGGAAAACAGCACAATATTGAATGTTAAACATGCTCTAAAGGATAAAGGAAGTGAAATATAAAGTGTCTGATATATACATTACATTATTATATATAAGGAAAATCCAGAGCAGTAGAAAACATAATATTTGAATAGCAGAGAATGCAAACAATTGAGAGATGGAATGTAATTATAAATAAAATTGATTTTAAAATAACTTTGATATATATCAAGTCTATTATCACATGCTAGAAATACAATAAAATATTTGGATGTAGATGTGATTATAAACCTAAAAAGATATGCGGGACAGTTAAAATATTTGTAAAATTTTTCATCTGACATCCAATATGCTCTATGCAGCAGAAACCTGTCTATATATAGATGCATATGTAGGTACATATTTGCACACAGACATCTGTATGTAGATGTGTACAAGTTTATAAATTTCAGCCATCTGTTGCAATTCTAATGACGGCTTCAGTGAATTTATGGTCTCCTTTATTATTTGCTTATTGTGATTATTGTTAATGCGTTTTGAGCAGCGATGCAGATAATAAAAAGATACAGTTTGTTCCAACTGGTGGATCGAAATACACTCGTCATTATAAAAAAAAAAAAAAAAAATGATAAATATAAAAAATCTTTATTTTTATTTTGTTTTTAATAATAGTTATACCTTCTTTATTCTAACAAAAAAAGAGAAGAATTTATTTGTTTATGTTCATGACGTATTAAAATAGAAAATATGGGCAACAATATGTTGCAGTAACATGCTTCGTATGTGTCTTTAGCTTAAGAACATATTAGGTAATAATGGAAATAGAATAATTTATTGATCTTTGTTTCAGCTTATTATTGATTTGAGGTTCTTAATATGAAAATTAATCGGTTGTTGGCAAAGGATTTTTTTAATTTTAATGTTATTATTATTATTATTATTATTACTGTTTTGTACAGCATGGGAAATATATTTAGTACATAATCCATTTATTTTAATAATTCAGTGGGTCATGGTGACTCAGAGTTTAACCTGTAATTAACAACCAGTTTTTTTTTTTTTCTTTCTTTGTTTTTTGTTTTGATATAAATGTCTGGCTGAAATAAATGTCAGTAAAATTTTAAATTAAAAAAATAAAAAACACCCAGATTACAGATGACATATTTAATGTGCTTTTGTACTTGTATTCATACAGTCAGTCAGACATACATACATACATACAGACAGACAATTGTTAATCTTGGACAATAACTACCCAAAAATGTCCATCATTATTTTTTTGAAGGTCAAGGATGAATATATATCAGTTTGATTGGTCGTTATCATCACACGATCAATTTAATCCAATCAAAATTACAAAACATTCCAGATTTCACATTCTGTGATGTGTTTTGTTTTCTAGAAATGATACAATACTGGGTGAAAAGAAAAACGATTAGATATCTAAATTTATGATACAACATAACTCTGTCTGTTCTTTTCCCACAAGTTGGTTGTATTATAAAGTATTGGCTTTAGTCATTTGTAATTACATGCCATGGATTATTGATACAACTTAACAGGGCATGCTGACATCATATTTGCTTTAATGATGTAATAACTGAGATATGTAATGTGTACTGACATATTAATATACGTGTGTAATTTATTAGCATTGTTTTCTTATTATGCCACTTAATTTCTTATTTGATACCATTACTTGCCCAGTTAGTAATTATGTTAATTCATAATGTTGTTGTATAACAGTAATTTTATCTGATTTAGTAATTGTGTGCATAGCTAAATAATTGATATATATATATTTTTTCTTTTAATGCTCGTTATTTTGTTTGTACTGGTACTAACTGGATTGTTGACAGATTAAAGTGAAAATAATTTCTAAGAGACTACCCATCAGAAAATTTAAAAAATAAATGAAAATAAATGGATATCATATGTATTTGTATCTCAGTTGTTACAGTTCATAATATTAATTGTTTTTAGTAAACTATATCTTTTAAAAAAAGAAAGAAAAAAAAGAGAAAATGTGTTTTCTGTTTGTATTTATATTTTTAAATAATGAGACCGATGTTTGCCAACTCTCAATATTTAACTGGAATTTTGTCAAAGAAGTGTGAAAATAACATTCCTTTTTCCTTTTTTTACTGTTGTAAGATTAGAATTAAACAACTGCGCATGCATATATTGAGAGTGAGCGATACACATATGTAGATACAAACATACATCCATACATGAAGGAACACACACACACACACACACACACATTCTCATTCACTCAAAAACAGGCTGGATAACACACACACTCACACATATATACATACAGACATACATACAGTAATGGTAACTGTTATATTTTTACAGTTTGAAAATGCTAATTACATTTGTCGAAATTCTCCTCATGGCTTACTGGATTGTTGTCAAACAAAAGCTGAAATAATCACATAAGTGGGTTTTGTTGAATTCGGATAACGCTTGTAATCCTCGCGTTGTTTGAGACTGGTGTGCCTCTGCCTGTCTGCCAGTATTAAGAGACTAGAATGACCTTACCCAGTCAACACCAACTCTGCAAACATCTCCCGCCATCAGATGTAAATGTCAGAGTTAAAAAGATGCATGCTCTTGCACACTTACCCACTTACAGTCTAAATATGAAGCCCGCCAACAGATATGTTTTTTTTCCTTTTTCTTTTCTCTCTGTATTACTCGGTTGTCAAAGAAACAGTGTTTGTACAGCCACTGGTTTCCAAATCTTTTTATTTTCCTTTTTTTTTATCTTTTATTTTTTTATATGTATTTCAAATGTTATTAAATTTATTATTATTATTAATATTCTTATTGGTATTCTTTTTCTTCTTCTTCTTATTATTATCATTACTATTATTTTATTATTATTATTATTATTGTTATTATTATTACTATTATTTTATTATTATTATTATTATTATTATTATTATTTTTATTATTATTTTTTTTTTTTTTTCATCATCATTGATGAGAGTACTTCAAAGGTCTAGTTCATTTTGAAGAAATATAATCTTGTGAAAATATTTTAGAAAAGATATATTTTGGTAGGTCAAAAAGATGGAATGGGGGTTTCTTTACAAAGAAAAAATGGGAAGGAAGGTTGAAAGAAAATGGGAAAGAAGAATACAGAGAGAAAAATGGAAAGAGGAATATAGAAAGATAGTGATAGAAAGAAAATAGGAAAAGGGTGGTAAAAAGTAATGCAGATTGAGAGAAAGTGGACAGAAGAATAAAAAAAAAAAAATAAAGGAAAGAAAAAGCTAAGTTGAGAGAAAATGGGGAAAGAAAGATAGAAAAAATTGTTTATTGTTTAAACTTGTCACATTATATATAAATATAAATATAAAGAACTAATAAAAGTTGTAAAGGAACACACCAAGGTGTTTTGATATAAATTATGTGTGATTTTTTACCTGTACAGGTGTTTTATTTACATATCAAATAATATAAATCTGCATTGTAATACAGTGTATGTTGTATAAATAAGCTTATATTTTATTAAGTGCTAATTTTATGTGGCATTTTACTTTTATGTTTGCTTTTATGCCATATTTTTTCAGTGATTTTTCCAAAGAAATTCTTTTTTCTTTTTTTAAATGTATGTTCTTATACTGATCATTAAAACCTTTATCATATAACAACAACAACAAAATTATTTGTATATATACTGTATGAAGTTCAAATTCCTAAAAATTTTTTATCCATTTTTTTTTTTTTAAAAGGATATTTTATACCTGGCATAGATAATACCTGACTGCGTTCCAACATTTTTTTTGTGAATGTTCCATCAGGCCAAATTAGACATTAACAGGAAATAACCGTTAATGTGTCTGCTACAGTTAATAATCAAAACCAATTTTCTATCATGTAAAAAAAAAAAAAAAGTCTTATCTGTTTGTAGAAGTAGTGGAATTCTAACCTCCCCCAACAAAAAGAAATTACTTTCTTTCTCCAACAGCTCACTAGTCAGTATAACTTCTTAGTGAGCTGTGTTCGTTATGGCTCATGCTCACCACAAACCATTTATTTTGATTATTGCCAGTAGTCTGTGGATATAGAACTCCAGAAAGTATTTCCTAAATTATTTTTATCTTCACCTGTTCTGTTGTCTGATTCATTTCCTTTGTGTTCTACCTTACTCAGGTAAAAAAAATAAAAATAAAAAAAAAAAAATTAAATTGTACCAAATTACCAAAACCACGAGTTAAATTTACCACTGTTTTTTTTTTTTTTCTTTACTTCTGTCTGCTTCCTTTTTTCTTTTCTGAATGTTGTATAACAACACACTACAACCTTTTTCTTGGTATGGTATTCCCTTTTATGACCTATATCCTATACACTTAATCATTTTCCTTCCTGTATTACTGTATTTTATTTTATTTTGTCTCTCTTGACCCTATGCTTTTTCTCTCCTGTATATGTGTGGGGGGTTTTTCCGGATCTTTATAAACCCCATCTTTTTCTTCTCTGTAATCCCCATTTTTTTATTTTCTGCCACCCATTTTTCTCCCACTTTTTCATCCCTTCGTACCTCCATTTTGTGTTTCAAGTTCCACTCTATATCTGTTTTTTTTTCTTTCTATTCTACTCTACTCCCATTTTTTTTTCCATCCCTACTCATTGAAGATAATGGCTTGTTTATAAAAAAATATGTACTTCATAAGAACATGCTCTGTTTAACAAGTTAAACGTTTTAATTTAATAACATACACTTAATAACAGTAAAAAATATCCTGGTTCAGTAGATGTATGGGCAGTGAATTAAAACATTTATTAATATAGGTTTAGGTTTGAAGGTTTATGGCCCTTTAAGTGTAGAGGGATGGTTGACTGGACATATTTAAAAAAAAAAAAAAAAAAAAAATTAAATATAAAAAATTGTATGAATTCTCATCCTTGTGTATGTGTATTTTGTATAAAAGTTAAAAATAATTAACACTATATGATTTTGACAGTTTTCAATAATGAAGATGTTAACCTAAAAAATACACGAAATGCTCAAAACATAATCAGCCTATCCTGTAAAATATAATTTTTAACATAAACAATGACCAAGTTTTAAAAGTATAAACATTTTAAAAGTGATATTCATAAGGTTGCTCGTGGGTTCCTTTTAAATGTGGTTTGATACAGGTTGGGTCATTTTGTTAACTGTGATGTTGTGATGTGAACTGTTTTCTTATTTAGTGGGATTGGATTATTGTGGTTCTCAGTTTTTTCTTTCATATGGCTTCATGTAATGGTCTAGAGTAGGTTTTATGTATTTTTGATTTTCTCCAACAAGTAATTCAAATATTACCACCTAAATTTTTTCAAATGGATTCAAAAATGTGGTATAAAATAAGTATAGATATACTTTAAAAAAAAAAAAAAAAAAAAAAAAAAAAAAATTATACTACCAGTAAATTCAGAAATTAAGATTTAACATTTTTCAGATTATTTTTATATGGTTTTACACTAGTGTCTATGCATTCATTTACATTTTTTTTTTTTTTTACTACCAGTAATACAGATGTTACAGTAGAAGATGTTTCAAATTATTTTCATATGGTTTCACATGTCTGTCATATAAAATCAATACCTGTGCAGGGTTTTGATTATTTCAAGAAATGCTGGTGTTAATTGCTACAGAAAATAATTTCATACAGTTTCCTGTGTGATTTTTTAAATGTTGTGTTAGGTTAGCTGTTCTGAAAACAGCAGAAGCCATGCATTAATTAACCAGCCATGTTAATTAATTCTTTGTAAATTTCTTTTAAAATAGCTTTATTCTGTATTGATCTTCAGAAAAAATCACTTTGTCCAGAGCTAAGACAAAAAAATAAATAAAAAGGTGACGATAATGACAATGATGATAAAAATATATCTGTAAAATTAAAAAAATACTCTAGCAGAAACATTTTTATTTATTTATTTTAAATTTTTTATTATAAATTTTACTTTTGAAAAAGAGCTCATTTTTATTATTTTTAAAACACAACAATTGGATTCAGAAAATACTCATTAGTGATACTCATTAACATAAGCTATTTTCTAATTCAATTAGATGTATTTATTTATTTATATTTTAAAAAAAATGTTTTATTGGTGAACGAAAGTACCACCTGACTGTGTATATACATTGAGTGAAAAACATCCTAAAATAAAAATAGATCAATGATGTTTTCTGAGTCATATAGGAAGAGTTTCCTTCTGGAAGTTGTATAAGGACACACACACATACTCATATATAAACACATACAAACACATTCAAATAAAGTAAATACTCATACAGTATTTGGTGTTTTTTTTGTATGTAAGTTATGTATAGTTTTGAATATTCATTAATTAGACCATTCTGATATGTATCTCATCTAATCACACATATATTTCTGATTTCTGTTGGTCAGTATGATTGTTATCACATACCTGATTATCATACTAGTCACTTTCTGAAATGAACTTTTACAGTTATTCATATAAAAATGTTTTCAAGTGGAAATGTTATGTTTTGTTACATTTTCTAAACATCTTTTTCTTGGCCAGTGTCCCATGACTGGTTTATTAAAGACAGTATTACGTGTTTTGCTGTTCATGGGAAGGAGCACAAAAAAGGATGACTTGTTGTTAACTGAAGATGAATATGATAAATAGCTATAGATAAAAAATATTTTGAGAGTTATTTGTTAATGTTTTTTTTTATTTTTCAATTTTTTTTTCCCTTCCCAATTCTCATTCTATCCTTTTTCTTTTGCTTCTTTCTTTTCTTTTTCTTTTTCTTTTTTCTTTCTGTCTCTTTATTTTTTCTTTCTCTTTCTTGTACCATTTTACTCTGTTTGATGATGTTGAGCATCCTCCTTCACTCATTGTGACAATAAAATTTATTATTCACATGGCCTATTTTATTTTATTTCACTTCACAAGCTCTGAATATTTTCAACTGTTGATTATGCTTAATCACATACTATCAGTTCTACATCACTGATTGTATAATGTACAGGTGTACAGGTATTGCTTGTTTACCTGCTGTCCTTTTCATTGTTCAGGTATGTGAAAGTGAGTTTCAGATTCTCGTTAACCTCGTAGGTATCACTAGGTGTGATCGCAATTTAACATTCTAGATTTGATTCACTTTGCTTCTGTCCATATGGAAAGATTTTATATTTCTCTTTATCTGTGTTCATCGTATTCTTTCATTATCTTTCCCTTGTCTTATCTACCTTTTTCAATATTTCTGAATTTTTATGTGTCTTTTTTTCTAATCCAATTACTTATTAGAGTTTTCCTCTTTCTTTCACCTTTTTGTTACTCTTTCCATTTCATTCACTTCCTGCTACTGTCTTTCTTTCTTGCACTATCTTCTCTCTCTCTCTCTCTCTCTCTCTCTCTCTCTCTCTCTCTCTCTCTCTCTCTCTCTCTCTCTCTCTTTCTCTCAGCATTATTCTTTTCTTTTCAGTATCTATGTCTTACTGATGATCAGTCCTGTACTTGTTTTAATATATATACGTATATTCTCTTTTTCTATTAAAAAACATAAGTACCAGTTTGTTCTGGTCCTCTGAGGCAAATAAACCTGTACAGTTTAAACTATAACAAAATAAAAAATGTTTCTTTTGTTCAGGATACTCATGTTTAATTTAGTTTTTTTTTTTTAATATGAACACTGGTAGGTGTTGAGTACTTACTTAACACCTTTGATAATTATCTAATGCACTGGCGTGACATTTCAAAAAGGTGGGCTGAAATTATATATGTATGTGTGTGTGTGTATGTGTTTTGAAGGTTTTTTTGTAAAATGTATATGCATATGTACACATAATAACTAATATACTGAAAGAAATAGAAGGAAAAAAAAAATTACAGATTAAATGGAGTGACATCATAATACACACACTCCTTTGTAACTAAAACTGCCAGGTACTTAACAGGTAAATAATAAATTACATAAGACTGAAAAGTTAGGAACTGGCTGTTAAAAGGATAAAGGAAAGAAATTACATGAACCAAAAAAAAAAAAAGAAGAAGCAAATAAAAATATAATGTGAAGTATATATAAAACTGAAAATAAGTATAAAAAAAAAGTTTTATGACAGGCATGCATCATGTGTTTCTACACAATGATTATGTTTTATGTCTTTAAATGTCAGGCTTTACATTTTTATTTGACTTTTTATGTTTTTTTTTTTTTTTTTTTTTTTTGAAAGATTGATATGCGTTACTTAATCATTTTAAAATATTTGAAGAGGTTTTCTTTCCATATCCAACCTTGTTTGTTATTATCTGTAGTTCAGAGACACAATAGTGTCAATATTTGCTAAATATTTAAGAACAGGTTTTTAAAATGAATATTGAAGCTTTTGAGTTGGAGAGATTGATATCTGTTTAGCTATATAATAATAATAATAATAATAATAATAATAATTTCTTCATCTTTTCTTTATTATTCTTAACATTTTGTAACTTTTTATCATTTGTTTTAACTTTTAAAAATTTTCATTTTTTATTTTTATTTTGTGAGACTGGCCATTAAACACATTTGGAATAATAAAACAAAATGTATTAACTGAGAATAACAAAGATGTATTAAATAATAATAATAATAAATGTTAATAAATGCAAAAATTGTGTCACTACTTTTTAGAAAAATTTATTCACAAAAAAAAAAAAAAAAAAAAATGTCATACGCAGTAGATGTTACACAATGAATATCTGTTAAACAGTAAAAGATGTACACCTATCATTATTTATTAAGTGTTTATTCAACAATTCCCCTATAAAAAAACCCACAAAAACAAGCATTGAAACAACACCCCACTAAAAATCCCCCAGAAATGAAAACAAAATAATAAACCCCCAACCAAAGCCCTGACCAAACTACAACAGTAAAATAACAGTGCCATACAATAACAGTTACACAGATGTCAGTATTAAACATTTAAAGATACACATTAAAGCACCACTTCTTAAAGTCATGACCTTTGACATAACACCAGTTGCTGTAGTTGGTATGTAACTGAAACGTCAATGTATTTAACATATAAAATATTTCACCTTGGTTGTTTGGTAACACTGCTACATTACAACACATAACACAGAATGTATGACTGTTCTCAGCTGTTACAAAGTGTTTGGCAGTTAATTTATTTTCTCATATTGGCGACTGGTTTGTCATGTAGCTGTGTTTCATTATTCAGTACAGCAGTGTGTAGTTAGTAAGTTCTGTGGTTGAGCTTCTCAAGATAAAGTATGGGTTGCGAGGTCGAATCCTCGTGGTGGATGCATCATGCCATTTCTTTTTCCTCAGTTGTATTAATAAAGGCTGCCATTAAGATATTTCTTCATCCAGCCTAAGCAGCTTAGCTGTGTAAGAAAGGCCATGATGTGTATCATCCTGTTTATGAGATGGTGCATATGAAAGATGTGTTGCTGCTAAGTGGAAAGTGTAGCAGATTAGATCTGTCTTTATGTCTAAAACAGAACATTTTTTTTGTTTGTTCTAGTATTGGTAAATATGAATGAAAAAATATATACTTGAGGTATATTTCTTCTAGGTCATTAGATAATTCATGATAGTGTACTTAAATAAATAAATAAATAATAATAATAAACTTACAATAAAACAACCATTTTTGTTTTTTAGTCTTCTAAATAAAAGAATAACTGTAATCAACAACAACAAATTGAACACATAATTTATTAAATAAAAAAATAACAGTAATAAACACCAACCACAAAAACAACAACAATAACAACAAAATACATTAAAGAAGAATTCTGATTTACAATAACATTATCAACAACAAAAATTTACAATCTGTTAAAGAAATTATTCTTTTAAATGAAACACATAAACACACACACACACACACGTACACACACACACACACACACACACACACACACATACTCACACACACACACTCACTCACACACTATTACATTAGACTACTTGGCATTCATAGACACTAGAGCTAATGTGTTGGTTTAACAGTGATAATAAGAACACATAATTAGGTATGGCTGATTGGTTGTTCTTGCATGCTGCAGTTCCTTAAAGCCATGTTCTCACTAAATGACTTGCAGCAACAGCCCCAGGCATGTGACTTGGAAGTGTTTGCAGAAATTCCTAAGCATTAGAGCTATTTAAAGGAATATTCGTACAGTGTGACTTTTTTTTTTTTTTTTTTTTTTTTTTTTGTGAACAGAAGCATCTTATTTCCAGTGTAATACAGATTCCTAAAGAATTTTTCATAAAATGTAATTTGTAGTAACAATTTTTGTGATTTGTATTCGGTAATGCTGCAGTTTGAAAACATTTCAGATTCTTAAAGCAACTTTCACACCATGTGACATGCAGTAACAATTTTTATGATTTGTATTAGGTAACATCTGAATTCCAGAGCAATTTCAAATCTTTAAAGCTGCATTCACACTACACGACCTGTAGTAACAATTTTTATGATTTATTTTTGTCAATAATGCAATTTGTAAGCACTGCTGATTCTTAAAGCAGTATGTGACTAGAAGTAACAATTTTTTATGGTCTGTAATCGGTAAAGTTCGATTTGAGAAAATTGTAGATTCTGTTTTCAGTATGAAAGAAATATATATATACATAAAGAGAGGCAACTCTAATTTGGTAATTTACTGGAAACTGATTGGTTGAAAGCTGATGATTTGTTGTGATATTGAGCGAGAACTAAACACTGCAGCTAAGATGTGACTTGTAACAGTAAGGCTATTACAGAGAATTAACTTCTTTGTGAATTAGCTGTTCTTACCAACTTAATCCGATTTAGTAACAAGCTGACATGTTAGATCACACAGAAAGAAAACCGCTTTATAAACAGTCCTGATAGTTTTGCTTATATTAACAGAAAAAAGAAAGAATCCTCTCCCAAAACAACAACAACAACAACAACAACAGCAGCAAGAACCTATGACAGAATGAAAGGGGAAAAGAAAACCTGCGATGGTTAATGATGTTATTTTCTGTGTTTTTTTGTCTTGTTGATCACAGGTTGCTATTGGCCATCTTGTTTATTGCTGCAGTTCCTTTAAAACCTGTTCCTGATTTATCAGAGTCCAGAGTATGAGCTGTTTTCTTTATTCAAAGATATATCTATATATATAAATTAAATAATTGATATTAAATGATTTAGAACTTGCCAAGGAGCATCTTTCTAAATAAATTTAAAAAAATGTAATAAAATAATAATGAAGATGATGATGATGATGACATAATAATAATTTCTTTTTTTTAAATATTATTATTAATATTATTATTAACACATCCTTTTTCCAGAAATTATGTTTGGTTATGTTCTTCTTTTTTTGATTGTCTTTACACACGCACACACACACACACACACACAAAGACAGACACATCCACAGACACAGACACATACTCAGACACATACTCAGACACATACACACAGACACAGACACACCACACACAAATATAATTTGTTAATGGTTTTGTTCAACAGTAAATCATTGCTCATTTTCTAACAACTTTAATAAACTCAGTTTTCAGCTCTGTTGAATTGTGTAAAAAAACAGCAAAAAAAAAAACATTCACATTTGTTTATATATATATATATCTATATATATATGTATTTTTTTCCTTTCATGTCAAACTGATCTAGTTTTTAGTTCTAAGATTTCATTTTTCGAGTCTCTGCAACACATTTTGTTTAGAAGCTTAGAGAAAGAAACCCTGTTATTAAATAAAAGCATTACAAAACCATTAGAAGAATCACACTCACAGACATTGCAATGGTTGGATAGACTTGATGTAAATAATCTTCTACTTGATTTAACATCTTTACAGACATACCTCTTATTTCTTTGACAGTCGTTATTGTCAATGTAAATAAAACTGGTACTTTGAAATAAATGGACTTTGTGGTAGGTAGCCATGGTGGTCAAGCTTTGAAGATTTTGTGGCTGGAGAGAGAGTGACCACTAGTTTGACACTTTTTTGTTAATAAATGATTTTTGTTCAGAATAAATATTTAGTGTGCAGAACATACATTAGCTTGTTTTTAAACAGGTTGTTAAATCATTTGAATGTTTGTAGAATTGATTTCTAGTCTTTGTCTTTTTTTAATGCCATGGAAGGTAGTTATTTTTTTTTTTTTTTTTGTGTGTGTGTGTGTGTGTGTGTGTGTGTGTGTGTGAGATTATCAAACTGGTTACTATTTATGGTGATAATTTTAGTAGTAGTAGTGTTCTAAATTTTTAATAACAATGTTTGGTATCTGTGCATCTATAAATAACAGAACAACCAAATAAATAAATAAATAAATAAAATACATATTTTAACTTTAAAGGAAAAAACAACAACCTCTAAAACATATGGGATATTTTATTTGATCCTACTTAAATGGTCATTAATTTAAAATCTATTAGATAAGACCAGAGAATATATTTTGTTTTCTCTGTCTTGTAAATAAATAATTTATTTACTTATTTATGTATTTTGTGCCATCATGTGACGTCGATGTTTTACACAAACTTGTTTTCTCTCTTGTTAAACTGGTTTTTTGGAGAAAAAGATTGTTGACAGAAAAACAAAATAAATAAGTAAAGTCACATAAACAAAGAACTGTATTATTATGTATACAGCATATTAAAAATAAAAGTATATATCTAGTGGAATGAGAAAAAAAATACTTTAGTTATTCTGCATATTTCCAAGTTAAACGTTTTTGTTTTTTGTTTAATTTTAATAAATAATGAAGTGTAAGAGGCAAAGAGTACATTTTAAACATTCTCAGGTTGTAATGTCCTTGCTCACAAGGTGAATGATTTGTTGAGTTTCTTCCAGAGTTGTCAGAAAAGAAACATCATTTATCATCCACTAAATACACAGTGATGTCACAACTCCAGTTAATTTTTCAAAACTTTTGAAAATTGTTTTTGTTGTTGTTGTTATATGATCATTAGTAATACTACTACTATGAACCACTCCTAGTGCTACTAGTATTATCATCACCGTTATTATTATTACTATTACTACTAGTACTGTTACGAATATTATTTATTTTATGATTACTACTACTAATACTCCTACTTTTACTACAACTACTACTACTACTACCATTTCTGTTATTATTGTGCTTGTTGTTGTTGTTGTTAATGTTATTGTTATTGTTATTGTTATTGTTATCGCTATTGCTATTGCTATTGTTATTGCTATTGCTATTGCTATTGTTATTGCTATTTATTTATTTATTTATTTATTTATTCAGTTATTTATTTTATTTTTTTTATTTTTTTGTTGCATTTTCTTCAGAAAATAGTGTCTGTTATGGCTAATAACTCAGATACAGTAACTGTAATAATAGGATTTAAAAAAATGTTATAAGTTGACCAAGTAAAGAAATCTTGAGTTTTTCTTTCTGCCCTTCCAGTTCACTCAGTTTGAACACAGGTTTGTTTGTTCAAGTCTGGTGTTTGCTGAATGGTCTGCTGTGCAGGTGTATAATTGGGGTACCCTAGGGTGTGCACACAGTGATTTTCTTAAAACCTTTTTTTTTTTCTTTTAATAAATGCTTGTATTGTGTTGAATTTTAAGTTGATAGTAAGTAAAAGAAATAAATCACTGAATTATTTTTTTAATGCAGTTATTATCATTAACGTTATTATTGTTGTATTATTATTATATTATTATCATCATCATTATCACTGTTATTGTTATTATTATTATTATTAATATTATATTTTATTTTACTATTTTTTAAATTTTGTTTTAATAAAAAGAGGGTGCAGAAATGTAGAAGGAAAATAAAGAACAAGTAAAACTGAAATTCACGATATATTTCATTATTTTATTGTATATATATATTTTTATTTATTGTTGAAATTTTTATTTATTTATTGTTGTTATTTTTGTAATTATTAAAACAGTTGTAATTACTGTTATTATTTCTTGCAGTACTACTGGCTATTATTATTATTATCATTATTATTACTACTACTACAACTGCTGCTGCTGCTGCTACTACAACAACTGGGCCATTATTATTATTATTGTTATTATTATTATTATTATTATTATTTCAGTCGTTCATTCATATATTTCAAGCATGGATACACAAACATTACACATAAAAAAAAAAAAAAATCTTCTTATTTGAATTGCGTTTCATTTTGTATAGGAAGAGCTTACATAGGTATTTTTTCTATTGTCGCTGAAAATATCAAATAGCTTGACCTATGTCATGTTTCATTCATACTTTATTCAAGAAAAGTCCACAGATAAAGAGAGCATTGTGTGTGGATTTTGTATTTGACAGTACAGCGATTCTAGCGATAGCTTAGGCAAAAATGATGTGAGGATAATGTATCGTAATTCCGTACAATATCAATGTTCACACAATGTCTATTTTTTTAAAAATCTCTCTTCAGTTTAGTTTTCTTACATCTTGTTTTTCAAAATTTGTTTACTTTTGTGAGCGTCTTTTTTCTGTTTTTCTGTGTGTGTGTGTGTGTGTGTGTGTGATATAATTTCATACATTATCACACAACAGCTTGTTTTCAAACTCTTGTTTACAGTTCAGTTTTTGTTATAAAACTGTTTACATCGGTGAGTGTCTTTTGTTGGAAATACAGGTTGTGTTGTCAAACAGCAAAAATTCTCTTATCACGTATTCATTATATTGTTTGTGTTTTGAAATTTGGCATACCTGAAAAGTGTGTCATTTGTACGTATGCATGAATATATGTAAATACTATGTATGTATGTATGTTTGTATATATGTATATATGTATATATGTATGTATGTATGTATGTATGTATGTATGTATGTATGTGTGTATGTATGTATGTATGTATGTATGTATATATGAGTTTGTTTGTGTATTTGTATGCATGCATGCTTCTAAATATGTTTATCTCTGTATTTCTCTACATGTATGCTGACCTCTGTTTACGGTATATGTATGTAAATGTCTATAAATGCGTGTGCATGTCTGTGAATAAAGTAGATTGTGTGAACTGAAAAGATCAATAACATTCTCTCCGATGAGTCAAACATTTGAATTAAGATTTACATCTGCTGAAGGTTATCTGGCTGAAACATGTCGGAACATTAGTCAGGAAAGAGTTGATCTGTCCATCTCAGATATCCCAGATTAATTCTGTGTACTCGCTGATATGTGATCCCACTACCTTCTATTCTTAAAGCTGTAAGCTTGACTGTTATACTGTTGGAGTTACTTTCATTAAAGCATGTTGTTAGTTAAATATATTTTTATTTAGGTGTACCTTGCATATGGTTATGTCTACATACATACATACATACATACATACATACATACATACATACATACATACATAAGTGCATATATATATATATATATTTATTTATTTATTCTATTTAATTATTTTTATTATTAATTTTTCTTATTTTTTGTTGCTTTTTCAATATATACATCAGATACATACATACACACACATACATACCTACATACATACATATACACACACACACACACTATACACATACACACACACACATACATACATATACATACATACACACATACATACATACATACACACATACACACATACATACATACACACACACAGATACATACATACATATATACATACATGCATACATAAATATATACATACATACATACATACATTCATTCATACATACATACATACATACATACATACAAACGTACATACATACGTACATACATACGTACATACATACATATATATCATAATTTTAAAAACTTCTGATCTTTCACCCAAGACCTTCATCACAAATTAACATCACAAAGTTAACCATCACTAACAAATCAGAGCTCACATTTAACCTAACATCAGTTATCTAGTCAAATTACATCACATTCCATTCTATCAGATGATTCTAAGAAATCAAGTTAATATCAAACTAAGGAATGTTGTCAGACTGACAGATAGATGGGTCTGAGATAAATTTCAAATCAAATGACAAATCTCTGAAATGAGATGACATAAGATGTGAAGTAAGTTCTCAGAGAATTATGACACGAGCTGTAACATTGCAGTGATGAATGGAGCAGTCTGATTGGCTGATAGCGCACTGACAGGTGAAATACAGCCAATGATTTGTGAGCTTTCTTAGTTCCACGTGGAACTAGCAAAGAAGAAGAGAAAACGACAAAATCCCTGTAAATTGTCACAGATTCATACTCATCCATATACTTGAAGAAAAAAAAAAGAGAAATGCATGCACACATGCATGCACACACACACACACACAATGTTTTTATTTTTACAGTATTATTATTCATGAAAAAACAAAACTTTTTTTTTTTTTTTTTTTTTTTTGTCCCTAATATAAATATGTTTATGGAACTTTGACAATAAAAAAAAAAAAAAAAAAAAAAAAATATCAATTTCATTATCATGTTACTATAGCTAACAATAAAAAAAAAAAAAAAAAAAAATATTTGTGTTGTATAATGTTATCAAAAACCATTTGCCAGCCTGGAGTAATTCCTGGGGGCCAATTAAGAGTAAAAGGTGGTAAAACCATGACTTTCCCCTCCCTCGGGACTGTTTTTAGTGCTTGGTTATTGATGTGTGGCCTTGCCTGGCTATAATTAATTATATACAGATTAAAATGCATTATGGCCATAAGCATACGTTTGTCTAATAAATGACGAATATTTCTTGAATATTATTAGTTGTTGTTGTTGAGTATTGTGCCTTGTCAGTTATTAAATTTATTACATGAAAACCCTTTTTAATAAAATGAAATAATTAAATGCTCGTTTATTTTAGTTATATAAATATATTATTGCCATGTATTGGGTCAGTTGAATAAAATAAAATAAAAAAATCCAAAAATAGTCAATAATGAAGTAAAAATTGATTCAGTTCTCCATGAAATAGCTATAAAACCAGAAATCTTTCCCAAATTAAAAACCAAAAAATAAGCGACACAAAGAAAACAAGCAAAAAATAACAAAAACAAAAACAAAAAACCCTTTTTAATTTGTTTATCAGAGGCAGCAGGATCAAAACTCAGCTTATCAATCAGTCTCTATTTCCCAATACAACAAGTACTCTTTACTTTCTTTTGTATATCAAGATGCATATAGTACTACTACTACTACTACTTCTACAACAACTACAACTACTACAACTACTTCTGCTGCTTTTGCTTCTACTTCTTCAACCACACCACCACCATCACCACTACATCCACTACTGCATCGCTATTTGAAGGTGGTGATCAATTCTAGAACACTGACTTCTCAAACAGTCTTTTCAAAGCTGTTGCAGAAATTAAAAAAAAATACTTCAAAAACTCTTAACTCTATAAAAACTAAAAATCAATTCAAACAAAAGCCTAAGTCATGTAATATATTTATAAACACAAATATTTTCTTACACAGTTTTTTTTGGGGGGGGTTTAACTTGAATTACATTTCGTGGTACTAAGTAGTGTCACTTTGATATACTTCGTGTTTATGTTTGAAATAAAATCACATCTTGGAGTATTTTCACCAGTTACTTGTACAAAATGAGTTGATGTGTTATTAGATGTAGGGCATCTGGGTTTTTTTTTTGTTTTTTTGTTTTTCGTTTTGAAATCTTAGAGTTACAGATTGTTAACAGTGCTTAATGTTTATTTGTAAAAAAACAAACACTTGAGACAGAACTTGTAATTTTAGAAAATGAAATTAAATATTTACTTGTGTTTTAATGGTGCTTTAACTTCTAACACACACACAGACAAACACACACAGATACACACACACATAGATACACAAACTCTCACACACACTTACACACACACACACACACAAAAACACTCACACACATGCTAACAGACACAATTACAGAAACATGTACATACACAAATACATACATATATACACACATTTAAGTGAAATTACTTCATTTCCACAATTTCTCAAATGTTTTCCCATCATACTCAGAGTAAATGTTATATTCTTGTGTACAAGTACATATCATCTTATGTAACTTATTTATTTTTTTATACACATCTGATACTTTTGTCAAAAGAACTATTTCCAAGAATAAAACCTTTATTTTTATTTTTTTTTTTTTTTTTTTTTTTTAAGAAGAAAAATGTAAACAACCCTTAGATTCACATTCCAGAAACCATTTTAACTACAGAAACTAACTCTTGAATTTATGTCTTTCTTTTATCTTCTTATATCTGACTTTTATTTTGTTAAAGATGAGGTAAAAAAGAACTGTATTTCATATAGTAAACATTGCCAGGGGCCATCAGCTGACAACTCTGACACAGGCAACATAAAATGTTACAACACTGAGACAGATTACATGTAGGTGTAACTACCTTTGTATTATCACACACACACACACACACACACACACACACACACACACACACACACAAACATACGTATATATAAATACATGTGTGTATATATGTTGTCTATATATTTGAGTGTATATATATGTGTATGTGTACATATGCGTGTGTATATATGTATGAGTGTATATATATATATATATATATATATATATATGTGCATATATATTTAAAGCAAGGTATATGTATTATATATATATAGATCATATTAGCAAGAATTGTATACTATTATATAAATATATATAAGAACTAAATTAACATACAGAGATATAATAAAAAAAATATCAACAATATTATACATAATACAGTGATCATTTTGGATATTTTGTTGTTGTGGTGGTGGTAGTAGTAATAGTAGTAGTAGTAGAAATAGAACTAGTAATAATAACAGAATAATGGTGATAGTTTTCTCTTTTTCTATAGATACATACATACATATATATATATATATATAGCCTACAGACACATCTATACACATATATATATATATATATATTTTTATTTTTTTCTATCTTATTTTCTCATTAATAATTTTATATGATCCTTCTTATTTCCTTCTTATACTGATTTCATCATCATCATCATCATTATTTTTATTATTTTTATACATTTAAATTAATGCACTCACATATGTAGACACATACATACATCACATATATATACATCACATACATACATCACATACATATACATCACATACATACATCACATACAGATGTAACCACAAAGTTGGTAGACAACCAAACTCACTGTGATGTGATGCTGTGATATTTAACAGGATTCTGTATCACTTACACAGTTTTACAAAGCACAAAGCAGGTAACCTTTGTTTTTTGTTTGTGTAGACAGGTGTTTTGCAGGTGCTTCACATTTAGTGAGGTAATTAAAGTTAATCTAATCTAATTATTAATATTAAAAAAAAAAGCAGAAACCAGAACATGAGAACATGTGATATTAATAATAATGAAACATAAAACAGACACATGCTTGTTGTATGTTCATGTGCATACACGCACACACATATCCACATATAATGTACATACATGCATAAACATAAATAAACATATGTACATATAAAGAAATGTACATATACAAAAATATATGCATGCATGTACATACACATACATACACACACACTAGGACATATGTGAATGACAAACACACACTTGGGTCACATGTCAATTAACACACACAAACACAAACTCAAATCTGCACATGCACTGAGTAAACACATGCAATTTTCAAGCCATCCTCTATCAAAACAAACAGCAGAGTGACCCAAAACTGCTAAAATAAACATCTATCTGGTGTCGATATAACATGATTTATAACTTGATAACGTTTTCATCACCATTGAAAGAAAGAAAAAAGCTGTCATCAGATTCCATTGTTTGTTAATCCATTATACTGCAGCATCAGGACACAGCATCATGTGAGTTAAACAGGTTTATTATTGGACATCTGTAAACAGAACTTTGTCTGAATATATTCAGGTGGTGCATGTGAAGAGTAGATATTGCAGAAAGTGCTGCCCAGCACAATCAGGATTGCTCTTGTGTAGAAAATGTGGAAGGTAGATAGCAGAAAAATGATACATACCCCGCAAACAGAATTTTTCTGTATCATAAATAGGTATATGGAAAGTAGATAGCAGAAAAATGATACTGAAAAATAGTAGAAAATGTTACACAGCACCATGTCGAATTTGACTGTTTAAAACAGAGGTGTAGGGAAAGTAGAAAATACTATATAAAATACAGGTATAATTTGTCTATTTAAAAAAGGTATATAGAAAGAAAATGCTATTAAAATAGCACAAGTAGATTATGTTGCTTTTTAAAATACCTACTGTTTGGTAGTAAAAATAGGTAGCAGAATTTCTGTTTTTCAAAAAGGTATATAGAATGTAGATAGCAGAACAAGGTATACAGCACATATAGAATTTCTCTATTTAAAAAAGGTATATAGAATGTAGATAGCAGAACAAGGTATACAGCACATATAGAATTTCTCTATTTAAAAATGGTATATAGAATGTAGATAGCAGAACAAGGTATACAGCACATATAGAATTTCTATATTTAAAAAAGGTATATAGAATGTAGATAGCAGAAAATGCTATACAGCACATAGAATTTCTATATTTAAAAAAGGTATACAGAATGTAGATAGCAGAAAATACTATATAGCACATACAGAATTCCTCTATTTAAAAAAGGTATACAGAATGTAGATAGCAGAAAATGCAGGGTAGCTCTGTCAGGGCAAGGGAACTCTGGAGCTGACAGGATCAATATAGATCATTGATTAGTCATAAGGAAATGTGGTTTGTAGTGTTTATCCTTTGTATCTACTAGACTATCTTACCTGTTCCTTCATATGCTGCTTGTCTGGTATTGAATATCTGTAAACAGAATTTCACTGTGTGGAGTGTGTGTGTGTAGAATAGTTGGCAAAAAATGTTATATAGATACAGATTGAAGAAAGAAAACCTTTCTGCAGAAAGAATAAAAAGAAAAATAAGAAAAATAAGAAAGAAAGAAAAGATATGATAATGGTGTCTGTGTATATTTATAGATGATCTGTCTGATACCAAGAAAGCCTTTCTGCTTTTTTGCGCCTTGTTATTGTTAAACATTCATTAATTTATTTATAGATAATATAGGTAAATACATATATGTGTGCATATGTACACACACACACACACACACACACACACACACACACACACACACACACACACAGACATATACACACACAAACACATACAAATACATTCTATAAAATACACTTAATTTCCAGGTACATAATATTTAACGCGCATATGCATACATTTTATAAAATGCACTTAATTTCTAGGTACATAATATCAAATGCGCATATGCATATATATATATACACACACAGACACACATATATGTATATTATTGATATTTGCATGCACAAACTACACTGTGACTGCTAATACACTAAGCAGGTTATTGATGTTACAATCCAGCATCTGTTTACATTGCTGTCTATGAGTCATTCGTGGTCAAGGGGCAGAT